>CAMZMU010000079.1:49268690-49324663 GCA_947311845.1 Poa pratensis | reverse complement strand
AAAATGGTACTAATACTCCTAGATGGGTGGCAGGGTGCACGTGGGTCAGATGATGTAAGGAGGGTACGTTACTCCTAGATGGCTAGGAGGGGTCCACGGGGGTCCAAGATGGCTAGGATTGTCGCACGTGCTTTAGGATGACCTAGAAGTGCTACTGATACTCCTAGATGGTTGGGACGGGTGCACGTGGGTCAGATGGCATGGAGGGTCGTATACTTAGATGGCTAGGAGGGGTCCCGGGGGTCCAAATGGCTAGGATTGTCGCACGTGCTTTGGATGACCTAAAAGTGCTACTGATACTCCTAGATGGCTGGGAGGGGTGCACGTGGGTCAGATGACGCAAGGAGGGTCCGTATAATCCTAGATGGCTAGGAGGGGTCCACGGGGGGTCCAAATGGATAGGATTGTCGCACGTGCTTTAGGATGACCTAAAAGTGCTACTAATACTCCTAGATGGCTGGGGAGGAGTGCACGTGGGTCAGATGACGTAAGGAGGGTCCGTATACTCCTAGATGGCTAGGAGGGGTCCATGGGGGTCCAGATGGCTGGATGTCGCCGTGTTTTAGGATGACCTAAAAGTGCTACTGATACTCCTAGATGGCTGGGAGGGTGTACGTGGGTCAGATGGCGTAAGGAGGGTCCGTATAATCCTAGATGGCTAGGAGGGTCCACGGGGGGTCCAAATGGATAGATGTCGCACGTGCTTTAGGATGACCTAAAAGTGCTACTAATACTCCTAGATGGCTGGGAGGGGTGCACGTGGGTCAGATGACGTAAGGAGGGTCCGTATACTCCTAGATGGCTAGGAGGGGTCCACGGGGTCCAGATGGCTAGGATTGTCGCACGTGTTTTAGGATGACCTAAAAGTGCTACTGATACTCCTAGAACGGCTGGGAGGTGTACGTGGGTCAGATGGCGTAAGGAGGGTCCGTAATCCTAGATGGCTAGGAAGGGGTCCATGGGGGTCCATGGCTAGGATTGTCGCACGTGCTTTAGGATGACCTAAAAGTGCTACTGATACTCCGAAATGGGTGGGAGGGGTGCACGTGTGTCAGATGACATAAGGAGGGTCCGTATACTCCTAGATGGCAAGGAGGGGTCCACAGGGTCCAGATGGCTAGGATTGTCGCACGTGCTTTAGGATGAACTAAAAGTGCTACTAATACTCCTGGATGGCTGGGAGGGGTACGTGGGTAGATGACGAAAGGAGGGTCCGTATACTCCTAGATGGCTAGGAGGGATCCACGGGGGTCCAGATGGCTAGGATTGTCGCACGTGCTTTAGGATGACCTAAAAATGGTACTAATACTCCTAGATGGGTGGGAGGGTGCACGTGGGTCAGATGATGTAAGGAGAGTACGTATACTCCTAGATGGCTAGGAGGGGTCCATGGGGTCCGATGGCTAGGATTGTCGCACGTGCTTTAGGATGACCTAGAAGTGCTACTGATACTCCTAGATGGTTGGACGGGTGCACGTGGGTCAGATGACGCATGGAGGGTCCGTATATCCTAGATGGCTGAGGGGGTCCACGGGGGTCCAGATGGCTAGGATTGTCGCACGTGCTTTAGGATGACCTAAAAGTGCTACTACTCCTAGATGGCTAGGAGGGGTGCACGGGGGTCAGATGACGCAAGGAGGGTCCGTATACTCCTAGATGGCAAGGAGGGGTCCACGGGGTTCCAGATGGCTAGGATTGTCGCACGTGTTTTAGGATGACCTAGAATGCTTACTGATACTCCATATGGCTGGGAGGGGTGCACGTGGGTCAGATGACGTAAGGAGGGTCCGTATATCCTAGATGGCTAGGAGGGGTCCACGGGGGTCCAGATGGCTAGGATTGTCGCACGTGCTTTAGGATAATCTAAAAGTGCTACTGATACTCCGAAATCGCTGGGAGGCGTGCACGTGTCAGATGACCCAAGGAGGGTTCCGTATACTCCTAGATGGCTAGGAGGGGTCCACGGGGGTCCAAATGGCTAGGATTGTCGCACGTGCTTTTAGGACGACCTAAAAGTGCTACTGATACTCCTAGATGGCTGGGAGGGGTGCACGTGGGTCAGATGACGCAAGGAGGGTCCGTATAATCCTGATGGCTAGGAGGGGTCCACGGGGTCCAAATGGATAGGATTGTCGCACGTGCTTTAGGATGACCTAAAAGTGCTACTAATACTCCTAGATGCTGGGAGGGGTCCACGGGGGTCCAGATGGCTAGGATTGTCGCACGTGTTTTAGGATGACCTAAAAGTGCTACTGATACTCCTAGATGGCTGGGAGGAGTGCACGTGGGTCAGATGACGTAATGAGGGTCCGTATACTCCTAGATGGCTAGGAGGGGTCCACGGGGTCCAGATGGCTAGTTTTGTCGCACGTGTTTTAGGATGACCTAAAAGTGTTACTGATACTCCTAGATGGCTGGGAGGGTGTACGTGGGTCAGATGACATAAGGAGGGTCCGTATATTCCTAGATGGATAGGAGGGGTCCACGGGGGTCCAGATGGCTAGGATTGTCGCACGTGCTTTAGGATGATCTAAAGTGCTACTAATACTCCTAGATGGCTAGGAGGGGTGCACGGGGGTCAGATGATGCAAGGAGGGTCCGTATACTCCTAGATGGCAAGGAGGGGTCCACGGGGTTCCAGATGGCTAGGATTGTCGCACGTGTTTTAGGATGACCTAGAAGTGCTACTGATACTTCTATATGGCTGGGAGGGGTGCACGTGGGTCAGATGACGTAAGGAGGGTCCGTATAATCCTAGATGGCTAGGAGGGGTCCACGGGGTCCAGATGATTAGGATTGTCGCACGTGCTTTGGATGACCTAAAGTGCTACTGATACTCCGAAATCGCTAGATGATTAGGATTGTCGCACGTGGGTCAGATGACGTAAGTAGGGTCCGTATACTTCTGGATGGCTAGGAGGGGTCCACGGGGGTCCAGATGGCTAGGATTGTCGCACGTGCTTAAGGATGACCTAAAAGTGCTACTGATACTCCTAGATGGCTGGGAGGGGTGCACGTGGGTCAGATGACGCAAGGAGGGTCCGTATACTCCTAGATGGCTAGGAGGGGTCCACGCGGGTCCAGATGGCTAGGAGGGGTGCATGTGCTTTAGGATGATCTAAAAGTGCTACTGATACTCCGAAATGGCTGGGAGGGGTGCACGTGTGTCAGATGACATAATGATGTAGTACGGGATAGTAGGGTGGCCCGATCTTCACGGATTGACGACGAGTGGACGAACTCACACAAGAACGCGAAGAACACGAAGAACACGAGGAATAAGAGGAAGAACGCAGCGGAAATTCTGGCGGTACCGCCGGCGGTAGTACCGCCGGGGGTCGCTGGACACGCCCAAGAACGCGATTTTTCACGATTTTGGCGGAAATTCTCGCCGAAAACCTCAAATCGAAGGGGCAAATGATGGAATTAGGCCATGGGAACGCAAAGGAAGTTAGATCACTCGTATAGCAATAGATCGACGGATCAAAACTTCCAAAAACGCACTCAAATCTCAGATCGATCCAAAAGCAAATTGGGGCTATTTTTGGTGGAAATTTTCGAATTTCTCAAAATCAAAGAAAATTCTATGGCAACCATGCTCTGATACCATATGATGTAGTACGGGACTACTAGGGTGGCCCGATCTTCACGGATTGACGAACGAGTGGACGAACTCACACAAGAACGCGAAGAACACGAAGAACACGAGGAACAAGAGGAAGAACGCAGCGGAATACTCGAACACAAACAAGATACAAGAACCGTTTCCCTTACCGGTCGGTCCAACCGGCCCAATAGAATCCCAAAGGGAGAGATTGGCAAGATACACAAGAAGGAATCTTTGGATGGTTGTTTCTCCAACGGCCAACCGAGCCGTTCCAATAAAGTCACCCGAAGATGAAAGATTGGCAAGTAGTCTAGCTACAAGTAGAGGTCTTGAATCCATGAAGGGATCTTCTCCACAAGGGGAGGAACCATCCCCACAAGGGGAGGAAGGAGACCTTTGAGAAGAAGGAGTCTAGCTCTACTCTAATCTCAAAACCAAGTCTATCTAGATCTGAGATGGGGAACTCCTATTTATAGTGTTGACCAACATGTGGGTAGGTGGGGAAGGGATGAGGGCCTTCAACCCGGCTGGATCCCGCAGCGGCGGTACTACCGCTGGGTTAGGCGGTAGTACCGCTGGTGCGGGACGGTTCGGCGCTTCCCACCTCGGCGGTACCGGTTGGTACCGCTGCAGCGGTACCAGTTGGTACCGGACATGCGCTTCAGACGCAGCTTCTGGCGGCAGCAGCAGCAGCGGTAGCGGTGACGGTAGCTCCCTGGCGGTAGTACCGCTTAAACCCAGCGGTACTACCGCTGCCTAGGTCTTTTCTCCTCTTCCTTCTTCTCTTCCAAGCCACCGTCTTGTCGGGCCTCGTTCCTCTTGCATCTTGGTCATCCTCTCGTGTATGCGTAGTCATCGTGGCGAATCTAGTATCAACAAGGTACAGAGGATGACGTAGCATACCATTCAAAGGGTGGAAATTGAGTTATCCAAGAGGAATGAGTTCACCTTTGAAGTCAATGGTGACTTGTGGTATGTTGGAGTGCTTAGGGCAGGTTGCACTACATCACATAAGGAGGGTCCGTATACTCCTAGATGGCAAGGAGGGGTCCACAGGGGTCCAGATGGCTAGGATTGTCGCACGTGCTTTAGGATGACCTAAAAATGGTACTAATACTCCTAGATGGCTGGGAGGGTGCACGTGGGTCAGATGATGTAAGGAGGGTACGTATACTCCTAGATGGCTAGGAGGGGTCCAGGGGGTCCAGATGGCTAGGATTGTCGCACGTGCTTTAGGATGACCTAAAAGTGCTACTGATACTCCTAGATGGTTGGGACGGGTGCACGTGGGTCAGATGATGTAAGGAGGGTCCGTATACTCCTAGATGGCTAGGAGGGGTCCACGGGGGTCCAGATGGCTAGGATTGTCGCACGTGCTTTTTGATGACCTAAAAGTGTGACTGATACTCCTAGATGGCTAGGAGGGGTGCACGGGTCAGATGACGCAAGGAGGGTCCGTATACTCCTAGATGGCAAGGAGGGGTCCACGGGGTTCCAGATGGCTAGGATTGTCGCACGTGTTTTAGGATGACCTAGAAGTGCTACTGATACTCCTATATGGCTGGAAGGGGTGCACGTGGGTCAGATGACGTAAGGAGGGTCCGTATAATCCTAGATGGCTAGGAGGGGTCCACGGGGGTCTAGATGGCTAGGATTGTCGCACGTGCTTTAGGATGACCTAAAAGTGCTACTGATACTCCGAAATCGCTGAGAGGGGTGCACGTGGGTCAGATGACGTAAGGAGGGTCCGTATACTCCTGGATGGCTAGGAGGGGTCCACGGGGGTGCAGATGGCTAGGATTGTCGCACGTGCTTTAGGATGACCTAAAAGTGCTACTGATACTCCGAAATCGCTGGGAGGGTGCACGTGGGTCAGATGACGCAAGGAGGGTCCGTATACTCCTAGATGGCTAGGAGCGGTCCACGGGGGTCCAAATGGCTAGGATTGTCGCACATGCTTTAGGATGACCTAAAAGTGCTACTGATACTCCTAGATGGCTGGGAGGGGTGCACGTGGGTCAGATGACATAAGGAGGGTCCGTATACTCCTAGATGGCTAGGAGGGGTCCACGGGGGTCCAGATGGCTAGGATTGTCGCACGTGTTTTTGGATGACCTAAAAGTGCTACTGATACTCCTAGATGGCTGGGAGGGTGTACGTGGGTCAGATGACGTAAGGAGGGTCCGTATAATCCTAGATGGCTAGGAGGGGTCCACGGGGTCCAGATGGCTAGGATTGTCGCACGTGCTTTTGGATGACCTAAAAGTGCTACTGATACTCCTAGATGGCTGGGAGGGTGTACGTGGGTCAGATGACATAAGGAGGGTCCGTATACTCCTAGATGGCTAGGAGGGGTCCACGGGTGTCCAGATGGCTAGGATTGTCGCACGTGTTTTTGGATGACCTAAAAGTGCTACTGATACTCCTAGATGGCTGGGAGGGTGTACGTGGGTCAGATGACGTAAGGAGGGTCCGTATAATCCTAGATGGCTAGGAGGGGTCCACGGGGATCCAGATGATTAGGATTGTCGCACGTGCTTTAGGATGACCTAAAAGTACTACTGATACTCCGAAATCGCTCGGAGGGGTGCACGTGGGTCAGATGACGTAAGTAGGGTCCGTATACTTCTGGATGGCTAGGAGGGGTCCACGGGGGTCCAGATGGCTAGGATTGTCGCACGTGCTTAAGGATGACCTAAAAGTGCTACTGATACTCCTAGATGGCTGGGAGGGGTGCACGTCGGTCAGATGACGCAAGGAGGGTCCATATACTCCTAGATGGCTAGGAGGGGTCCACGCGGGTCCAGATGGCTAGGAGGGGTGCATGTGCTTTAGGATGACCTAAAAGTGCTACTGATACTCCGAAATGGCTGGGAGGGGTGCACGTGTGTCAGATGACATAAGGAGGGTCCGTATACTCCTAGATGGAAAGGAGGGGTCCACAGCGGTCCAGATGGCTAGGATTGTCGCACGTGCTTTAGGATGACCTAAAAATGGTACTAATACTCCTAGATGGCTGGGAGGGTGCACGTGGGTCAGATAATGTAAGGAGGGTACGTATACTCCTAGATGGCTAGGAGGGGTCCATGGGGGTCCAGATGGCTAGGATTGTCGCACGTGCTTTAGGATGACCTAAAAGTGCTACTGATACTCCTAGATGGTTGGGACGGGTGCACGTGGGTCAGATGACGCATGGAGGGTCCGTATACTCCTAGATGGTTAGGAGGGGTCCACGGGGGTCCAGATGGCTAGGATTGTCGCACGTGCTTTAGGATGACCTAAAAGTGCTACTGATACTCCTAGATGGCTAGGAGGGGTGCACGTGGGTCAGATGACGCAAGGAGGGTCCGTATACTCCTAGATGGCAAGGAGGGGTCCACGGGGTTCCAGATGGCTAGGATTGTCGCACGTGTTTTAGGATGACCTAGAAGTGCAACTGATACTCCTATATGGCTGGGAGGTGTGCACGTGGGTCAGATGACGTAAGGAGGGTCCGTATAATCCTAGATGGCTAGGAGGGGTCCACGGGGGTCCAGATGGCTAGGATTGTCGCACATGCTTTAGGATGACCTAAAAGTGCTACTGATACTCGAAATCGCTGGGAGGGGTGCACGTGGGTCAGATGACGTAAGGAGGGTCCGTATACTCCTGGATGGCTAGGAGGGGTCCACGGGGGTGCAGATGGCTAGGATTGTCGCACGTGCTTTAGGATAACCTAAAAGTGCTACTGATACTCCGAAATCGCTGGGAGGGGTGCACATGGGTCAGATGACGCAAGGAGGGTCCGTATACTCCAAGATGGCTAGGAGGGGTCCACGGGGTCCAAATGGCTAGGATTGTCGCACGTGCTTTAGGATAACCTAAAAGTGCTACTGATACTCCTAGATGGCTTGGAGGGGTGCACGTGGGTCAGATGACGTAAGGAGGGTCCGTATACTCCTAGATGGCTAGGAGGGGTCCACGGGGGTCCAGATGGCTAGGATTGTCGCACGTGTTTTAGGATGATCTAAAGTGCTACTGATACTCCTAGATGGCTGGGAGGGTGTACGTGGGTCAGATGACGTAAGGAGGGTCCGTATAATCCTAGATGGCTAGGAGGGGTCCACGGGGGTCCAGACGGCTAGGATTGTCGCACGTGCTTTTGGATGACCTAAAAGTGCTACTGATACTCCTAGATGGCTAGGAGGGGTGTACGTGGGTCAGATGACGTAAGGAGGGTCCGTATAATCCTAGATGGCTAGGAGGGGTCCACGGGAGTCCAGATGGCTAGGATTGTCGCACGTGCTTTAGGATGACCTAAAAGTGCTACTGATACTCCGAAATCGCTGGGAGGGGTGCACGTGGGTCAGATGACGTAAGTAGGGTCCGTTTACTTCTGGATGGCTAGGAGGGGTCCACGGGGGTCCAGATGGCTAGGATTGTCGCACGTGCTTAAGGATGACCTAAAAGTGCTACTGATACTCCTACATGGCTGGGAGGGGTGCACGTGGGTCAGATGACGCAAGGAGGGTCCGTATACTCCTAGATGGCTAGGAGGGGTCCACGCGGGTCCAGATGGATAGGAGGGGTGCATGTGCTTTAGGATGACCTAAAAGTGGTACTGATACTCCGAAATGGCTAGCAGGGGTGCACGTGTGTCAGATGACATAAGGAGGGTCCGTATACTCCTAGATGGCAAGGAGGGGTCCACAGGGGTCCAGATGGCTAGGATTGTCGCACGTGCTTTAGGATGAACTAAAAGTGCTACTGATACTCCTAGATGGCTGGGAGGGGGTACGTGGGTCAGATGACGTAAGGGGGGTCCGTATACTCCTAGATGGCTAGGAGGGTCCACGGGGGTCCAGATGGCCAGGATTGTCGCACGTGCTTTAGGATGACCTAAAAATGTACTAAAACTCCTAAATGGCTGGGAGGGTGCACGTGGGTCAGATGATGTAAGGAGGGTCCGTATACTCCTAGATGGCTAGGAGGGGTCCATGGGGTCCAGATGGCTAGGATTGTCGCACGTGCTTTAGGATGACCTAAAAGTGCTACTGATACTCCTAGATGGCTGGGAGGGTGCACGTGGGTCAGATGATGTAAGGAGGGTCCGTATACTCCTAGATGGCAAGGAGGTTTCCACGGGGGTCCAGATGGCTAGGATGGTCGCACGTGCTTTAGGATGACCTAAAAGTGCTACTGATACTCCTAGATGGCTGGGAGGGGTGCACGTGGGTCAGATGACGTAAGGAGGGTCCGTATACGCCTACATGGCAAGGAGGGGTCCACGGGGGTCCAGATGGCTACGATTGTCGCACATACTTTAGGATGACCTAAAAATGGTACTAATACTCCTAGATGACAGGGAGGGTGCACGTGGGTCCGATGATGTAAGGAGGGTCCGTATACTCCTAGATGGCAAGGAGGGTTCCAGGGGGTCCAGATGGCTAGGATGGTCGCACGTGCTTTAGGATGACCTAAAAGTGCTACTGATACTCCTAGATTGCTGGGAGGGGTGCACGTGAGTCAGATGACGTAAGGAGGGTCCGTATACTCCTACATGGCAAGGAGGGGTCCACGGGGGTCCAGATGGCTACGATTGTCGCACATGCTTTAGGATGACCTAAAAATGGTACTAATACTCTAGATGGCTGGGAGGTGCACGTGGGTCAGATGATGTAAGGAGGGTCCGTATACTCCTAGATCGCTAGGAGGGGTCCATGGGGGTCCAGATGGCTAGGATTGTCGCACGTGTTTTAGGATGACCTAGAAGTGCTACTAATACTCATATATGGCTGGGAGGGGTGCACGTGGGTCACATCATGTAAGGAGGGTTCGTATACTCCTAGATGGCTAGGAGGGGTCCACGGGGGACCAGATGGCTAGGATTGTCGCACGTGCTTAGGATGACCTAAAAGTGCTACTGATACTCCTAGATGGCTAGGAGGGGTGCACGGGGGTCAGATGACGCAAGGAGGGTCCGTATACTCCTAGATGGCAAGGAGGGGTCCACGGGGTTCCAGATGGCTACGATTGTCGCACGTGTTTTAGGATGACCTAGAAGTGCTTCTGATACTCCTATATGGCTGGGAGGGGTGCACGTGGGTCAGATGACGTAAGGAGGGCCGTATACTCCTAGATGGCTAGGAGGGGTCCACGGGGGTCCAGAAGGCTAGGATTGTCGCACGTGTTTTAGGATGACCTAGAAGTGCTACTAATACTCCTATATGGCTGGGAGGGGTGCACGTGGGTCAGATCACGTAAGGAGGGTCCGTATACTCCTAGATGGCTAGGAGGGGTCCACGGGGGACCAGATGGCTAGGATTGTCGCACGTGCTTAGGATGACCTAAAAGTGCTACTGATACTCCTAGATGGCTAGGAGGGGTGTACGGGGGTCAGATGACGCAAGGAGGGTCCGTATACTCCTAGATGGCACGGAGGGGTCCACGGGGTTGCAGATGGCTAGGATTGTCGCACGTGTTTTAGGATGACCTAGAAGTGCTACTGATACTCTAGATGCCTGGGAGGGGGTACGTGGGTCAGATGACGTAAGGGGGGGTCCGTATACTCCTAGATGGCTAGGAGGGGTCCACGGGGGTCTAGATGGCCAGGATTGTCGCACGTGCTTTAGGATGACCTAAAATGGTACTAATACTCCTAAATGGCTGGGAGGGTGCACGTGGGTCAGATGATGTAAGGAGGGTCCGTATACTCCTAGATGGCTAGGAGGGGTCCATGGGGGTCCAGATGGCTAGGAATGTCGCACGTGCTTTAGGATGACCTAAAAGTGCTACTGATACTCCTAGATGGCTGGGAGGGTGCACGTGGGTCAGATGATGTAAGGAGGGTCCGTATACTCCTAGATGGCAAGGAGGTTTCCACGGGGGTCCAGATGGCTAGGATTGTCGCACGTGCTTTAGGATGACCTAAAAGTGCTACTGATACTCCTAGATGGCTGGGAGGGGTGCACGTGGGTCAGATGACGTAAGGAGGGTCCGTATACGCCTACATGGCAAGGAGGGGTCCACGGGGGTCCAGATGGCTACGATTGTCGCACATACTTTAGGATGACCTAAAAATGGTACTAATACTCCTAGATGACAGGGAGGGTGCACGTGGGTCCGATGATGTAAGGAGGGTCCGTATACTCCTAGATGGCAAGGAGGGTTCCAGGGGGGTCCAGATGGCTAGGATGGTCGCACGTGCTTTAGGATGACCTAAAAGTGCTACTGATACTCCTAGATTGCTGGGAGGGGTGCACGTGAGTCAGATGACGTAAGGAGGGTCCGTATACTCCTACATGGCAAGGAGGGGTCCACGGGGTCCAGATGGCTACGATTGTCGCACATGCTTTAGGATGACCTAAAAATGGTACTAATACTCCTAGATGGCTGGGAGGGTGCACGTGGGTCAGATGATGTAAGGAGGGTCCGTATACTCCTAGATGGCTAGGAGGGGTCCATGGGGGTCCAGATGGCTAGGATTGTCGCACGTGTTTTAGGATGACCTAGAAGTGCTACTAATACTCCTATATGGCTGGGAGGGGTGCACGTGGGTCACATCATGTAAGGAGGGTTCGTATACTCCTAGATGGCTAGGAGGGGTCCACGGGGGACCAGATGGCTAGGATTGTCGCACGTGCTTAGGATGACCTAAAAGTGCTACTGATACTCCTAGATGGCTAGGAGGGGTGCACGGGGGTCAGATGACGCAAGGAGGGTCCGTATACTCCTAGATGGCAAGGAGGGTCCACGGGGTTCCAGATGGCTACGATTGTCGCACGTGTTTTAGGATGACCTAGAAGTGCTACTGATACTCCTATATGGCTGGGAGGGGTGCACGTGGGTCAGATGACGTAAGGAGGGCCGTATACTCCTAGATGGCTAGGAGGGGTCCACGGGGGTCCAGAAGGCTAGGATTGTCGCACGTGTTTTTAGGATGACCTAGAAGTGCTACTAATACTCCTATATGGCTGGGAGGGGTGCACGTGGGTCAGATCACGTAAGGAGGGTCCGTATACTCCTAGATGGCTAGGAGGGGTCCACGGGGGACCAGATGGCTAGGATTGTCGCACGTGCTTAGGATGACCTAAAAGTGCTACTGATACTCCTAGATGGCTAGGAGGGGTGTACGGGGGTCAGATGACGCAAGGAGGGTCCGTATACTCCTAGATGGCAAGGAGGGGTCCACGGGGTTGCAGATGGCTAGGATTGTCGCACGTGTTTTAGGATGACCTAGAAGTGCTACTGATACTCCTAGATGCCTGGGAGGGGGTACGTGGGTCAGATGACGTAAGGGGGGGTCCGTATACTCCTAGATAGCTAGGAGGGGTCCACGGGGGTCTAGATGGCCAGGATTGTCGCACGTGCTTTAGGATGACCTAAAAATGGTACTAATACTCCTAAATGGCTGGGACGGTGCACGTGGGTCAGATGATGTAAGGAGGGTCCGTATACTCCTAGATGGCTTGGAGGGGTCCATGGGGGTCCAGATGGCTAGGATTGTCGCACGTGCTTTGGGATGACCTTAAAGTGCTACTGATACTCCTAAATGGCTGGGAGGGTGCACGTGGGTCAGATGATGTAAGGAGGGTCCGTATACTCCTAGATGGCAAGGAGGGGTCCATGGGGGTCCAGATGGCTAGGATTGTCGCACGTGCTTTAGGATGACCTAAAAGTGCTACTGATACTCCTAGATGGCTGGGAGGGTGCACGTGGGTCAGATGATGTAAGGAGGGTCCGTATACTCCTAGATGGCAAGGAGGGTTCCACGGGGGTCCAGATGGCTAGGATTGTCGCACGTGCTTTAGGATGACCTAAAAGTGCTACTGATACTCCTAGATGGCTGGGAGGGGTGCACGTGGGTCAGATGATGTAAGGAGGGTCCGTAGATGCCTACATGGCAAGGAGGGGTCCACGGGGGTCCAGATGGCTACGAATGTCGCACATACTTTAGGATGACCTAAAAATGGTACTAATACTCCTAGATGACTGGGAGGGTGCACGTGGGTCCGATGATGTAAGGAGGGTCCGTATACTCCTAGATGGCAAGGAGGGTTCCAGGGGGGTCCAGATGGCTAGGATTGTCGCACGTGCTTTAGGATGACCTAAAAGTGCTACTGATACTCCTAGATGGCTGGGAGGGGTGCACGTGGGTCAGATGACGTAAGGAGGGTCCGTATACTCCTACATGGCAAGGAGGGGTCCACGGGGTCCAGATGGCTACGATTGTCGCACATGCTTTAGGATGACCTAAAAATGGTACTAATACTCCTAGATGGCTGGGAGGGTGCACGTGGGTCAGATGATGTAAGGAGGGTCCGTATACTCCTAGATGGCTAGGAGGGGTCCATGGGGGTCCAGATGGCTAGGATTGTCGCACGTGCGTTTGGATGACCTAAAAGTGCTACTGATACTCCAAGATTGCTGGGACGGGTGCACGTGGGTCAGATGACGCATGGAGGGTCCGTATACTCCTAGATGGCTAAGAGGGGTCCACGGGGGTCCAGATGGCTAGGATTGTCGCACGTGTTTTAGGATGACCTAGAAGTGCTACTAATACTCCTATATGGCTGGGAGGGGTGCACGTGGGTCACATCATGTAAGGAGGGTTCGTATACTCCTAGATGGCTAGGAGGGGTCCACGGGGGACCAGATGGCTAGGATTGTCGCACGTGCTTAGGATGACCTAAAAGTGCTACTGATACTCCTAGATGGCTAGGAGGGGTGCACGGGGGTCAGATGACGCAAGGAGGGTCCGTATACTCCTAGATGGCAAGGAGGGGCCCAAGGGGTTCCAGATGGCTAGGATTGTCGCACGTGTTTTAGGATGACCTAGAAGTGCTACTGATACTCCTATATGGCTGGGAGGGGTGCACGTGGGTCAGATGACGTAAGGAGGGCCGTATACTCCTAGATGGCTAGGAGGGGTCCACGGGGGTCCAGATGGCTAGGATTGTCGCACGTGTTTTAGGATGACCTAAAAGTGCTACTGATACTCCTAGATGGCTGGGAGGGGTGCACGTGGGTCAGATGATGTAAGGAGGGTCCGTAGATGCCTACATGGCAAGGAGGGGTCCACGGGGGTCCAGATGGCTACGAATGTCGCACGTGTTTTAGGATGACCTAAAAGTTCTACTGATACTCCTAGATGGCTGGGAGGGGTGCACGTGGGTCAGATGATGTAAGGAGGGTCCGTAGATGCCTACATGGCAAGGAGGGGTCCACGGGGGTCCAGATGGCTAGGATTGTCGCACGTGTTTTAGGATGACCTAGAAGTGCTACTGATACTCCTAGATGCCTGGGAGGGGGTACGTGGGTCAGATGACTTAAGGGGGGGTCCGTATACTCCTAGATGGCTAGGAGGGGTCCACGGGGGTCTAGATGGCCAGGATTGTCGCACGTGCTTTAGGATGACCTAAAAATGGTACTAATACTCCTAAATGGCTGGGAGGGTGCACGTGGGTCAGATGATGTAAGGAGGGTCTGTATACTCCTAGATGGCTTGGAGGGGTCCATGGGGGTCCAGATGGCTAGGATTGTCGCACGTGCTTTAGGATGACCTAAAAGTGCTACTGATACTCCTAGATGGCTGGGAGGGTGCACGTGGGTCAGATGATGTAAGGAGGGTCCGTATACTCCTAGATGGCAAGGAGGGTTCCACGGGGGTCCAGATGGCTAGGATTGGTGCACGTGCTATAGGATGACCTAAAAGTGCTACTGATACTCCGAAATGGCTGGGAGGGGTGCACGTGGGTCAGATGACGTATGGAGGGTCCGTATACTCCTACATGGCAAGGAGGGGTCCACTGGGGTCCAGATGGCTACGATTGTCGCACATGCTTTAGGATGACCTAAAAATGGTACTAATACTCCTAGATGGCTGGTAGGGTGCACGTGGGTCAGATGATGTAAGGAGGGTCCGTATACTCCTAGATGGCAAGGAGGGTTCCACGGGGGTCCAGATGGCTAGGATTGTTGCACGTGCTTTAGGATGACCTAAAAGTGCTACTGATACTCCTAGATGGCTGGGAGGGGTGCACGTGGGTCAGATGACGTAAGGAGGGTCCGTATACTCCTAAATGGCAAGGAGGGGTCCACGGGGGTCCAGATGGCTACGATTGTCGCACATGCTTTAGGATGACCTAAAAATGGTACTAATACTACTAGATGGCTTGGAGGGTGCACGTGGGTCAGATGATGTGAGGAGGGTCCGCATACTCCTAGGTGGCAAGGAGGGTTCCACGGGGGTCCAGATGGCTAGGATTGTCGCACGTGCTTTAGGATGACCGCAAAGTGCTACTGGTACTCCTAGATGGCTGGGAGGGGTGCACGTGGGTCAGATGACGTAAGGAGGGTCCGTATACTCCTACATGGCAAGGAGGGGTCCACGGGGGTCCAGATGGCTACGATTGTCGCACATGCTTTAGGATGACCTAAAAATGGTACTAATACTCCTAGATGGCTGGGAGGGTGCACGTGGGTCAGATGATGTAAGGAGGGTCCGTATACTCCTAGATGGCTAGGAGGGGTCCATGGGGGTCCAGATGGCTAGGATTGTCGCACGTGCTTTGGGATGACCTAAAAGTGCTACTGATACTCCTAGATGGCTGGGACGGGTGCACGTGGGTCAGATGACGCATGGAGGGTCCGTATACTCCTAGATTGCTAGGAGGGGTCCACGGGGGTCCAGATGGATAGGATTGTCGCACGTGTTTAAGGATGACCTAGAAGTGCTACTGATACGCCTATATGGCTGGGAGGGGTGCACGTGGGTCAGATCACGTAAGGAGGGTCCGTATACTCCTAGATGGCTAGGAGGGGTCCACGGGGGACCAGATGGCTAGGATTGTCGCACGTGCTTAGGATGACCTAAAAGTGCTACTGATACTTGATATGGGGTGGCCCGATCTTCTCTTGAGAGCAACTCGAAAATATGGTGGATGATTTGTGGATGATTGATAACTAGTGCTACACTGAAAACTCTCCTTGGATAATCCCTGCTGCCAATGCAACAACAATCAACCCCTTTGGATATTCTCAACTACACACTCTTGCACACGCAATCAATGATCACGGGTGGTCCTGTATCCCCTTATTCCCAATGGAACAACAAGATAGCACGTAGAATTTGCAAAGGTATACTTCAAGATGAATGCTTAGCAGCAATACAATCTAGAGGTTCTAGGGTTTAATTTTAACGAAGTCTTATCTATCCCACACGCAGGTGGTGGCTATATATGAGGGAGGGGTGCGGCCACAAGTGCCTTGCGCAAGCAACCCTTCCTCAACTCGGACTGGACTCTTTTCTGGACTTAGTTGGGATACAAACCAGCCCATTAAGGACTCGGCCAAATAAGGACACGCAGGTCCTTGTCCTTGTTCAACTAGGACTCCTCTCTTGGCGCACCAACATGGTGTTGTGCGCCATCCTCTTGCCTCTCTCCATGTGCTCCTGCCTCCCTCTCCTCCCTCGAGCACTTGTAGTGGATATTCTGAATTTCATCCTCCATGCATTCCCTCTTGTTCTTCATGTGATCCTCCATGTGCTCCATGCCTTGCAGCTCCTCTCCTCCATGAATGCTTGTGTTATTAATAACCCTGATCATACATAAATGCATAGATTTAGGTAGTATAAAATTCTCAGAATTACAAACATCATATTCTAATAAGAGTGAGTTCACCTGCTGTTCTAATTGCTTGGTTCTTGATCTTGTCATTGGACCAAGTCTCACTTCATTGGATTTATCTTGAACAGCAACATCTTCAATTGGAGAAGTAGTAGAAACACTAGAGATGTCCTCATCATCCTCCCCCCTTGAAAAGGCATCGTCCGCGATGCAAGATCATCTCCAATATACGGTGACAAATCAGCAACATTGAATGAATTACTCACACCATACTCCTCAACTGGAAGGTCTATCTTATAGGCATTGTCATTGATCTTTGCAAGCACTTTGTATGGACCAGCACCTCGAGGCATTAACTTGGATTTTCGTAATGTGGGAAACCTGTCCTTTCTAAAGTGAACCCAAACCATGTCTCCTGGCTGAAACAACACCTCCTTCCGCTTCTTGTTAACTCTCTCGGCCACATGCTTCCCTTTCTTCTCTATGGCCTCCTTTGTTTTCTCATGGATCTTCTTCACAAAATCTGCTCTCTTGTACGCCTCCATATTTGTTCTTTCTTGTGTGGGAAGTGGCAACAAATCAAGTGGTGTAATGGGTTTAAAGCCATAAACCACCTCAAACGGACATAGCTGAGTAGTAGAATGAACAGCCCTGTTGTATGCGAATTCAACATGTGGCAAACACTCCTCCCACTCCCTCAAGTTCTTCTTGATCATGGTACGCAGCAATGTTGATAATGTACGATTGACCACCTCCGTTTGTCCATCAGTTTGGGGGTGACATGTAGTTGAAAACAGCAACTTTGTCCCGAGCTTCCCCCATAGTGTCTTCCAAAAATAGCTCATGAACTTGACATCACGATCAGAAACAATAGTCCTTGGTACTCCATGTAATCTCACTATGTCCCTGAAAAACAGATTAGCAATATGCGACGCATCGTCGCTTTTGTGGCATGCAATAAAATGTGACATCTTGGAAAATCTATCCACTACCACAAATATAGAATCATGTCCTCTTTTAGTCCTCGGCAACCCTAACACAAAATCCATACTAATGTCTTCCCAAGGTGTAGTAGGTGCAGGAAGAGGAGTATACAAACCATGAGGCTTCAACTTTGATTTAGCCTTGTTGCAAGTGATGCAACGTTGCACAAACCTGTAAACATCACGCCTCATGTGTACCCAATAGAAATTTTCAGCCAACATCAGTAATGTTTTCTCACGTCCAAAATGTCCCATCAAGCCGCCACTATGAGATTCCTGCAACAATAGCAAACGCACGGACGATTCTGGTACACACAATTTGTTAGCTCGAAACAAGTATCCATCATGTATATGGTATTTTTCCCACGCTTTGACATCAGAACACTTAGCAAATGGCGTAGCAAAATCAGGATCAGTAGCATATAAAGCACGCAAACTCTCTAAACCAGGAACTTGCACATCCAATTGTGTTAGTAACATGCTTTTCCTAGAGAGAGCATCAGCAACTACATTATCTTTGCCTTTCTTGTACTTAATTATGTATGGGAAAGATTCAATGAATTCAACCCACTTTGCATGACGTTTATTAAGACTAGATTGGCTCTTCAAAAATTTCAATGCCTCATGATCAGAATGTATGATAAATTCTTTTGGCCACAAATAATGTTTCCAAACCTCAAGTACTCTAACAAGTGCATACAACTCTTTATCATAGACAGAATAATTCAATTGAGCTCCACTCAATTTTTCAGAAAAATAAGCCACGGGTTTGTTCTCTTGCATTAATACTCCTCCTATTCCAATACCACTAGCATCACATTCAATTTCAAATTGCTTATGGAAATTAGGAAGAATCAACAATGGGGCCGAAATCAATCTATTTTTAATCTCATCAAAAGCAATATCTTGTGCAACACCCCACTCAAATGCAACACCCTTTTTAGTAAGATCATTCAAAGCTGCAGCAAGGGTACTAAAATCTTTCACAAACCTCCTATAAAAACTAGCCAAGCCAATAAAACTTCTGAGTTGACTAACATTCATGGGAATAGGCCAATTCTTAATAGCTTCAATTTTAGATACATCTACTTCAATTCCATGTTTAGAAACAACATATCCCAGAAATATGACCTTATCTTTGCAAAATGTGCACTTAGCAAGATTACCATAAAGTTTGTGTTCACGCAGCACATGCAATACTTGTCTAATATGATCACAATGTTCATGTTCGTTGCGGCTGTAAATTAATATATCATCAAAGTACACAACCACAAACTTGCCAATAAAATTTCTCAAAACATGGTTCATTAATCTCATGAAAGTACTAGGTGCATTAGTTAAACCAAAAGGCATCACCAACCACTCATATAAACCAAATTTCGTTTTAAAGGCTGTTTTCCACTCATCCCCCTCTTTCATCCTAATTTGATGATAACCACTACGCAAATCAATTTTAGAGAAAACAGCAGCACCACTTAATTCATCTAACATGTCTTCCAAACGTGGAATAGGATGACGATAACGAATAGTGATGTTGTTAATTGCTCTACAATCTACACACATGCGCCAAGTACCATCTTTCTTAGGAACTAAAATAACAGGAACAGCACAAGGGCTCAAGCTGATTCGAATATACCCTTTATCAAGAAGCTCTTGTACTTGTTTCTGAATTTCCTTCGTCTCTTGGGGATTTGTCCTATAGGGTGCTCGGTTTGGCAATGTAGCTCCCGGAATCAAATCAATTTGGTGCTCTATCCCACGCAATGGTGGCAAACCTGCGGGTACCTCCTCCGGAAAGACATCATCAAACTCCTGCAACACATTAGAAACACCAATAGAAAGAGGAGTCATGTCGTTAGAAACTAAAATTTCCCCCTTATGCATGAGCACAATAGGTACTAAACTAGGATCCTCACGAAACTCTCTTAAATCAGCTTTGGTGGCTAACATAGTTAAAAGGCTCACTCCCTTACTTTTACCACTCGGCTTAGGTTTGGTGTCTCCCACAGAAGTATTGTTTTCACTCTTCTCATAACGCTCACTCTCTTTTTCTAAATTCACTTCTGTTTTTTGTCTAGACTCATTTACAATTTCCTGTGGTGACATAGGCCTCAAAATAATATCCTTGTTGTGCCAATTCAATTGATATGTGTTTGCTCTCCCATCATGGATAACTTTCTTGTCAAATTGCCACGGTCTCCCCAATAACATGTGGCAAACGGACATAGGAACAACATCACACTCAATTGTATCTTTGTATGGTCCAATCTGAAATTCCACTCGCACCATATGGCACACCTTGATTTCTTCTTTGTCACTCAACCATTGAATATAATAAGGATGTGGATGTGGAATATATCGCAATTTTAGCTTTGCACATAACTCTTTGCTGGCCAAATTTCTGCAACTCCCTCCATCAATAATCACCTTGCAAGCCATTTTAGGACCCACAATTGCTTTTGTTTGGAACAAATTACACCTTTGGCTTTCATCACTTGGAACAACACTCAAAGCTTGTGTGCAAACAATAGATGGATAATGTGTAGCATATGCATCAATAGGACCATCCTCATCATTATAATCTTCTTCCTCATTAGGATCAGCATCATCTCCTGTCTCATACCCATCTTCAGCATTAAAAATCATGACTTTCTTATTAGGACAATCTCGCTTAAAGTGCCCTTTGCCTCCACATGTATGACAAGCCATGTCTCTATTGCGTGTTGTAGTGGCTGATCCACTCGAATTTGGTGCAGGCTGGGTTGGTTTCCTTGCACTAGAAGTGGTAGTCTCAGGTTTGGCACTAGTACCACTTCGTGTTGGAGCAGTTGGAGGTGTTTGTGGTGATAAAACAGAACTTCTCGGCGAAAAACTCCTCCTTGTACTCAATTGCGCCTCTTCAGCCAACCGTTTCTCAGCTTCTCTTGCTTGATGTAGCAAATCTGTGATATCACTATACTGTACATGCCGCACAATACTCTTGATTTTAAATTGTAATCCTGAGAGAAAACGTTGCATTGTTTGGTCTGGAGCCTCGCGGACCCGTGCCCGCTGCATGATCAACTCCATCTCTTTATAATATGCATCGACAGATTTTGTTCCTTGCTTCAATTGCTGTAACTTATCATAGAGAGTTCTAATATAATTCTTGGGCACAAATCTGTCCCGAAGTAATTTTTTCATCTCTTCCCATGTAGCCACATCTGGTTCTTCACGTTCTGCCCTCAAACTTGTAATGCCATCCCACAACAAAAGAGCGTAACCTTCAAGACCAGAAGAAGCAAGCTTTATTTTCCTCTCTTCATTGTAATCATGCAATCTCCATAGCTTCTCAATTTTCAGCTCCCACATCACATATTCTTCCACATCGTCAGTATCACCTGTGAGAGTAGGGATAGAAAATTTCGGTTTTCCCAAACCATCATCCTCTCTATTATTGTCCCACGGCACCCTTCTAAAACCAACACCACCACGACCATCATGCCCATCACCTCGGCCAGCTAAATCAGCAGCATTATGCACATTGGGAGGTGCTTGTCGTTGTTGTACAAGGGTGGACAGATCGGCAACCTGTCTTGTCAAATTTGTAACAGCTTCTTGTAGCATATCAACAGATTCTTGAGTGGCAGATGCGTCAATTTTGAAGTCCAACGATTTCAGTTCTTCCCTCAAGCTATCATCACTTCTCTCTATTTCAGTGGAAATTCGTTTGTACATTGTCTCTCTCAAAGCCTCATATTCATTCCAGTGGACAGGATCTTCAGGTTGTTTCTTTGCCTGCACAACATCATCACTAGAAGGACCCATTGATTAAGTTGTTAGTGAAAACAAAAGTAACAATGGATTGTGGTGTTCTCTCACAACTCACTCAAAACCAGCAAATAATAGTGTATCTTTACTTGTTCCAAAGTGAAAAGGATTTACTTACCCACCAGCAGCAATGATAGGTGTACCAAGTGTGAGAAGAGAATAACCAGGGTATCAAGTGTCACAAAGCAAACAGGATATTTGGTGGAGCTGGGTTGGGAATCCTAACACACCAAAATAACAAAGCCCAATTTGCTGTTTTGTGATGATATGAACACACCTAGAGAACTCACACAAAATTTGGAGACAAATGGGGCAAAGCAAATATATGGAGAACTTTTGCAATGCACTCGAAAGACACTAGCTATGCTCAACAAAAACAGGCACAAGATTGCTCAAAGGGGATGAAACTTTCGGCCTCTTTGCAATTTTCTGTTTTCTCTCTTTTTTTTTTATACCTCTCACTTGTTGCCTTTTTTTTTGATACTTCTCACGTACTGCTACAGTAACAGTAAAATTTTGGCAGAAACACAAACCGGGCAACAAACTATTGAGCAGCCTGTGAGCAAGAAAACAGCTAGTCTTATGGGTAAGGTACCTAAATTTCTGGTTGTAGAACGGCTGTGTCTAAGTCTCACAAAGTTCAGAATTGAAATCCTAACGAAAGAGGCAAAGAAAACAAAAAGAAACACACGAAAAGCTAGAAACAAGACGCAGAAACTCACGGCAGAGAACCAGCCGTTTTTGTGGATGATATGGGGTGGCCCGATCTTCTCTTGAGAGCAACTCGAAAATACGGTGGATGATTTGTGGATGATTGATAACTAGTGCTACACTGAAAACTCTCCTTGGATAATCCCTGCTGCCAATGCAACAACAATCAACCCCTTTGGATATTCTCAACTACACACTCTTGCACACGCAATCAATGATCACGGGTGGTCCTGTATCCCCTTATTCCCAATGGAACAACAAGATAGCACGTAGAATTTGCAAAGGTATACTTCAAGATGAATGCTTAACAGCAATACAATCTAGAGGTTCTAGGGTTTAATTTTAACGAAGTCTTATCTATCCCACACGCAGGTGGTGGCTATATATGAGGGAGGGGTGCGGCCACAAGTGCCTTGCGCAAGCAACCCTTCCTCAACTCGGACTGGACTCTTTTCTGGACTTAGTTGGGATACAAACCAGCCCATTAAGGACTCGGCCAAATAAGGACACGCAGGTCCTTGTCCTTGTTCAACTAGGACTCCTCTCTTGGCGCACCAACATGGTGTTGTGCGTCATCCTCTTGCCTCTCTCCATGTGCTCCTGCCTCCCTCTCCTCCCTCGAGCACTTGTAGTGGATATTCTGAATTTCATCCTCCATGCATTCCCTCTTGTTCTTCATGTGATCCTCCATGTGCTCCATGCCTTGCAGCTCCTCTCCTCCATGAATGCTTGTGTTATTAATAACCCTGATCATACATAAATGCATAGATTTAGGTAGTATAAAATTCTCAGAATTACAAACATCATATTCTAATAAGAGTGAGTTCACCTGCTGTTCTAATTGCTTGGTTCTTGATCTTGTCATTGGACCAAGTCTCACTTCATTGGATTTATCTTGAACAGCAACATCTTCAATTGGAGAAGTAGTAGAAACACTAGAGATGTCCTCATCAATACTCCTAGATGGCTAGGAGGGGTGCACGGGGTCAGATGACGCAAGGAGGGTCCGTATACTCCTAGATGGCAAGGAGGGGTCCACGGGGTTCCAGATGGCTAGGATTGTCGCACGTGTTTTAGGATGACCTAGAAGTGCTACTGATACTCCTATATGGCTGGGAGGGGTGCACGTGGGTCAGATGACGCAAGGAGGGTCCGTATAATCCTAGATGGCTAGGAGGGGTCCACGGGGGACCAGATGTCTAGGATTGTCCCACGTGCTTAGGATGACCTAAAAGTGCTACTGATACTCCTACATGGCTAGGAGGGGTGCACGGGGGTCAGATAACGCAAGGAGGGTCCGTATACTCCTAGATGGCTAGGATTGTCGCACGTGCTTTAAGATGACCTAAAAGTGCTACTGATACTCCGAAATCGCTGGGAGGGGTGTACGTCGGTCAGATGACGTAAGGAGGGTCCGTATACTCCTGGATGGCTAGGAGGGGTCCACGGGGGTGCAGATGGCTAGGATTGTCGCACGTGTTTTAGGATGACCTAAAAGTGCTACTGATACTCCTAGATGGCTGGGAGGGGTGCACGTGGGTCAGATGACGCAAGGAGGGTCCGTATACTCCTAGATGGCTAGGAGGGGTCCACGGGGGTCCAAATGGCTAGGATTGTCGCACGTGCTTTAGGATGACCTAAAAGTGCTACTGATACTCCTAGATGGCTGGGAGGGGTGCACGTGGGTCAGATGACGTAAGGAGGGTCCGTATACTCCTAGATGGCTAGGAGGGGTCCACGGGGGTCCAGATGGCTAGGATTGTCGCACGTGTTTTAGGATGACCTAAAAGTGCTACTGATACTCCTAGATGGCTGGGAGGGTGTACGTGGGTCAGATGACGTAAGTGAGGGTCCGTATATTCCTAGATGGCTAGGAGGGGTCCACGGGGTCCAGATGGCTAGGATTGTCGCACGTGCTTTTGGATGACCTAAAAGTGCTACTGATACTCCTAGATGGCTAGGAGGGGTGTACGTGGGTCAGATGACGTAAGGAGGGTCCGTATAATCCTAGATGGCTAGGAGGGGTCCACGGGGGTCCAGATGGCTAGGATTGTCGCACGTGCTTTGGGATGTCCTAAAAGTGCTACTGATACTCCGAAATCGCTGGGAGGGGTGCACATGGGTCAGATGACGTAAGTAGGGTCCGTATACTTCTGGATGGCTAGGAGGGGTCCACGGGGGTCCAGATGGCTAGGATTGTCGCACGTGCTTAAGGATGACCTAAAAGTTGATGTAGCCCGGATCACGACCATCACCATGTCAAGACCCTCAATACTTCACAAGTCACCATGGACATCAAAGGTGAACTCCTTCCTTTATGTGAACCTCGATATGACACTTGGGAATGGTATACTACTTGACCATCGTCACTTGGTATTGCTAGTCATGACGGGTACGAGTCCACGGGAAGATGGCCAAGGCGCACGAGGAATGGAGTCCGACAAGACGGTGGCTTGGAAAAGAAGAAGGAAGAGGAGAAAAGACACAGGCAGCGGTAGTACCGCTGGGATAGGCGGTACAACCGCCCGAGAAGCTACCGCCACCGCTACCGCCCCTGCTGCCGCTGGAACCAGCTTCGGAGCGCTTGTCCGGTACCACGCGGTACCGCTGCAGCGGTACCAACCGGTACCGCCGAGGTGGGAAGCGGGCGCCCAGCCCGCACCAGCGGTACTACCGCTTTACCCAGCGGTAGTACCGCCGCTGCGGGAATCAGCACGGGTTGGAGGCCCCAATCCCTTCCCCACCTACCCCCTGTTGGTCAACACTATATATATGTACCCCTTGGATAGATCTAGGGTTAGACTATGTTTTGAGATTAGAGTAGAGCTAGACTCCTTCTTCTCAAAGGTCTCCTTCCTCCCCTTGTGGGGATGGTTCCTCCTCTTGTGGAGAAGATCCCTTCGTGGATTCAAGACCTCTACTTGTAGTCTGACTACCTGCCAATCTTTCATCCTCGGGTGACTTTATTGGAGCGGTTCGGTTGACCGTGAGAGAAACAACCTCCAAGATCCCTTCTTGTATCTACTTGCCGATCTCCCACCTTCGTGTGGATTCTATTGGGCCGGTTGGACCGACCGGTAAGGGAAACGGTTCTTGTATCTTGTGCGTGTTCTTGTGTTCTTGGTGTTCTTCCTCGTGTTCTTCGTGTTCTTGTGTGCGTTCGTCCACATCCCCCGTCAAACCGTGAAGATCGGGCCACCCTAGAGGTCCAATCCTCATCATTTGGTATCAGAGCATGGTTGCCATGGATTTGACTTTGTTTCCCCCACAAATCCCCCAAAATTTTCTTTGATTTTGAGAAATTCGAAAATTTCTACCAAAAATAGCCCCAATTTGCTTTTGGATCGATCTGAGATTTGAGTGCGTTTTTGCAAGTTTTGATCCATAGATCTATTGCTATACGAGTTGATCTAACTTCCTTTGCGTTCCCATGGCCTAATTCCATCATTTGCCCCTTCGATTTGAGGTTTTTCGGCGAGAATTTCCGCCAAAATCGTGAAAAATCGCGTTCTCGGGCGTGTCCAGCAACCCCCGGCGGTACTACCGCCGGCGGTACCGCCAAAACTACCCTTCGGACTGCTCGAGCGGTACCACCAGCGGTACTACCGCTGGGTTAAGCGGTACCACCTGAAAACTGAAAATTCTGAAAATTGTTTTGGCCATATCTTTTGATTCCGGACTCCGTTTTTGGTGTTCTTTGGCTCGTTTCGAAGCTACGATCAAGGCCTTTGTCACCATTACGGAAGATCCATCATCCACCACCACCAAAATTCGTGGGCAAGCACGAAGCTTCTACATCAACGGGTGAAGAACATCGATGAAAGGTATAACATTGCCAACCTTCACCCCTTGCCATTCCTTTGATAGCCATCATACCATTGTGTTTATCTTGTCCTATTGAGGCTAGCTCTTGATGATTGCTTGGGCTTTGCACATTTGCACCGTGTAGTTTCCGAGCAAAATTGCATGCGCTAGTTATCATATATCATATATCTTGTTGTTGGCATAAAAAGAAGTGAGTGAGCAAAAGAGAAAAGAGAAAAGAAGCAAAAAGTGCCAAATCAAAAGAAAGAAAAGAAAGAAACACCACTTGCCATATCTTGTAGGAAAGCGCAAGCTCGATGAACATCTAGTAGGTGGTGCATTGTTGTGCAAATCTTGTAGCCCACCAAATAAATTGCAATCGAGCTAGTAGCTCTCCTTGTACTTGTGCAACACGAGCTTATAGTCTTCGCTAGGATCATATGGTTCATTAGCTCACTTCTTGGTTGCACGAGTCCCATTTATCACTCCGCACGTGTGTTTCCTATCTTTTGAGATTGACTTGTTTTGCTTTGTGATCATCTTGGTTCTCTACTTGTTTGACAATATCTTGGTTTCCGGTTGGTTCAATTTGCTTTCCACCTACCATATCTTCCTACCACTAAGCCGTGTGTGTTTTGGAGTTTGCTTTGGATACTTGAACACAAGCATTTTACTTTGTGATCGTTTCCCTTGGTTGTCCACGACGTCCAATACTATCTACAAGGTGAGAGGTTGTGTTATAGTTCCTTTCCACTCCACATAAATACACTTGTCTTGTGAGTTAACATGTCTAGGGAGAGTGAATGCCACTATGGAGGCCAAGATGAGAATGAGTACATGATGAGCCACAACAACTATGATGCCTCAAACTTTGAGGACATGGGGGACTACTACGACTACACCGACAATGACCCCCATGACATGATGGATCATCACCAAGACTTCCGCTACAACTACTCCGACTACGACTCCGACTATTCGAGCGTACACGACAAGGAGCGGTACCATGACATCAAGCAACCTTCATCATATGGTATCGACTCCAAGTACGTGCGAATCTACCACGACTCCGACTACATGAGCTCCAACGACAATGAGGCGCAAGTGTCTTCACATGCCTCATCACATGGTACCAACTTTGACAACAACGACATGGTGGAGCGCCACTACTACAACTACCACTCCGATGACATGGTGGAGAACGTCTACGACTACTACTCTTGTAGCATGTGCGGCGACTTCGACAACATGCAAGAGGAGAGGACCCCATAACCACCATGTTCAAGAGCGGCACCACCAACCGTCATGGCACAACCTACTTCTATGGTTCAAGATCAAGACGCTGCTCCGACAAGACCACCATGAGTTCATCCTATGGAGCTACATCTACTTCCAAGAGTGCCAAGCTTCGCCATTCGCCATCAACTTCAAGAAGGAGCCATGACAAGGCCTTCGCCAAGAGCGACAAGCTTCGACATTCTCCTTCCACTTCAAGAAGGCACCATGAGAAGGACAACGGCAAGAGTGCCAAGCCTAGACACTCTACGACAACAAGAAGGCGCCCCACGAAGTGCATCGACAAGGCCAAGCCAAGCCAAGGCCCATCTAGCTCATCATGGCGACACATGAAAGATGCCAAGGTGGACCACAACATATCTCCAAGCTCTAGTGGAAGCTCCAAGGAAAGGTCGCCAAGGCAACAAGAACGCCGACGTCAACATGAAGAGAAACATCCAAATGACTTTCGGCGACACCCCTCCACTCAAGAGCGCCAACGTCGACGTGAGAAGAAGACGGCGACAAAGGCGCAACCTATGGTGTCCCTTCGTGCTAACACTACATCGGCGCCAACAAGACCTACAAGTTCCATGTTTGATGAGATCATGGCCGGCATCGACAACTTCTTCGAGAAATTCCAACGTCGACGCCGGAAGAAACATGGTCACAAACGTGAGGCCACTCTCCTTTGGCGCCTTTCTCAAGCACTTCTCTTCATATGGAATCTACACCAAGTGCTACCACTACATGGGCGCCCTTCTCAAGCCCCTCACATGACATGGTGTCTACTCCTAGTGCCACCACCACAATGGCCCCTATATGGGAAGATGAAGACCTCACATGCGACAATTGCCAAGGCCAAGACCATGATCCACGAGAATGTCCCAATCTCTTGTGCCCAATATGCAATCGAAGAGGTCACATGATGTGGGAGTGCACAAATGAAGACCAAGATGGTGAGAAGATGGTCGAGCATGGGATTTTCCCTTCGACCAAGGAGGCGAGCATTGATGATGCTATCACTTATGACCATGGGTCAAGTGATGATGATGCCGAGCATGGGATGTTCCCTTCGGCAATGGAGTCAAGTAATGACGCAGAGCATGGGATTTTCCCTTCCGCAAAGGAGTCGAGTGATGATGCCTACACTATGGCATTGACCTTTGGAGGCGAGTTGGTTGAGGAGGTTGAGCATGGGAGTTTCCCTTCAACCTTGGAGGCGTATGGAGTTGAGGAAACCGAGCCTATCCCTATGAGCTTGAGTTATGAGATGGTACCAATCGCATGTGAGAATGAGAGCCACTTAGCCCACTTGAGTGAGAGTGAGAGTGAGTTGAGTGCCTCCACCATATGTGAGTTTGAGTGCTTTCACTTTGAGGGAATGAGTGATACACCACTTGAGTTGAGAGAGGTAGTTGATAGGTCTTGTGAGGCCATTTCGATTTCTAACAACTTAACCTCTACCTCTAGTGTGTTTTCTCATTGTGTGCTAGGTTCCATGGATGATGAGACGCCACTCCTCAACTTGACGGTGCCTCAAATGGAGAAGATGTACATGGAGGATGATGATGATGCCACCCCATGTCTACTTCAAGATGAACAAGTCGGCTACATGGAAGCCCCTAGTACTTCAACACCTACTTCACATGAGCGGGAATACAAAGGTATGGGTGTTGATGTGACCATGATCCCGCTAGTGGACATGATGATCTATGATTGCTTGCATGCTATGGATGATTCTTTTGAGGTCACATATGATTCGTTCTTATTCCCATGTGATACTTTGTTTCAAACCAATGTTGATCATGTGGAATTACCGATTTGTGATGATTTTGCCATGAGCATGCCTTGTTTTGAGTGTTTCTATTTTTCTCCCATTGTGGCTTGCAACATGTTGAACAATTTCTCTTTCACATGTGTTGCTTGCACTAATGTTGAAATGCTTGATAATGAGATTGCCCCCATAGCTTTCTCACTTTTTGGAGATGTTTCGTTTTCTCTTATGGACCTTGTTCCATCCTTCAATTTGCATAGTGACCATCCACATATGTCATATTTTCCAATAGATTTTTGTGTGGTTGGTGATGTGCAAATGAAGAGACACTTCATGATGGATGATGTGTTCATATACCGTGCACATAATTTCTTCATTTGGTGTCTTGTGTGTGCCGGTAAACGCATGATAATGTCAACCTCAATTGACCATGAGTTGACAATACGAGCTCTTGAGAGCATACACTTGAGTAGTGGATCGAATCCAACTCTCAAATCTTGCTCATGTTTTGCATCAAACAAGTTGAACAATTTCTCTTGCTTATGGTTTGTTTGCAATCATGATGGTGTTTTTGGTCTTCTCTACGACAAGCATGTTTACTTGATCTTTCACATGGATGATTTATGTGTTGCCACAAATATGATGAACAATTGTTCTTTCCAATGGCTTGTTTGCAACCATAATGACATTTTATGCATGTCTTGTCATGAGTCTTTTGGTTTCTACCAATTTGGTGTTGCAACAAATACGAAGAAAACTTGCTCTTTCATGTGCTTTGTTTGCCACCATGATGATATTTTGGACATTCTTCATTGTGTGTTTTTGCCAAACTCTTCGCTTATTGCATCAAGGATGATGACAACTTGTTCTTTCCCATGCCTTGTGTGCAATAATGATCATATGATTCCAAATGAGAGGCCTAGATGGCATCCTCATATTTTTATGGAGCTTTTGTGTTCTCACATTTTGCAGATGTTCCATTGGATTGCTTGCACTTTGACCTTGCACTTGCACTACCTATTCATATTCTTGTGTTGTGCTAACGGTCCTATGACAAAGAATGGACATGTCATTGTTGATATGCTCCTCTTTCTTGCACACACATGGTTTGCTTGGTCCTTAGTGTTTGTAGGCGTGGTGAATTCCAATTCTTCGACAACACATCTACCTCCTTTGCATGGTGATGAAGAGCAAGAGTCGAGGACGACTCTTTTTTAAAGGGAGGGGAGATGATGTAGCCCGGATCACGACCATCACCATGTCAAGACCCTCAATACTTCACAAGTCACCATGGACATCAAAGGTGAACTCCTTCCTTTATGTGAACCTCGATATGACACTTGGGAATGGTATACTACTTTACCATCGTCACTTGGTATTGCTAGTCATGACGGGTACGAGTCCACGGGAAGATGGCCAAGGCGCACGAGGAATGGAGTCCGACAAGACGGTGGCTTGGAAGAGAAGAAGGAAGAGGAGAAAAGACACAGGTAGCGGTAGTACCACTGGGATAGGCGGTACAACCGCCCGAGAAGCTACCGCCACCGCTACCGCCCCTGCTGCCGCTGGAACCAGCTTCGGAGCGCTTGTCCGGTACCACGCGGTACCGCTGCAGCGGTACCAACCGGTACCGCCGAGGTGGGAAGCGGGCGCCCAGCCCGCACCAGCGGTACTACCGCTTTACCCAGCGGTAGTACCGCCGCTGCGGGAATCAGCACGGGTTGGAGGCCCCAATCCCTTCCCCACCTACCCCCTGTTGGTCAACACTATATATATGTACCCCTTGGATAGATCTAGGGTTAGACTATGTTTTGAGATTAGAGTAGAGCTAGACTCCTTCTTCTCAAAGGTCTCCTTCCTCCCCCTTGTGGGGATGGTTCCTCCTCTTGTGGAGAAGATCCCTTCGTGGATTCAAGACCTCTACTTGTAGTCTGACTACCTGCCAATCTTTCATCCTCGGGTGACTTTATTGGAGCGGTTCGGTTGACCGTGAGAGAAACAACCTCCAAGATCCCTTCTTGTATCTACTTGCCGATCTCCCACCTTCGTGTGGATTCTATTGGGCCGGTTGGACCGACCGGTAAGGGAAACGGTTCTTGTATCTTGTGCGTGTTCTTGTGTTCTTGGTGTTCTTCCTCGTGTTCTTCGTGTTCTTGCGTGTGTTCGTCCACATCCCCCGTCAAACCGTGAAGATCGGGCCACCCTAGAGGTCCAATCCTCATCAAAAGTGCTACTGATACTCCTAGATGGCTGGGAGGGGTGCACGTGGGTCAGATGACGCAAGGAAGGTCCGTATACTCCTAGATGGCTAGGAGGGGTCCACGCGGGTCCAGATGGCTAAGAGGGGTGCATGTGCTTGAGGATGACCTAAAAGTGCTACTGATACTCCGAAATGGCTGGGAGGGGTGCACGTGTGTCAGATGACCTAAGGAGGGTCCGTATACTCCTAGATGGCAAGGAGGGGTCCACAGGGGTCCAGATGGCTAGGATTGTCGCACGTGCTTTAGGATGCCCTAAAAGTGCTACTGATACTCCTAGATGGCTGAGAGGGGGTACGTGGGTCAGATGACGTAAGGGGGATCCGTATACTCCTAGATGGCTAGGAGGGGTCCACGGGGTCCAGATGGCTAGGATTGTCGCACGTGCTTTAGGATGACCTAAAAATGGTACTAATACTCCTAAATGGCTGGGATGGTGCACGTGGGTCAGATGATGTAAGGAGGGTCCGTATACTCCTAGATGGCTAGGAGGGGTCCATGGGGTCCAGATGGCTAGGTTTGTCGCACGTGCTTTAGGATGACCTAAAAGTGCTACTGATACTCCTAGATGGCTGGGACGGGTGCACGTGGGTCAGATGACGCATGGAGGGTCCGTATACTCCTAGATGGCTAGGAGGGGTCCACGGGGGTCCAGATGGCTAGGATTGTCGCACGTGTTTTAGGATGACCTAGAAGCGCTACTGATACTCCTATATGGCAGGGAGGGGTGCGCGTGGGTCAGATGACGTAAGGAGGGTCCGTATACTCCAAGATGGCTAGGAGGGGTCCACGGGGGACCAGATGGCTTGGATTGTCGCACGTGCTTAGGATGACCTAAAAGTGCTATTGATACTCCTAGATGGCTGGGAGGGGTGCACGTGGGTCAGATGACGCAAGGAGGGTCCCTATACTCCTAGATGGCAAGGAGGGGTCCACGGGGTTCCAGATGGCTAGGATTGTCGCACGTGTGTTAGGATAACCTAGATGTGCTACTGATACTCCTATATGGCTGGGATGGGTGCACGTGGGTCAGATGACGCAAGGAGGGTCCCTATACTCCTAGATGGCAAGGAGGTGTCCACGGGGTTCCAGATGGCTAGGATTGTCGCACGTGTGTTAGGATAACCTAGATGTGCTACTGATACTCCTATATGGCTGGGAGGGGTGCACGTGGGTCAGATGACGTTAGGATGACCTAGATGTGCTACTGATACTCCTATATCGCTAGGATTGTCGCACGTGTGTTAGGATGACCTAGATGTGCTACTGATAATCCTAGATGGCTAGGAGGGGTCCACGGGGTCCAGATGGCTAGGATTGTCGCACGTGCTTGAGGATGACCTAAAAGTGCTACTGATACTCCGAAATCGCTGGGAGGGGTGCACGTGGGTCAGATGACGCAAGGAGGGTCTGTATACTCCTAGATGGCTAGGAGGGGTCCACGGGGGTCCAAATGGCTAGATTGTCGCACGTGCTTTAGGATGACCTAAAAGTGCTACTGATACTCCTAGATGGCTGGGAGGGGTGCACGTGGGTCAGATGACGTAAGGAGGGTCCGTATACACCTAGATGGCTAGGAGGGGTCCACGGGGGTCCAGATGGCTAGGATTGTCGCACGTGTTTTAGGATGACCTAAAAGTGCTACTGATACTCCTAGATGGCTGGGAGGGTGTACGTGGGTCAGATGACGTAAGTGAGGGTCCGTATAATCCTAGATGGCTAGGAGGGTCCACGGGGTCCAGATGGCTTGGATTGTCGCACGTGCTTTTGGATGACCTAAAAGTGCTACTGATACTCCTAGATGGCTAGGAGGGGTGTACGTGGGTCAGATGACGTAAGGAGGGTCCGTATAATCCTAGATGGCTAGGAGGGGTCCACGGGGGTCCAGATGGCTAGGATTGTCGCACGTGCTTTAGGATGACCTAAAAGTGCTACGGATACTCCGAAATCGCTGGGAGGGGTGCACGTGGGTCAGATGACGTAAGTAGGGTCCGTATACTTCTGGATGGCTAGGAGGGGTCGACGGGGGTCCAGATGGCTAGGATTGTCGCACGTGCTTAAGGATGACCTAAAAGTGCTACTGATACTCCTAGATGGCTGGGAGGGGTGCACGTGGGTCAGATGACGTAAGGAGGGTCCGTATACACCTAGATGGCTAGGAGGGGTCCACGAGGGTCCAGATGGCTAGGATTGTCGCACGTGTTTTAGGATGACCTAAAAGTGCTACTGATACTCCTAGATGGCTGGGAGGGTGTACGTGGGTCAGATGACGTAAGTGAGGGTCCGTATAATCCTAGATGGCTAGGAGGGGTCCACGGGGGTCCAGATGGCTTGGATTGTCGCACGTGCTTTTGGATGACCTAAAAGTGCTAATGATACTCCTAGATGGCTAGGAGGGTGTACGTGGGTCAGATGACGTAAGGAGGGTCCGTATAATTCTAGATGGCTAGGAGGGGTCCACGGGGGTCCAGATGGCTAGGATTGTCGCACGTGCTTTAGGATGACCTAAAAGTGCTACGGATACTCCGAAATCGCTGGGAGGGGTGCACGTGGGTCAGATGACGTAAGTAGGGTCCGTATACTTCTGGATGGCTAGGAGGGGTCGACGGGGGTCCAGATGGCTAGGATTGTCGCACGTGCTTAAGGATGACCTAAAAGTGCTACTGATACTCCTAGATGGCTGGGAGGGGTGAACGTGGGTCAGATGACGCAAGGAGGGTCCGTATACTCCCAGATGGCTAGGAGGTGTCCACGCGGGTCCAGATGGCTAGGAGGGGTGCATGTGCTTTAGGATGACCTAAAAGTGCTACTGATACTCCGAAATGGCTGGGAGGGGTGCACGTGTGTCAGATGACATAAGGAGGGTCCGTATACTCCTAGATGGCAAGGAGGGGTCCACAGGGGTCCAGATGGCTAGGATTGTCGCACGTGCTTTGGGATGACCTAAAAGTGCTACTGATACTCCTAGATGGCTGGGGGGGGGGTACGTGGGTCAGATGACGTAAGGGGGATCCGTATACTCCTAGATGGCTAGGAGGGGTCCACGGGGGTCCAGATGGCTAGGATTGTCGCACGTGCTTTAGGATGACCTAAAAATGGTACTAATACTCCTAAATGGCAGGGAGGGTGCACGTGGTCAGATGATGTAAGGAGGGTCCGTATACTCCTAGATGGCTAGGAGGGGTCCATGGGGGTCCAGATGGCTAGGTTTGTCGCACGTGCTTTAGGATGACCTAAAAGTGCTACTGATAATCCTAGATGGCTGGGAGGGGTGCACGTGGGTCAGATGACGAAAGGAGGGTCCGTATACTCCTAGATGGCTAGGAGGGGTCCACGGGGGTCTAGATGGCTAGGATTGTCGCACGTGTTTTAGGATGACCTAAAAGTGCTACTGATACTCCTAGATGACTGGGAGGGTGTACGTGGGTCAGATGACGCAAGGAGGGACCGTATACTCCTAGATGGCTAGAAGGGGTCCACGGGGGTCCAGATGGCTAGGATTGTCGCACGTGCTTTAGGATGGCCGAAAAGTGTTACTAATACTCCTAGATGGCTGGGAGGGTGTACGTGGGTCAGATGACGTAAGGAGGGTCAGTATACTCCTAGATGGCTATGAGGGGTCCACGGGGGTCCAAATGGCAAGGATTGTCGCACGTGCTTTAGGATGACCTAAAAGTGCTACTGATACTCCTAGATGGCTGGGAGGGGTGCACGTGGGCCAGATGACGTAAGGAGGGTCCGTATACTCCTAGATGGCTAGGAGGGGTCCACGGGGGTCCAGATGGCTAGGATTGTCGCACGTGTTTTATGATGACCTAAAAGTGCTACTGATACTCCTAGATGGCTGGGAGGGTGTACGTGGGTCAGATGACGTAAGTGAGGGTCCGTATAATCCTAGATGGCTAGGAGGGGTCCACGGGATCCAGATGGCTAGGATTGTCGCACGTGCTTTTGGATGACCTAAAAGTGCTACTGATACTCCTAGATGGCTAGGAGGGGTGTACGTGGGTCAGATGACGTAAGGAGGGTCCGTATAATCCTAGATGGCAAGGAGGCGTCCACGGGGGTCCAGATGGCTAGGATTGTCGCACGTGCTTTAGGATGACCTAAAAGTGCTACTGATACTCCGAAATCGCTGGGAGGGGTGCACGTGGGTCAGATGACGTAAGGAGGGTCCGTATACTCCTGGATGGCTAGGAGGGGTCCACGGGGTGCAGATGGCTAGGATTGTCGCACGTGCTTTAGGATGTCCTAAAAGTGCTACTGATACTCCGAAATGCTGGGAGGGGTGCACGTGGGTCAGATGACGTAAGTAGGTCCGTATACTTCTGGATGGCTAGGAGGGTCCACGGGGGTCCAGATGGCTAGGATTGTCGCACGTGCTTAAGGATGACCTAAAAGTGCTACTGATACTCCTAGATGGCTGGGAGGGGTGCACGTGGGTCAGATGACGCAAGGAGGGTCCGTATACTCCTAGATGGCTAGGAGGGTCCACGCAGGTCCAGATGGCTAGGAGGGGTGCATGTGCTTTAGGATGACCTAAAAGTGCTACTGATACTCCGAAATGGCTGGTAGGGGTGCACGTGTGTCAGATGACATAAGGAGGGTCCGTATACTCCTAGATGGCAAGGAGGGGTCCACACAAGTCCAGATGGCTAGGATTGTCGCACGTGCTTTAGGATGACCTAAAAGTGCTACTGATACTCCTAGATGGCAGGGAGGGGGTACGTGGGTCAGATGACGTAAGGGGGATCCGTATACTCCTAGATGGCTAGGAGGGGTCCACGGGGGTCCAGATGGCTAGGATTGTCGCACGTGCTTTAGGATGACCTAAAAATGGTACTAATACTCCTAAATGGCTGAGAGGGTGCACGTGGGTCAGTTGATGTAAGGAGCGTCCGTATACTCCTAGATGGCTAGGAGGGTCCATGGAGGTCCAGATGGCTAGGTTTGTCGCACGTGCTTTAGGATGGCCTAAAAGTGCTACTGATACTCGTAGATGGCTGGGACGGGTGCACGTGGGTCAGATGACGCATGGAGGGTCCGTATACTCCTAGATGGCTAGGAGGGGTCCACGGGGGTCCAGATGGCTAGGATTGTCGCACGTGTTTTAGGATGACCTAGAAGTGCTACTGATACTCCTATATGGCTGGGAGGGGTGCACGTGGGTCAGATGACGTAAGGAGGGTCCGTATACTCCTAGATGGCTAGGAGGGCTCCATGGGGGACTAGATGGCTAGGATTGTCGCGTGTGCTTAGGATGACCTAAAAGTGCTACTGATACTCCTAGATGGCTGGGAGGGGTGCACGTGGGTCAGATGACGCAAGGAGGGTCCGTATACTCCTATATGGCTAGGAGGGGTGCACGTGCTTTAGGATGACCTAAAAGTGCTACTGATACTCTGAAATGGCTGGGAGGGGTGCACGTGGGTCAGATGAAGTAAGGAGGGTCCGTATACTCGTACATGGCAAGGAGGGGTCCACGGGGTCCAGATGGCTACGATTGTCGCACATGCTTTAGGATGACCTAAAAATGGTACTAATACTCCTAGATGGCTGGGAGGGTGCACGTGGGTCAGATGATGTAAGGAGGGTCCGTATACTCCTAGATGGCAAGGAGGGGTCCACGGGGGTCCAGATGGCTAGGATTGTCGCACGTGCTTTAGGATGACCTAAAAGTTCTACTGATGCTCCTAGATGGCTGGGAGGGGTGCACGTGGGTCAGATGACGCATGGAGGGTCCGTATACTCCTACATGGCAAGGAGGGCTCCACGGGGGTCCAGATGGCTACGATTGTCGCACATGCTTTAGGATGACCTAAAAATGGTTCTAATACTCCTAGATGGCTGGGAGGGTGCACGTGGGTCAGATGATATAAGGAGGGTCCGTATACTCCTAGATGGCTAGGAGGGGTCCATGGAGGTCCAGATGGCTAGGATTGTCGCACGTGCTTTAGGATGACCTAAAAGTGCTACTGATACTCCGAAATGGCTGGGAGGGGTGCACGTGGGTCAGATGACGTAAGGAGGGTTCGTATACTCCTACATGGCAAGGAGGGGTCCACGGGGGTCCAGATGGCTACGATTGTCGCACATGCTTTACGATGACCTAAAAATGGTACTAATACTCCTAGATGGCTGGGAGGGTGCACGTGGGTCAGATGATGTAAGGAGGGTCCGTATACTCCTAGATGGCAAGGAGGGGTCCACGGGGTCCAGATGGCTAGGATTGTCGCACGTGCTTTAGGATGACCTAAAAGTGCTACTGATACTCCTTGATGGCTGGTAGGGGTGCACGTGGGTCAGATGACGTAAGGAGGGTCCGTATACTCCTACATGGCAAGGAGGGGTCCACGGGGGTCCAGATGGCTACGATTGTCGCACATGCTTTAGGATGACCTAAAAATGGTACTAATACTCCTAGATGGCTGGGAGGGTGCACGTGGTCAGATGATGTAAGGAGGGTCCGTATACTCCTAGATGGCTAGGAGGGGTCCATGGGGGTCCAGATGGCTATGATTGTCGCACGTGCTTTAGGATGACCTAAAAGTGCTACTGATACTCCTAGATGGCTGGGACGGGTGCACGTGGGTCAGATGACGCATGGAGGGTCTGTATACTCCTAGATGGCTAGGGGGGGTCCACGGGGGTCCAGATGGCTAGGATTGTCGCACGTGCTTTAGGATGACCTAAAAGTTCTACTGATGCTCCTAGATGGCTGGGAGGGGTGCACGTGGGTCAGATGACGTAAGGAGGGTCCGTATACTCCTACATGGCAAGGAGGGCTCCACGGGGGTCCAGATGGCTACGATTGTCGCACATGCTTTAGGATGACCTAAAAATGGTTCTAATACTCCTAGATGGCTGGGAGGGTGCACGTGGGTCAGATGATATAAGGAGGGTCCGTATACTCCTAGATGGCTAGGAGGGGTCCATGGAGGTCCAGATGGCTAGGATTGTCGCACGTGATTTAGGATGACCTAAAAGTGCTACTGATACTCCTAGATGGCTGGGACGGTGCACGTGGGTCAGATGACGCATGGAGGGTCCGTATACTCCTAGATGGCTAGGAGGGGTCCACGGGGGTCCAGATGGCTAGGATTGTCGCACGTGTTTTAGGATGACCTAGAAGTGCTATTGATACTCCTATATGGCTGGGAGGGGTGCACGTGGGTCAGATGACGTAAGGAGGGTCCGTATACTCCTAGATGGCTAGGAGGGGTCCACGGGGGACTAGATGGCTAGGATTGTTGCACGTGCTTAGGATGACCTAAAAGTGCTACTTATACTCCTAGATGGCTGGGAGGGCTGCACGTGGGTCAGATGACGCAAGGAGGGTCCGTATACTCCTAGATGGCTAGGAGGGGTGCACGTGCTTTAGGATGACCTAAAAGTGCTACTGATACTCCGAAATGGCTGGGAGGGGTGCACGTGGGTCAGATGACGTAAGGAGGGTTCGTATACTCCTACATGGCAAGGAGGGGTCCACGGGGGTCCAGATGGCTACGATTGTCGCACATGCTTTACGATGACCTAAAAATGGTACTAATACTCCTAGATGGCTGGGAGGGTGCACGTGGGTCAGATGATGTAAGGAGGGTCCGTATACTCCTAGATGGCAAGGAGGGGTCCACGGGGTCCAGATGGCTAGGATTGTCGCACGTGCTTTAGGATGACCTAAAAGTGCTACTGATACTCCTTGATGGCTGGTAGGGGTGCACGTGGGTCAGATGACGTAAGGAGGGTCCGTATACTCCTACATGGCAAGGAGGGGTCCACGGGGTCCAGATGGCTACGATTGTCGCACATGCTTTAGGATGACCTAAAAATGGTACTAATACTCCTAAATGGCTGGGAGGGTGCACGTGGGTCAGATGATGTAAGGAGGGTCCGTATACTCCTAGATGGCTAGGAGGGGTCCATGGGGGTCCAGATGGCTATGATTGTCGCACGTGCTTTAGGATGACCTAAAAGTGCTACTGATACTCCTAGATGGCTGGGACGGGTGCACGTGGGTCAGATGACGCATGGAGGGTCTGTATACTCCTAGATGGCTAGGAGGGGTCCACGGGGGTCCAGATGGCTAGGATTGTCGCACGTGTTTTAGGATGACCTAGAAGTGCTACTGATACTCCTATATGGCTGGGAGGGGTGCACGTGGGTCAGATGACGTAAGGAGGGTCCGTATACTCCTAGATGGCTAGAAGGGGTGCACGTGCTTAGGATGACCTAAAAGTGCTACTGATACTCCGAAATGGCTGGGAGGGGTGCACGTGGGTCAGATGACGTAAGGAGGGTCCGTATACTCTACATCGCAAGGAGGAGTCCACGGGGGTCCAGATGGCTACGATTGTCGCACATGCTTTAGGATGACCTAAAAATGGTACTAATACTCCTAGATGGCTGGGAGGGTGCACGTGGGTCAGATGATGTAATGAGGGTCCGTATACTCCTGGATGGCTAGGAGGGGTCCACGGGGGTGCAGATGGCTAGGATTGTCGCACGTGCTTTAGGATGACCTAAAAGTGCTACTGATACTCCGAAATCGCTGGGAGGGTGCACGTGGGTCAGATGACGCAAGGAGGGTCCGTATACTCCTAGATGGCTAGGAGGGGTCCACGGGGTCGAAGTGGCTAGGATTGTCGCATGTGCTTTAGGATGACCTAAAAGTGCTACTGATACTCCTAGATGGCTGGGAGGGGTGCACGTGGGTCAGATGACGCAAGGAGGGTTCGTATACTCCTACATGGCTAGGAGGGGTCCACGGGGGTCCAGATGGCTAGGATTGTCGCACGTGTTTTAGGATGACCTAAAAGTGCTACTGATACTCCTAGATGGCTGGGAGGGTGTACGTGGGTCAGATGACGTAAGTGAGGGTCCGTATAATCCTAGATGGCTAGGACGGGTCCACGGGGGTCCAGATGGCTAGGATTGTCGCACGTGCTTTTGCATGACCTAAAAGTGCTACTGATACTCCTAGATGGCTAGGAGGGGTCTACGTGGGTCAGATGACGTAAGGAGGGTCTGTATAATCCTAGATGGCTAGGAGGCGTCCACGGGGTCCAGATGGCTAGGATTGTCGCACGTGCTTTAGGATGTCCTAAAAGTGCTACTGATACTCCGAAATCGTTGGAGGGGTGCACGTGGGTCAGATGACGTAAGGAGGTTCCGTATACTCCTAGATGGCTAGGAGGGGTCCACGGGGGACCAGATGGCTAGGATTGTTGCACGTGCTTAGGATGACCTAAAAGTGCTACTGATACCCCTAGATGGCTGGGAGGGGTGCACGTGCTTTAGGATGACCTAAAAGTGCTACTGATACTCCGAAATGGTTGGGAGGGGTGCACGTGGGTCAGATGACGTAAGTAGGTTCCGTATAATCCTACATGGCAAGGAGGGGTCCACGGGGTCCAGATGGCTACGATTGTCGCACGTGCTTAAGGATGACCTAAAAGTGCTACTGATACTCCTAGATGGCTGGGAGGGGTGCACGTGGGTCAGATGACGCAAGGAGGGTCCGTATACTCCCAGATGGCTAGGAGGTGTCCACGCGGGTCCAGATGGCTAGGAGGGGTGCATGTGCTTTAGGATGACCTAAAAGTGCTACTGATACTCCTATATGGCTGGGAGGGTGCACGTGGGTCAGATGACGTACGGAGGGTCCGTATACTCCTAGATGGCTAGAAGGGGTGCACGTGCTTTAGGATGACCTAAAAGTGCTACTGATACTCCGAAATGGCTGGGAGGGGTGCACGTGGGTCAGATGACGTAAGGAGGGTCCGTATACTCTTACATCGCAAGGAGGAGTCCACGGGGTCCAGATGGCTACGATTGTCGCACATGCTTTAGGATGACCTAAAAATGGTACTAATACTCCTAGATGGCTGGAGGGTGCACGTGGGTCAGATGATGTAATGAGGGTCCGTATACTCCTGGATGGCTAGGAGGGGTCCACGGGGGTGCAGATGGCTAGGATTGTCGCACGTGCTTTAGGATGACCTAAAAGTGCTACTAATACTCCGAAATCGCTGGGAGGGTGCACGTGGGTCAGATGACGCAAGGAGGGTCCGTATACTCCTAGATGGCTAGGAGGGGTCCACGGGGTCGAAGTGCTAGGATTGTCGCATGTGCTTTAGGATGACCTAAAAGTGCTACTGATACTCCTAGATGGCTGGGAGGGGTGCACGTGGTCAGTTGACGTAAGGAGGGTTCGTATACTCCTACATGGCTAGGAGGGGTCCACGGGGTCCAGATGGCTAGGATTGTCGCACGTGTTTTAGGATGACCTAAAAGTGCTACTGATACTCCTAGATGGCTGGAGGGTGTACGTGGGTCAGATGACGTAAGTGAGGGTCCGTATAATCCTAGATGGCTAGGACGGTCCACGGGGGTCCAGATGGCTAGGATTGTCGCACGTGCTTTTGGATGACCTAAAAGTGCTACTGATACTCCTAGATGGCTAGGAGGGGTCTACGTGGGTCAGATGACGTAAGGAGGGTCTGTATAATCCTAGATGGCTAGGAGGCGTCCACGGGGTCCAGATGGCTAGGATTGTCGCACGTGCTTTAGGATGTCCTAAAAGTGCTACTGATACTCCGAAATCGTTGGGAGGGGTGCACGTCGGTCAGATGACGTAAGGAGGGTCCGTATACTCCTAGATGGCTAGGAGGGGTCCACGGGGACCAGATGGCTAGGATTGTTGCATGTGCTTAGGATGACCTAAAAGTGCTACTGATACTCCTAGATGGCTGGGAGGGTGCACGTGGGTCAGATGACGCAAGGACGGTCCGTATACTCCTAGATGGCTAGAGGGGTGCACGTGCTTTAGGATGACCTAAAAGTGCTACTGATACTCCGAAATGGCTGGGAGGGTGCACGTGGGTCAGATGACGTAAGTAGGTTCCGTATAATCCTACATGGCAAGGAGGGGTCCACGGGGTCCAGATGGCTACGATTGTCGCACGTGCTTAAGGATGACCTAAAAGTGGTACTGATACTCCTAGATGGCTGGGAGAGGTGCACGTGGTCAGATGACGCAAGGAGGGTCCGTATACTCCCAGATGGCTAGGAGGTGTCCACGCGGGTCCAGATGGCTAGGAGGGGTGCATGTGCTTTAGGATGACCTAAAAGTGCTACTGATACTCCGAAATGGCTGGGAGGGGTGCACGTGTGTCAGATGACATAAGGAGGGTCCGTATACTCCTAGATGGCAAGGAGGGGTCCACAGGGTCCAGATGGCTAGGATTGTCGCACGTGCTTTGGGATGACCTAAAAGTGCTACTGATACTCCTAGATGGCTGGGGGGGGGGGTACGTCGGTCACATGACGTAAGGGGATCCATATACTCCTAGATGGAGAGGGTCCACGGGGGTCCAAATGGCTAGGATTGTCGCACGTGCTTTAGGATGACCTAAAAATGGTACTAATACTCCTAAATGGCAGGAGGGTGCACGTGGTCAGATGATGTAAGGAGGGTCCGTATACTCCTAGATGGCTAGGAGGGGTCCATGGGGGTCCAGATGGCTAGGTTTGTCGCACGTGCTTTAGGATGATCTAAAAGTGCTACTGATACTCCGAAAGCGCTGGGAGGGGTGCACGTGGGTCAGATGACGCAAGGAGGGTCCGTATACTCCTAGATGGCTAGGAGGGGTCCACGGGGGTCCAAATGGCAAGGATTGTCGCACGTGCTTTAGGATGACCTAAAAGTGCTACTGATACTCCTAGATGGCTGGGAGGGGTGCACATGGGCCAGATGACGTAAGGAGGTCCGTATACTCCTAGATGGCTAGGAGAGGTCCACGGGGGTCCAATGGCTAGGATTGTCGCACGTGCTTTTGGATGACCTAAAAGTGCTACTGATACTCCTAGATGGCTAGGAGGGGTGTACGTGGTCAGATAACGTAAGGAGGGTCCGTATAATCCTAGATGGCAAGGAGGCGTCCACGGGGTCCAGATGGCTAGGATTGTCGCACGTGCTTTAGGATGTCCTAAAAGTGCTACTGATACTCCGAAATCGCTGGGAGGGGTGCACGTGGGTCAAATGACGTAAGTAGGGTCCGTATACTTCTGGATGGCTAGGAGGGTCCACGGGGGTCCAGATGGCTAGGATTGTCGCACGTGCTTAAGGATGACCTAAAAGTGCTACTGATACTCCTAGATGGCTGGGAGGGGTGCACGTGGGTCAGATGACGCAAGGAGGGTCCGTATACTCCTAGATGGCTAGGAGGGGTCCACGCGGGTCCAGATGGCTAGGAGGGTGCATGTGCTTTAGGATGACCTAAAAGTGCTACTGATACTCCGAAATGGCTGGGAGGGTGCACGTGTGTCAGATGACATAAGGAGGGTCCGTATACTCCTAGATGGCAAGGAGGGGTCCACACGGTCCAGATGGCTAGGATTGTCGCACGTGCTTTAGGATGACCTAAAAGTGCTACTGATACTCCTAGATGGCAGGGAGGGGTACGTGGGTCAGATGACGTAAGGTGGATCCGTATACTCCTAGATGGCTAGGAGGGGTCCACAGGGTCCAAATGGCTAGGATTGTCGCACGTGCTTTAGGATGACCTAAAAGTGCTACTGATACTCGTAGATGCTGGGACGGGTGCACGTGGGTCAGATGATGTAAGGAGCGTCTGTATACTCCTAGATGGCTAGGAGTGGTCCATGGAGGTCCAGATGGCTAGGTTTGTCGCACGTGCTTTAGATGACCTAAAAGTGCTACTGATACTCGTAGATGGCTGGGACGGGTGCACGTGGGTCAGATGACACATGGAGGGTCCGTATACTCCTAGATGCTAGGAGGGTCCACGGGGTCCAGATGGCTAGGATTGTCGCACGTGTTTTAGGATGACCTAGAAGTGCTACTGATACTCCTATATGGCTGGGAGGGGTGCACGTGGGTCAGATGACGTAAGGAGGGTCCGTATACTCCTAGATGGCTAGGAGGTCCATGGGGACCAGATGGCTAGGATTGTCGCATGTGCTTAGGATGACCTAAAAGTGCTACTGATACTCCTAGATGGCTGGGAGGGGTGCACGTGGGTCAGATGACGCAAGGAGGGTCTGTATACTCCTATATGGCTAGGAGGGGTGCACGTGCTTTAGGATGACCTAAAAGTGCTACTGATACTCCGAAATGGCTGGGAGGGTGCACGTGGGTCAGATGACGTAAGGACGTCCGTATACTCGTACATGGCAAGGAGGGTCCACGGGGTCCAAATGGCTACGATTGTCGCACATGCTTTAGGATGATCTAAAAATGGTACTAATACTCCTAGATGGCTGGGAGGGTGCACGTGGTCAGATGATGTAAGGAGGTCCGTATACTCCTAGATGGCAAGGAGGGGTCCACGGGGGTCCAGATGGCTAGGATTGTCGCACGTGCTTTAGGATGACCTAAAAGTTCTACTGATGCTCCTAGATGGCTGGGAGGGGTGCACGTGGGTCAGATGACGTAAGGAGGGTCCGTATACACCTACATGGCAAGGACGGCTCCACGGGGTCCAGATGGCTACGATTGTCGCACATGCTTTAGGATGACCTAAAAATGGTTTCTAATACTCCTAGATGGCTGGGAGGGTGCACGTGGTCAGATGATATAAGGAGGTCCGTATACTCCTTGATGGCTAGAGGGGTCCATGGGGTCCAGATGGCTAGGATTGTCTCACGTGGTTTAGGATGACCTAAAAGTGCTACTGATACTCCTAGATGGCTGGGACGGGTGCACGTGGGTCAGATGACGCATGGAGGGTCCGTATACTCCTAGATGGCTAGGAGGGGTCCACGGGGGTCCAATGGCTAGGATTGTCGCACGTGTTTTAGGATGACCTAGAAGTGCTATTGATACTCCTATATGGCTGGGAGGGGTGCACGTGGGTCAGATGACGTAAGGAGGGTCCGTATACTCCTAGATGGCTAGGGGGTCCACGGGACCAGATGGCTAGGATTGTTGCACGTGCTTAGGATGACCTAAAAGTGCTACTGATACTCCTAGATGGCTGGGAGGGGTGCACGTGGGTCAGATGACGCAAGGAGGGTCCGTATACTCCTAGATGGCTAGGAGGGGTGCACGTGCTTTAGGATGACCTAAAAGTGCTACTGATACTCCGAAATGGCTGGGAGGGGTGCACGTGGGTCAGATGACGTAACGAGGTTCATATACTCCTACATGGCAAGGAGGGGTCCACGGGGTCCAGATGGCTACGATTGTCGCACATGCTTTACGATGACCTAAAAAATGGTACTAATACTCCTAGATGGCTGGGAGGTGCACGTGGTCAGATGATGTAAGGAGGGTCCGTATACTCCTAGATGGCAAGGAGGGTCCACGGGGTCCAGATGGCTAGGATTGTCCGCACGTGCTTAGGATGACCTAAAAGTGCTACTGATACTCCTAGATGGCTGGTAGGGTGCACGTGGGTCAGATGACGTAAGGAGGGTCCGTATACTCCTACATGGCAAGGAGGGTCCACGGGGTCCAGATGGCTACGATTGTCGCATATGCTTTAGGATGACCTAAAAATGGTACTAATACTCCTAGATGGCTGGGAGGGTGCACGTATGTCAGATGATGTAAGGAGGGTCCGTATACCCTAGATGGCTAGGAGGGGTCCATGGGGTCCAGATGGCTATGATTGTCGCACGTGCTTTAGGATGACCTAAAAGTGCTACTGATACTCCTAGATGGCTGGGACGGGTGCACGTGGGTCAGATGACGCATGGAGGGTCCGTATACTCCTAGATGGCTAGGAGGGTCCACGGGGGTCTAGATGCTAGGATTGTCGCACGTGTTTTAGGATGACCTAGAAGTGCTACTGATACTCCTATATGGCTGGAGGGTGCACTGGGTCAGATGACGTAAGGAGGTCCGTATACTCCTAGCTGGCTAGGAGGGTCCACGGGACCACATGGCTAGGATTGTTGCACGTGCTTAGGATGACCTAAAAGTGCTACTGATACTCCTAGATGGCTAGGAGGGTGCACGTGGTCAGATGACGCAAGGAGGGTCCTTATACTCCTAGATGGCTGGGAGGGGTGCACGTGCTTTAGGATGACCTAAAAGTGCTACTGATACTCCGAAATGGCTGGAGGGTGCACGTGGGTCAGATGACGTAAGGAGGGTCCATATACTCTTACATGCAAGGAGGAGTCCACGGGGATCCAGATGGCTACGATTGTCGCACATGCTTTAGGATGACCTAAAAATGGTACTAATACTCCTAGATGGCTGGGAGGGTGCACGTGGGTCAGATGATGTAATGAGGGTCCGTATACTCCTGGATGGCTAGGAGGGGTCCACGGGGTGCAGATGGCTAGGATTGTCTCACTGCTTTAGGATGACCTAAAAGTGCTACTGATACTCCGAAATCGCTGGGAGGGGTGCACGTGGGTCAGATGACGCAAGGAGGGTCCGTATACTCCTAGATGGCTAGGAGGGTCCACGGGGTCCAAGTGGCTAGATTGTCGCACGTGCTTTAGGACGACCTAAAAGTGCTACTGATACTCCTAGATGGCTGGAGGGTGCACGTGGGTCAGATGACGTAAGGAGGGTCCGTATACTCCTAGATGGCTAGGAGGGGTCCACGGGGTCCAGATGGCTAGGATTGTCGCACTGTTTTAGGATGACCTAAAAGTGCTACTGATACTCCTAGATGGCTGGGAGGTGTACGTGGGTCAGATGACGTAAGTGAGGGTCCGTATAATCCTAGATGGCTAGACTGGTTCACGGGGGTCCAGATGGCTAGGATTGTCGCACGTGCTTTTGATGACCTAAAAGTGCTACTGATACTCCAAGATGGCTAGGAGGGTGTACGTGGTCAGATGACGTAAGGAGGTCTGTATAATCCTAGATGGCTAGAGGCGTCCACGGGGTCCAGATGGCTAGGATTGTCGCACGTGCTTTAGGATGTCCTAAAATGCTACTGATACTCCGAAATCGTTGGGAGGGTGCACGTGGGTCAGATGACGTAAGTAGGGTCTGTATACTTCTGGATGGCTAGGAGGGTCCACGGGGTCCAGATGGCTAGATTGTCGCACGTGCTTAAGGATGACCTAAAAGTGCTACTGATACTCCTAGATGGCTGGGAGGGGTTGCACGTGGGTCAGATGACGCAAGGAGGGTCCGTATACTCCTAATGGCTAGGAGGGGTCCACGCGGTCCAATGGCTAGGAGGGTGCAAGTGCTTTTGGATGACCTAAAAGTGCTACTGATACTCCGAAATGGCTGGAGGGGTGCACGTGTGTCAGATGACATAAGGAGGTCCGTATACTCCTAGATGGCTAGGAGGGGTCCACGGGGTCCAGATGGCTAGGATTGTCGCACGTGCTTTAGGATGACCTAAAAGTGCTACTGATACTCCTAGATGGCTGGGAGGGTGCACGCGGGTCAGATGACGTAAGGAGGGTCCGTATACTCCTACATGGCAAGAGGGTCCACGGGGTCCAGATGGCTACGATTGTCGCACATGCTTTAGGATGACCTAAAAATGGTACTAATACTCCTAGATGGCTGGGAGGTGCACGTGGGTCAGATGATGTAAGAGGGTCCGTATACTCCTAGATGGCTAGGAGGGGTCCATGGGGGTCCAGATGGCTAGGATTGTCGCGCGTGCTTTAGGATGACCTAAAAGTTCTACTGATGCTCCTAGATGGGGTGCACGTGGTCAGATGACGTAAGAGGGTCCGTATACTCCTACATGCAAGGAGGCTCCACGGGGTCCAGATGGCTACGATTGTCGCACATGCTTTAGGATGACCTAAAAATGGTTCTAATACTCCTAGATGGCTGGGAGGGTGCACGTGGGTCAGATGATATAAGGAGGGTCCGTATACTCCTAGATGGCTAGGAGGGGTCCATGGGGGTCCAGATGGCTAGATTGTCCGCACGTGCTTTAGATGACCTAAAAGTGCTACTGATACTCCTAGATGGCTGGGACGGTGCACGTGGGTCAGATGACGCATGGAGGGTCCGTATACTCCTAGATGGCTAGGAGGGGTCCACGGGGTCCAGATGGCTAGGATTGTCGCACGTGTTTAGGATGACCTAGAAGTGCTATTGATACTCCTATATGGCTGGAGGGTGCACGTGGGTCAGATGACGTAAGGAGGGTCCGTATACTCCTAGATGGCAAGAGGGGTCCACGGGGGACCAGATGGCTAGGATTGTTGCACGTGCTTAGGATGACCTAAAAGTGCTACTGATACTCCTAGATGGCTGGGAGGGTGCACGTGGGTCAATGACGCAAGGAGGGTCCGTATACTCCTAGATGGCTAGGAGGGTGCACGTGCTTTAGGATGACCTAAAAGTGCTACTGATACTCCGAAATGGCTGGGAGGGGTGCACGTGGTCAGATGACGTAAGGAGGTTCGTATACTCCTACATGGCAAGAGGGGTCCACGGGGGTCCAGATGGCTACGATTGTCGCACATGCTTTACGATGACCTAAAAATGGTACTAATACTCCTAGATGGCTGGGAGGTGCACGTGGGTCAGATGATGTAATGAGGGTCCGTATACTCCTGGATGGCTAGGAGGGGTCCACGGGGCAGATGCTAGGATTGTCTCACGTGCTTTAGGATGACCTAAAGTGCTACTGATACTCCGAAATCGCTGGGAGGGTGCACGTGGTCAGATGACGCAAGGAGGGTCCGTATACTCCTAGATGGCTAGGAGGGGTCCACGGGGTCCAAGTGGCTAGGATTGTCGCACGTGCTTTAGGACGACCTAAAAGTGCTACTGATACTCCTAGATGGCTGGGAGGGGTGCACGTGGGTCAGATGACGTAAGGAGGGTCCGTATACTCCTAGATGGCTAGGAGGGTCCACGGGGGTCCAGATGGCTAGGATTGTCGCACGTGTTTTAGGATGACCTAAAAGTGCTACTGATACTCCTAGATGGCTGGGAGGGTGTACGTGGGTCAGATGACGTAAGTGAGGGTCCGTATAATCCTAGATGGCTAGGACTGGTTCACGGGGGTCCAATGGCTAGGATTGTCGCACGTGCTTTTGGATGACCTAAAAGTGCTACTGATACTCCAAGATGGCTAGCAGGGGTGTACGTGGGTCAGATGACGTAAGGAGGGTCTGTATAATCCTAGATGGCTAGGAGGCGTCCACGGGGGTCCAGATGGCTAGGATTGTCGCACGTGCTTTAGGATGTCCTAAAAGTGCTACTGATACTCCAAATCGTTGGGAGGGGTGCACGTGGGTCAGATGACGTAAGTAGGGTCTGTATACTCTGGATGGCTAGGAGGGGTCCACGGGGGTCCAGATGGCTAGGATTGTCGCACGTGCTTAAGGATGACCTAAAAGTGCTACTGATACTCCTAGATGGCTGGGAGGGGTGCACGTGGGTCAGATGACGCAAGGAGGGTCCGTATACTCCTAGATGGCTAGGAGGGTCCACGGGGGTCCAGATGGCTAGGAGGGTGCAAGTGCTTTAGGATGACCTAAAAGTGCTACTGATACTCTGAGATGGCTGGAGGGGTGCACGTGGGTCAGATGATGTAAGGAGGGTCCGTATACTCCTAGATGGCTAGGAGGGGTCCATGGGGGTCCAGATGGCTAGGATTGTCGCACGTGCTTTAGGATGACCTAAAAGTGCTAATGATACTCCTAGATGGCTGGGAGGGGTGCACGCGGGTCAGATGACGTAAGGGGTCCGTATACTCCTACATGGCAAGGAGGGGTCACGGGGGTCCAGATGGCTACGATTGTCGCACATGCTTTAGGATGACCTAAAAATGGTACTAATACTCCTAGATGGCTGGGAGGGTGCACGTGGGTCAGATGATGTAAGGGGGTCCGTATACTCCTAGATGGCTAGGAGGGGTCCATGGGGTTCAGATGGCTAGGATTGTCGCGCGTGCTTTAGGATGACCTAAAGTTCTACTGATGCTCCTAGATGGGTGCACGTGGGTCAGATGACGTAAGGAGGGTCCGTATACTCCTACATGGCAAGGAGGGCTCCACGGGGGTCCAGATGGCTAACGATTGTCGCACATGCTTTAGGATGACCTAAAAATGGTTCTAATACTCCTAGATGGCTGGGAGGTGCACGTGGGTCCATGATATAAGGAGGGTCCGTATACTCCTAGATGGCTAGGAGGGGTCCATGGGGGTCCGATGGCTAGGATTGTCGCACGTGCTTTAGGATGACCTAAAAGTGCTACTGATACTCCTAGATGGCTGGGACGGGTGCACGGGTCAGATGACGCATGGAGGGTCCGTATACTCCTAGATGCTAGGAGGGGTCCACGGGGTCCAGATGGCTAGGATTGTCGCACGTGTTTTTAGGATGACCTAGAAGTGCTATTGATACTCCTATATGGCTGGGAGGGGTGCACGTGGGTCAGATGACGTAAGGAGGGTCCGTATACTCCTAGATGGCAAGGAGGGGTCCACGGGACCAGATGGCTAGATTGTTGCACGTGCATAGGATGACCTAAAAGTGCTACTGATACTCCTAGATGGCTGGGAGGGGTGCATGTGGGTCAGATGACGCAAGGAGGGTCCGTATATTCCTAGATGGCTAGGAGGGGTGCACGTGCTTTAGGACCTAAAAGTGCACTGATACTCCGAAATGGCTGGGAGGGGTGCACGTGGGTCAGATGACGTAAGGAGGGTTCGTATACTCCTACATGCAAGGAGGGTCCACGGGGTCCAGATGGGTACGATTGTCGCACATGCTTTACGATGACCTAAAAATGGTACTAATACTCCTAGATGGCTGGGAGGGTGCACGTGGGTCAGATGATGTAAGGAGGTCCGTATACTCCTAGATGGCAAGGAGGGGTCCACGGGGTCCAGATGGCTAGGATTGTCGCACGTGCTTTAGGATGACCTAAAAGTGCTACTGATACTCCTAGATGGCTGGGAGGGGTGCACGCGGGTCAGATGATGTAAGGAGGGTCCGTATACTCCTACATGGCAAGGAGGGGTCCACGGGGTCCAGATGGCTACGATTGTCGCACATGCTTTAGGATGACCTAAAAATGGTACTAATACTCCTAGATGGCTGGGAGGGTGCACGTGGGTCAGATGATGTAAGGAGGGTCCGTATACTCCTAGATGGCTAGGAGGGGTCCATGGGGGTCCAGATGGCTAGGATTGTCGCGCGTGCTTTAGGATGACCTAAAAGTTCTACTGATGCTCCTAGATGGGGTGCACGTGGGTCAGATGACGTAAGGAGGGTCCGTATACTCCTACATGGCAAGGAGGGCTCCACGGGGGTCCAGATGGCTACGATTGTCGCACATGCTTTAGGATGACCTAAAAATGGTTCTAATACTCCTAGATGGCTGGGAGGGTGCACGTGGGTCAGATGATATAAGGAGGGTCCGTATACTCCTAGATGGCTAGGAGGGGTCCATGGGGGTCCAGATGGCTAGGATTGTCGCACGTGCTTTAGGATGACCTAAAAGTGCTACTGATACTCCTAGATGGCTGGGACGGGTGCACGTGGGTCAGATGACGCATGGAGGGTCCGTATACTCCTAGATGGCTAGGAGGGGTCCACGGGGGTCCAGATGGCTAGGATTGTCGCACGTGTTTTAGGATGACCTAGAAGTGCTATTGATACTCCTATATGGCTGGAGGGGTGCACGTGGGTCAGATGACGTAAGGAGGGTCCGTATACTCCTAGATGGCAAGGAGGGGTCCACGGGGGACCAGATGGCTAGGATTGTTGCACGTGCTTAGGATGACCTAAAAGTGCTACTGATACTCCTAGATGGCTGGGAGGGGTGCACGTGGGTCAGATGACGCAAGGAGGGTCCGTATATTCCTAGATGGCTAGGAGGGGTGCACGTGCTTTAGGATGACCTAAAAGTGCTACTGATACTCCGAAATGGCTGGGAGGGGTGCACGTGGGTCAGATGACGTAAGGAGGGTTCGTATACTCCTACATGGCAAGGAGGGGTCCACGGGGGTCCAGATGGGTACGATTGTCGCACATGCTTTACGATGACCTAAAAATGGTACTAATACTCCTAGATGGCTGGGAGGGTGCACGTGGGTCAGATGATATAAGGAGGGTCCGTATACTCCTAGATGGCTAGGAGGGTCCATGGGGTCCAGATGGCTAGGATTGTCGCACGTGCTTTAGGATGACCTAAAAGTGCTACTGATACTCCTAGATGGCTGGGACGGGTGCACGTGGGTCAGATGACGCATGGAGGGTCCGTATACTCCTAGATGGCTAGGAGGGGTCCACGGGGTCCAGATGGCTAGGATTGTCGCACGTGTTTTAGGATGACCTAGAAGTGCTATTGATACTCCTATATGGCTGGGAGGGGTGCACGTGGGTCAGATGACGTAAGGAGGGTCCGTATACTCCTAGATGGCAAGGAGGGTCCACGGGGGACCAGATGGCTAGGATTGTTGCACGTGCTTAGGATGACCTAAAAGTGCTACTATACTCCTAGATGGCTGGGAGGGGTGCACGTGGGTCAGATGACGCAAGGAGGGTCCGTATATTCCTAGATGGCTAGGAGGGGTGCACGTGCTTTAGGATGACCTAAAAGTGCTACTGATACTCCGAAATGGCTGGGAGGGGTGCACGTGGGTCAGATGACGTAAGGAGGGTTCGTATACTCCTACATGGCAAGGAGGGGTCCACGGGGGTCCAGATGGCTACTATTGTCGCACATGCTTTACGATGACCTAAAAATGGTACTAATACTCCTAGATGGCTGGGAGGGTGCACGTGGGTCAGATGATGTAAGGAGGGTCCGTATACTCCTAGATGGCAAGGAGGGTCCACGGGTCCAGATGGCTAGGATTGTCGCACGTGCTTTAGGATGACCTAAAAGTGCTACTGATACTCCTAGATGGCTGGTAGGGGTGCACGTGGGTCAGATGACGTAAGGAGGGTCCGTATACTCCTACATGGCAAGGAGGGGTCCACGGGGTCCAGATGGCTACGATTGTCGCATATGCTTTAGGATGACCTAAAAATGGTACTAATACTCCTAGATGACTGGGAGGGTGCACGTGGGTCAGATGATGTAAGGAGGGTCCGTATACTCCTAGATAGCTAGGAGGGGTCCATGGGGGTCCAGATGGCAATGATTGTCGCACGTGCTTTAGGATGACCTAAAAGTGCTACTGATACTCCTAGATGGCTGGGACGGGTGCACGTGGGTCAGATGACGCATGGAGGGTCCGTATACTCCTAGATGGCTAGGAGGGGTCCACGGGGGTCCAGATGGCTAGGATTGTCGCACGTGTTTTAGGATGACCTAGAAGTGCTACTGATACTCCTATATGGCTGGGAGGGTGCACGTGGGTCAGATGACGTAAGGAGGGTCCGTATACTCCTAGATGGCTAGGAGGGGTCCATGGGGGACCACATGGCTAGGATTGTTGCACGTGCTTAGGATGACCTAAAAGTGCTACTGATACTCCTAGATGGCTGGGAGGGGTGCACGTGGGTCAGATGACGCAAGGAGGGTCCTTATACTCCTAGATGGCTAGGAGGGGTGCACGTGCTTTAGGATGACCTAAAAGTGCTACTGATACTCCGAAATGGCTGGGAGGGTGCACGTGGGTCAGATGACGTAAGGAGGGTCCGTATACTCTTACATGGCAAGGAGGAGTCCACGGGGGTCCAGATGGCTACGATTGTCGCACATGCTTTAGGATGACCTAAAAATGGTACTAATACTCCTAGATGGCTGGGAGGGTGCACGTGGGTCAGATGATGTAATGAGGGTCCGTATACTCCTGGATGGCTAGGAGGGGTCCACGGGGGTGCAGATGGCTAGGATTGTCTCACGTGCTTTAGGATGACCTAAAAGTGCTACTGATACTCCGAAATCGCTGGGAGGGGTGCACGTGGGTCAGATGACGCAAGGAGGGTCCGTATACTCCTAGATGGCTAGGAGGGGTCCACGGGGGTCCAAGTGGCTAGGATTGTCGCACGTGCTTTAGGACGACCTAAAAGTGCTACTGATACTCCTAGATGGCTGGGAGGGGTGCACGTGGGTCAGATGACGTAAGGAGGGTCCGTATACTCCTAGATGGCTAGGAGGGGTCCACGGGGTCCAGATGGCTAGGATTGTCGCACGTGTTTTAGGATGACCTAAAAGTGCTACTGATACTCCTAGATGGCTGGGAGGGTGTACGTGGGTCAGATGACGTAAGTGAGGGTCCGTATAATCCTAGATGGCTAGGACTGGTCCACGGGGGTCCAGATGGCTAGGATTGTCGCACGTGCTTTTGGATGACCTAAAAGTGCTACTGATACTCCAAGATGGCTAGGAGGGGTGTACGTGGGTCAGATGACGTAAGGAGGGTCTGTATAATCCTAGATGGCTAGGAGGCGTCCACGGGGTCCAGATGGCTAGGATTGTCGCACGTGCTTTAGGATGTCCTAAAAATGCTACTGATACTCCGAAATCGTTGGGAGGGGTGCACGTGGGTCAGATGACATAAGTAGGGTCTGTATACTTCTGGATGGCTAGGAGGGGTCCACGGGGGTCCAGATGGCTAGGATTGTCGCACGTGCTTAAGGATGACCTAAAAGTGCTACTGATACTCCTAGATGGTTGGGAGGGGTGCACGTGGGTCAGATGACGCAAGGAGGGTCCGTATACTCCTAGATGGCTAGGAGGGGTCCACGCGGGTCCAGATGGCTAGGAGGGGTGCAAGTGTTTTAGGATGACCTAAAAGTGCTACTGATACTCCGAAATGGCTGGGAGGGGTGCACGTGTGTCAGATGACATAAGGAGGGTCCGTATACTCCTAGATGGCTAGGAGGGGTCCACGGGGGTCCAGATGGCTAGGATTGTCGCACGTGCTTTAGGATGACCTAAAAGTGCTACTGATACTCCTAGATGGCTGGGAGGGGTGCACGCGGTCAGATGACGTAAGGAGGGTCCGTATACTCCTACATGGCAAGGAGGGGTCCACGGGGGTCCAGATGGCTACGATTGTCGCACATGCTTTAGGATGACCTAAAAATGGTACTAATACTCCTAGATGGCTGGGAGGGTGCACGTGGGTTAGATGGCGTAAGGAGGGTCCGTATACTCCTAGATGGCTAGGAGGGGTCCATGGGGGTCCAGATGGCTAGGATTGTCGCACGTGATTTAGGATGACCTAAAAGTGCTACTGATACTCCTAGATGGCTGGGACGGGTGCACGTGGGTCAGATGACGCATGGAGGGTCCGTATACTCCTAGATGGCTAGGAGGGGTCCACGGGGGTCCAGATGGCTAGGATTGTCGCACGTGTTTTAGGATGACCTGGAAGTGCTACTGATACTCCTATATGGCTGGAGGGGTGCACGTGGGTCAGATGACGTAAGGAGGGTCCGTATACTCCTAGATGGCTAGGAGGGGTCCACGGGGACCTGATGGCAAGGATTGTTGCACGTGCTTAGGATGACCTAAAAGTGCTACTGATACTCCTAGATGGCTGGGAGGGGTGCACGTGGGTCAGATGACGCAAGGAGGGTCCGTATACTCCTAGATGGCTACGAGGGGTGCACGTGCTTTAGGATGACCTAAAAGTGCTACTGATACTCCGAAATGGCTGGGAGGGTGCACGTGGGTCAGATGACGTAAGTAGGTTCCGCATAATCCTACATGGCAAGGAGGGGTCCACGGGGTGCACGTGTTTTAGGATGACCTGGAAGTGCTACTGATACCCCTAGATGGCTGGGAGAGGGTGCACGTGGGTCAGATGACGCAAGGAGGGTCCGTATACTCCCAGATGGCTAGGAGGTGTCCACGCGGGTCCAGATGGCTAGGAGGGTGCATGTGCTTTAGGATGACCTAAAAGTGCTACTGATACTCCGAAATGGCTGGGAGGGGTGCACGTGTGTCAATGACATAAGGAGGGTCCGTATACTCCTAGATGGCAAGGAGGGTCCACAGGGGTCCAGATGGCTAGGATTGTCGCACGTGCTTTGGGATGACCTAAAAGTGCTACTGATCTCCGAAATGGCTGGGAGGGTGCACGTGGGTCAGATGACGTAAGGAGGGTCCGTATACTCCTAGATGGCTAGGATTGGTCCACGGGGGTCCAAATGGCTAGGATTGTCGCACGTGCTTTAGGATGACCTAAAAGTGCTACTAATACTCCTAGATGGCTGAGAGGGTGCACGTGGGTCAGATGACGTAAGGAGGGTCCGTATAC
>CAMZMU010000079.1:49016198-49128737 GCA_947311845.1 Poa pratensis | reverse complement strand
ATCGAAGCCAAGCGCATTATTCGCCGTTCGAAAGGCTTCACCATCATCAAGGGGAACTATACAAGCGAAGCATCTCAGGAGTCCTGCAAAGGTGCGTTGATCCAGTCGACGGTCAAGCCATCCTACTCGAAATTCATACAGGCACCTGCGGGCATCACGCCAGCAGTCGTGCCTTAGTGGCCAAAGCCTTACGAGCCGGGTTCTACTGGCCCACCGCAATGCAAGACGCAGAAGAACTCGTGAGGAAATGTCTCGGCTGCCAGGAATTCGCCAACAAGCCGCACGCGCCAGCTTCAGCGCTAAAGACCATCCCACTTGCCTGGCCCTTTGCTCAATGGGGGCTCGACATGGTGGGTCCACTCAAGAAGTCCTCGCCAGGAGGACACACGCATCTCTTGGTGGCAGTCGACAAGTTCACGAAGTGGATCGAAGCCGTGCCTATCACAAGTTCGACTGCATCTTCAGCAGTTAATTTCATCAGGTCCATCATCTTCAGGTTCGGGTGCCGAACAGCATCATCACCGACAACGGCACGAATTTCACAGCCGAAGAATTCAAGGACTTCTGCTCCGAACAAGGCATCAAGCTCAACTCATCAGTCTCGCACCCGCAATCCAATGGGCAGGTCGAAAAGTCCAATGGTTTAGTCTGCAAGGGTATCAAGAAGCGCCTGCGAGTACCGTTGAAGCGCGCCGCAGGCGCCTGGGTCGAAGAGCTGCCTTCTGTGCTTTGGAGCCTACGCACAACACCGAACAGATCAACCCAGTACACGCCATTCTTCATGGTTTATGGTGCAGAGGCGGTCATGCCCTGCGACATCAAGTTCGACGCACCTCGAGTGGTGGCCTACGACGAGTCTGACGCAGAAGAAGCACTCGAGGACGACATGGACACCTTGGACGAAGCACGCGACATCGCCCTCACTCGCTCAGCTGTGTACCAGCAGGACCTGCGCAACTACCACGGACGGCGACGCTGCGGCCAAGAGCTTTCGTTCTAGGCGACCTGGTCCTTCGCCTCAAACAGAAGAAGGTGCACAAGCTCGCCTCCCCATGGGAGGGCCCATACATTGTGACAGAAGCAATCGGCGGAGGAGCTTACCGCCTGAAGGACTCGAAGACAGGAACAGTCTGCCACAACCCATGGAATGTCGCGCAGCTGCGACGCTTCTATGCCTAGTCGACTCCCCCGTTGTAACAAAGCATACATGTCAAGGCGGCAGGTTTCAGACGCACTCTTTCCCTTACCAGGGTACCTGAGGGGACTGGAAGGGTTTTAATGAGGCGGCCTGCTCGCAAAAATCAATGAAGTGATTTATGGAACAAGCTCTCCACTTTACTTTTTCAGTCAAAAAGCAACATAAACCTAGGCCGCACCCGACGCACTCGGGGCTGCGCCATACAGGTTCAACTCGAAAAATCCTCGGCCGCACCCGAAGCACTCGGGGGCTGCGCCACACAGGTCTAAGTCCAACCTAGGCCGCACCCGACGCACTCGGGGCTGCGCCATACAGGTTCAACTCGAAAAATCCTCGGCCGCCACCCGAAGCACTCGGGGGCTGCGCACACAGGTCTAAGTCCAACCTAGGCCGCACTCGGGGGCTGCGCCACACAGGTCCAAGTCGAAAACCTCGGCCGCACCCGAAGCACTCGGGGCTGCGCCACACAGGTCTAAGTCCAACCTAGGCCGCACCCGACGCACTCGGGGCTGCGCCATACAGGTTCAACTCGAAAAATCCTCGGCCGCCACCCGAAGCACTCGGGGGCTGCGCCACACAGGTCTAAGTCCAACCTAGGCCGCACCCGACGCACTCGGGGGCTGCGCCATACAGGTTCAACTCGAAAAATCCTCGGCCGCCACCCGAAGCACTCGGGGGCTGCGCCACACAGGTCTAAGTCCAACCTAGGCCGCACCCGACGCACTCGGGGGCTGCGCCATACAGGTTCAACTCGAAAAATCCTCGGCCGCCACCCGAAGCACTCGGGGCTGCGCCACACAGGTCTAAGTCCAACCTAGGCCGCACCCGACGCACTCGGGGGCTGCGCCATACAGGTTCAACTCGAAAAATCCTCGGCCGCCACCCGAAGCACTCGGGGGCTGCGCCACACAGGTCTAAGTCCAACCTAGGCCGCACCCGACGCACTCGGGGGCTGCGCCACACAGGTCCAACTCGAAAAATCCTCGGCCGCCACCCGAAGCACTCGGGGGCTGCGCCACACAGGTCTAAGTCCAACCTAGGCCGCACCCGACGCACTCGGGGGCTGCGCCATACAGGTTCAACTCGAAAAATCCTCGGCCGCCACCCGAAGCACTCGGGGGCTGCGCCACACAGGTCTAAGTCCAACCTAGGCCGCACCCGACGCACTCGGGGGCTGCGCCACACAGGTCCAAGTCGAAAACCTTGGCCGTCACCCGAAGCACTCGGGGGCTGCGCCACACAGGTCCAAGCCATACCTAGGCCGCATCCGAAGCACTCGGGGGCTGCGCCATACAGGTCCAAGTCGAAAACCTTGGTCGTCACCCGAAGCGCTCGGGGGCTGCGCCATACAGGTCCAAGTCCAGCCTAGGCCGCACCCGACGCACTCGGGGACTGCGCCATACAGGTCTAGCTCAAAAAATCCTCGACCGTACTCGAAACACTCGGGAGCTACGCCGCACGCGTCTAAACTCACAAAATCCTAGGCCACACCCGATCCGCTCGGGGGCTGCGCCATACAGGTTCACAGACGGCTACAAGATACAATTTACTAACTCGGGGGCTACCCCCACCTCGACATACATACACTCATATTTCCACTTGGAAAAATTTCTTTTACAAGCTAACGCTATACAACAGCACTCCAGTGCTACTATTCTACAGGCTCGCCCTTTGGCGCATCGAGTGGCCCAACAAGGTGCTCGCTGAAGGTTTGGACCTGCTGAATCATCTGGCGCGCAGCCGCAAGGGTATCGGCATACTCACCCTCTCCAGGCAATCCGTCAAGCACTTTGTGCAATGGAAGATTAGGCCGGTGCATTCGAACATACGCCAACGCCACGTTCGCCCCGGCAACAAGTTGAGCGTGCACGACTTCCTTCAACGCACCGCCTTCACGGAACCTCTCCAGAAGCGCAGTTAGTCCATTCGGCTGCTCGTTGTGAGGAAAGTACACCTTGTTGATCTGCCAGAGGGTTTTTCTGCAACCTTCTAAGAGTACAGCAGCCCGCCAGGTACGATCCAGCATTCGTGCCAGTATACTACCTCTGGACTTGTTTGACCAAAAGTGGCGCGCTTCGGGTGAGTCGCCGGCGGCCTCTTTCTCTACCCGCTCGTCCACTCGAAGCTGCTCCGCCGTCAGGTCAGAGTTGACATCTGCATCAAGGCCAAGCATTGAGCATAGCAAGTAGACACAGAAGCCGAAGGAAAAACGCTAAGAGTCCAACCTTGCAACTGTCGACCGATCAGGTCCATCTCGCCAAGCAGAAATTCTTCACGCTGGGAGAACGGCGCAACGGGCCGCGACCTCAATCGCTCCAGCTCCAACTCAGCATTCTTCAACTTCGACTCGAGCTCAACCACCTTGTTCCTCATGAAGGTGAGCACTCTCTGGTCGTTTACGCTTCGCACAGGAGCTGGAGGAGCTTGACGGCGGCGACGAGTAGGCGCAGCCGAAGTGGTATCTTCCTCATCGCCCGCGCCAGTCGTTCCAGCAACATCAGGAGCTTCGCCCATATCAGACTGCCAAGAATCGACAGCGTCAAGCCAGGAAAAGAATCAACATAATTCATTCAAGCCAGATATCAAAAAATACTCGGCGACTGCACCCCCGAGGGAGTGAATTCACATTTCATCATCAGCATGTTCACTCGCACAATATAAAGTGCATTACAGACTCAAGCCCAAAAGCAGAAGCACAGTCCTAAAAAGGAAAAAGTCTACACTACAGACTCAGACTGGGAACGGCTCTTCCTAGCAGCCAACTCTGCAGCTTTGGCAATTCTCCTCTCGAAGGTGGCGACCAACTTCGCAGCTAGCTGGCTCGCCTGCACCTTCACACCGCTAAGGGACGCGGTTCTGCCATCAGGCTTCCGAGGGAAGTCGCTGACAACCTTCTCAAAATCACCTACGACTTGGTGACCAAGAAGCAGCTGAAAAGTGAGCTCTGAGCCGCGTACCGTCTGCGCGCGCGTGAAGTCCGCCAGGACATTCGAATTGCCTTCGAATGGAGCCGCGAGTGCGTCAACAGCAGCTGGTGGTGGCTGGTTCGGAAAGATGTTCCGGTGCACAGTCGCTAAGGCCTCCGTCGACTTCTGCAGGGCCGCCGCCGACTGCTGCAGCGCTGCCGATGCATATGCGCAGACGCGGTCGACGAAGCCAACAGCCTGCGCCAAACCGACACTCTCGCTAGAAGTCCCTTCTGGAGCACCTCCGCAATTCTCTGCCGAAAGGAAATCCACACCCATAAGGCGCCAGAAGTCGACAAAAGACAAAGTAGGCATGAAGCCGAAAAACTTACTTCCAACAACATCCGCGAGTGCGAGCAAGCGGTCGATCTGGGTCTTCTCCAGAGCATCCCGAGCTTGTTCCCGCTCTTGGGCTTCACCCAGTGACTTCTCCAGCTTTGCGACCCGCGCCTTCATGTTCTCCTTCTCGCCTACGGATCAACGGAACAAAGTTAGCAATAAAGGCAGTCGAAGCAATCCTCGAACACAAGGTTTCATACTTACTATTCGCTTGTTCCAGAGCAGCGCGGAGCTGATCCCTCTCCTGCTCCATGCGAACGAAGGTCGCGGCTCCCTCCATCTGCTGGCGATAAAATGGCTGCAGGAAACACAAGACATCAATCTGCGCCCGACTGTTCCAGTCACGCGCATCTTCGGGGGCTACTCCCATCGGGAGCGCTGTACGCGCACCCGAAGCAGATCTTGCAGAAGGAATCGAAGAACACTTACATGCTCAAGCAGCCCAGCGTCAACCGGAGTCGCATCAGCAGGCCTCTCAGGCACGGCGGAGGTCGAAGCCTTCAAGGCCAAAACGTCACCCGCCAGAGCCTCCTCTCCGGGCCCTCACAGTCTGCTCGATCATGGGAGCAGAAGTGTGCTCCATCTCACGAGGGGAGGAAACAGCAGCGCCGGTACGGTCGCTGTCATAAGAACTCTCAATTCAAGGACCCGCAAGTGAAAAAGCACACTCGACAAAAACAAAGGAAAGGTTACGCGACTAACCTGACTACATCATCATCTTCGCTCCCCAAGGAGACGGAAGCCATCCTCGCAAACTCGATCGGCGGCGCAGAGCCGAGTGGAGGCACGACCAACGGTTCCGCCAGATCACTCGGGTGCTTAGTACCCGAGGAGGACTCGCTCGTCTCTTCCTCGATCACACCCGCCTCCTTCACAGGCGACGAGGCAGAACCAGCGTCGCCACCCTTTCGCCTCTGCCGCTTCCGCAGCGGCTCCTCGTCTTCATCATCCTCCAACTCTTCACTCGGAGAGGTGGCGGAGGGAACTTCATCGTCATCACCCTCGTCCTCGGGGAACTCTGCCTCTTCGTGAGGTCCGTTCTCCATCAACGGAGGGAGACTGACGTAGCTCGAACGACCCTGCCAGCAAATGAAGAATTCGAGTCAAGCAAAACGACTCAACAGAAGATGCAAGACACAGCAAGCGAAGCTCACCTCAGGTACAGGATTGTTAGGCCCATATGGCTCGACTGGGCACTTGACGTTGCACGGGTCAGCGGCTCGGAGACTGGTGATGCTCCTCACCCTCGACTCGACTGTGTCATCATCAAGCTCATTGCCAGCATCCTCACGCGCCCACATGGGGTGGACGCGACTGCGCAGCGGCTGCACCCGAAGCCTGAAGAAGGTGGCGATGAGGTGAATTCCACCTGTCTCGCGCCCAAGACTCTTCAGAAGGCCACGCAGTAGCGTCAGCAAGGGCTGAATCGCCTCCCTGTCCTCCTTCGACAGCGGGTGCGCCCACGCGTTCGTCTTCCGCAACTCGCGATCAGCCGCGAATCCAGGAAGCCCTGCTTGGTCGCACCTGATGTAGAACCACTTCTTCCGCCAGCCCTGGACGGAGTCGGACTTCTTCATCTGGAAGTAGGAGGTGTCGCCACGCACCTGGATGCCGAAGCCGCCAACCGGGTACACCTGCTTACTCTTCCCCACATTCCTCCTGACGAGGAATAGCGACTTCCACAACAGCCAGTTGGGGGCGATCCCCAGGAAGCACTCGCAGAGCACGAAATAGCTCGCGATGCTCAAGACGCTATTGGGAGTCAGATCGTGGATCTGAATCCCATAAGCATACAAGAGACCACGGACGAAATCGTGGAGGGGGAACCCGAAACCCCGCGGAAGAAAATCCACGAAGCAAACGCGTTCCCCCTCGCGAGGAGCGGGAAATACCTCTTTCCCTGGAGCGCGCACCGCCGCCTGGTCTACCGGCGGCAGCAGCCCCTGCGCGCGTAGGGCCTCGAGGTCGGCCTTCTTCACCGACGATTTGACCCAATCGCCGTCGGGCTTCTTCATCACGCTCGCCTCGGCGGCGGCGTCGGCGCCAGCAGCAGCTTTCCCCCTCTTCATCACGGCCTTGCTCATGGAGGGTGGGGAAAGGAACTAGCAGAGGAGCAACAATGGTGGAAACGAAGCAGTGGAGACGATGACGGAATGGGGATGGATGAACTGTTCACCGCCGCGGTGAAAATTAAGTACCGCGCGGTCAGTTAATCCTGGCCATCCCTGCGGAAACCGCTCTCCGCAACATCATCTGGCCGTCCACGTGTCGCACGGAGATAGCAACCGTCGACGGCCACGCCGCCCACTACGCGCGGGAATCAAGGCGCCATCATCACATCGCGAAATTTTCGCGCCCAACGGTCAGAAAAAAGCGGCAACCACTGTCTCCAGCCAATACTGACAGTGGGACCGCACTGTCACGTCCCATCGGACACAGACTGCGTCAAAAACGTCAGCGCTGACGTCAACCACGAAGGCGAAGGAAGCCAACGAGCTGATGGGGAACTCGAACATTTCATTCGAGTGCAAAGAAAATTCAGTAAGCTCTCAGAGCTGAATAAGTTCGTACAGTAAGCCAACGAGCTGATTGAGAACTCGAACATTTCATTCGAGTGCAAGAACATCCAGTAAGCTACAAGTGCTGAACAAACTCCTGCAGTAAGCCAAACCGCCGAATACACAGTAAGTCACACAAAGCCAGTCGCGACTCCAAGTAGAGTCCCTTCTTTACTCCCATCGGGAGCGGGCTTTTTCGACTGAAGAAAAATTGAGTTTAACCTCAATTGCAAGCAATTCAGCTTAATCTCGGGGGCTACTCCCATCGGGAGCGCTGTTCGCGCTCCCGAGTGACTCATAACAATAGCAGTCGAAAATCACCAACTAAGGCTGTACTCACGGTATTTTACCCTGGAAGTGACAGTTCGACTAAGGAATCCTCCATAAGCCCTGAACGGCAGGAGTCGACCAATTTTACTCATCTCATTCAGGAACCCGACGGCGTGCCCAGGAGGAAGGAGTCCTTTACCCGACTCTACGATTCGACTAAGCACTCGGGGGCTCCTGTCGTGGGGTCACTCTTCGACTACCCCACGGTGGGGATACCTGGGTCACGCCAAGCCCATCAACCTTATGACAAGGGCCCAAGGAAGGCCCAACAAGGACGACGTGCGGCCCAAGATAGTCGACGCTAGGTCATGCGACCCCGCCATGCTTGTAAGCGCCATCGGCACCGTTCACCTGAGACCTAGCCTACCATATAAAGGCTAGGAGGGTCCTTCGTCTAGGGTACGCTCATAGCCGCCACACAAACCCTAGCGAGATTGCCATCTCGCCATTGTAGCCACAGCTCACCATCAATAACCAGACAAGCAGGAAGTAGGGTGTTATCCTCCGGGAGCCTGAACCTGGGTAAACGCCTTGCTTGTCAGCCGTCGTGATCACCAGCGCTCATCTCTCTCCCCCTCAATCAACCCGGGGTACACAACTCAGGGATTTGCCGAGTCCACACCTCGTCAGTACGGATACTCCTAGATGGCTGGGAGGGTGCACGTGGATCAGAAGACATAAAGAGGGTACGGATACTCCTAGATGGCTAGGAGTGGCGCGCGTCGGTAAGGATGACCTGAAAGTGGTACTGATACTCCTAGATGGCTGGGAGGGGTGCACGTGGGTCAGATGACATAAAGAGGGTACGTATACTCCTAGATGGCTAGGAGGGTCCACGTGTGACAAGAAGGCTAGGAGTGGCGCACGTGGGTAAGGATGACCTAAAACAGGTACTGAAACTCCTAGATGGCTGGGAGGAGTGCACGTAGGTCAGATGATGTAAGGAGGGTACGTATACTCCTAGATGGCTAGGAGGGGTCCGGGGTCCAGATCGCTAGGATTGTCGCACGTGGTTAAGGATGACCTAAAAGTGCGACTGATACTCCTAGATGGCTAAGAGGGGTGCACGTGGGTCAGATGACGTAATGAGGGTACGGATACTCTTAGATGGCTAGGAGGGGTCCACGTGGGTCAGATGACATAAAGAGGTATACCCCTACAAGGCTAGGAGGGGTCCACGGGGGTCCAGATGGTTAGGAATGGCGCACGTGTGCCCAGAAGGCTAGGAGTGGCGCACGTGGGTAAGGATGACCTAAAAGTGGTACTGATACTCCTAGATGACTGGGAGGGGTGCACGTGGGTCAGATGACGTAAGGAGGGCACATATACTCCTAGATGGCTAGGAGGGGTCCACGGGGTCCAGATGGCTGGGATTGTCGCACGTGGTTAAGGATGACTTAAAAGTGCGACTAATACTTCTTGATGGCTAAGAGGGGTGCACGTGGGTCAGATGACGTAATGAGGGTACGGATACTCCTAGATGGCTGGGAGGGGTGCACGTGGGTTAGATGACATAAAGAGGGTACGTATACTCCTAGATGGCTAGGAGGGGTCCGCGGGGTCCAGATGGCTAGGATTGTCGCTAGTGGTTAAGGACGACCTAAAAGTGCTACTGATACTCCTAGATGGCTGGGAGGGGTATACGTGGGTCAGATGACGTAAAGAGGGTCCGTATACTCCTAGATGGCTAGGAGGGGTCCACGGGGGTCCAGATGGCTAGGATTGTCGCACGTGGTTAAGGATGACCTAAAAGTGCTACTCATACTCCTAGATGGCTGGGAGGGTACACGTGGGTCAGATGACGTAAAGAGGGTACGTATACTCCTAGATGGCTGGGAGGGGTCCACGGGGTCCAGATGGCTGGGATTGTCGCACGTGGTTAAGGATGACTAAAAAGTGCGACTAATACTTCTAGATGGCTAAGAGGGGTGCACGTGGGTCAGATGACGTAATGAGGGTACGGATACTCCTAGATGGCTGGGAGGGTGCACGTGGGTCAGATGACATAAAGAGGGTACGTATACACCTAAATGGCTAGGAGGGGTCCGCGGGGGTCCAGATGGCTAGGATTGTCGCAAGTGGTTAAGGATGACCTAAAAGTGCTACTGATACTCCTAGATGGCTGGGAGGGGTGTACGTGGGTCAGATGACGTAAAGAGGGTCCGTATACTCCTAGATGGCTAGGAGGGGTCCACGGGGGTCCAGATGGCTAGGATTGTCGCACGTGGTTAAGGATGACCTAAAAGTGCTACTCATACTCATAGATGGCTGGGAGGGGGCACGTGGGTCAGATGACGTAAAGAGGGTACGTATACTCCTAGATGGCTAGGAGGGGTCCACGGGGTCCAGATGGCTAGGATACTCGCACGTGGTTAAGGATGAGCTAAAAATGCTACTGATACTCCTAGATCGGTGGGAGGGGTTCACGTGGGTCAGATGACGTAAAGAGGGTCCGTATACTCCTAGATGGCTAGGAGGGGTCCACGGGGGTCCCGATGGCTAGGATTGCCGCACGTTGTTAAGGATGACCTAAAAGTGGTACTGATACTCCTAGATGGCTAGGAGTGGTGCACGTGGGTCAGATGACGTAAAGAGGGTACGTATACTCCTAGATGGCTAGGAGGGGTCCACGAGGGTCCAGATGGCTAGGATTGTCGCACGTGGTTAAGGATGACTTAAAAGTGCGACTAATACTTCTAGATGGCTAAGAGGGGTGCACGTGGGTCAGATGACGTAATGAGGGTACAGATACTCCTAGATGGCTAGGAGTGGTGCACGTGTGCCAAGAAGGCTAGGAGTGGCGCACGTGGGTAAGGATGACCTAAAAGTGGCACTGATACTCCTAGATGGCTGGGAGGGGTGCACGTGGGTTAGATGACGTAAAGAGGGTACGTATACTCCTAGATGGCTAGGAGGGGTCCACGTGGGTCCAGATGTCTAGGATTGTCGCACGTGGTTAAGCATGACCTAAAAGTGCTACTGATACTCTAGATGGCTGGGAGGGGTGCACGGTCAGATGACGTATAGAGGAACGGATACTCCTAGATGGCTAAGAGTGGTGCACGTGTGCCCAGAAGGCTAGGATCGTCGCACGTGGCTAATGATGACCTAAAAGTGCTACTGATACTCCTAGATGGCTGGGATGGGTGCACGTGATCAGAAACATAAAGAGGGTACGGATACTCCTAGATGGCTAGGAGTGGCGCGCGTCGGTAAGGATGACCTGAAAGTGGTACTGATACTCCTAGATGGCTGGGAGGGGTGCACGTTGGTCAGATGACATAAAGAGGATACTATACTCCTAGATGGCTGGAGGGGTGCACGTGGATCAGAAGACATAAAGAGGGTACGGATACTCCTAGATGGCTAGGAGTGGCGCGCGTCGGTAAGGATGACCTGAAAGTGGTACTGATACTCCTAGATGGCTGGGAGGGGTGCACGTGGGTCAGATGACATAAAGAGGGTACGTATACTCCTAGATGGCTAGGAGGGGTCCACGTGTGACAAGAAGGCTAGGAGTGGCGCACGTGGGTAAGGATGACCTAAAACAGGTACTGAAACTCCTAGATGGCTGGGAGGAGTGCACGTAGGTCAGATGATGTAAGGAGGGTACGTATACTCCTAGATGGCTAGGAGGGGTCCGGGGTCCAGATCGCTAGGATTGTCGCACGTGGTTAAGGATGACCTAAAAGTGCGACTGATACTCCTAGATGGCTAAGAGGGGTGCACGTGGGTCAGATGACGTAATGAGGGTACGGATACTCTTAGATGGCTAGGAGGGGTCCACGTGGGTCAGATGACATAAAGAGGTATACCCCTACATGGCTAGGAGGGGTCCACGGGGGTCCAGATGGTTAGGAGTGGCGCACGTGTGCCCAGAAGGCTAGGAGTTGCGCACGTGGGTAAGGATGACCTAAAAGTGGTACTGATACTCCTAGATGACTGGGAGGGGTGCACGTGGGTCAGATGACGTAAGGAGGGCACATATACTCCTAGATGGCTAGGAGGGGTCCACGGGGTCCAGATGGCTGGGATTGTCGCACGTGGTTAAGGATGACTTAAAAGTGCGACTAATACTTCTTGATGGCTAAGAGGGGTGCACGTGGGTCAGATGACGTAATGAGGGTACGGATACTCCTAGATGGCTGGGAGGGGTGCACGTGGGTTAGATGACATAAAGAGGGTACGTATACTAGATGGCTAGGAGGGGTCCGCGGGGGTCCAGATGGCTAGGATTGTCGCTAGTGGTTAAGGATGACCTAAAAGTGCTACTGATACTCCTAGATGGCTGGGAGGGTATACGTGGGTCAGATGACGTAAAGAGGGTCCGTATACTCCTAGATGGCTAGGAGGGGTCCACGGGGGTCCAGATGGCTAGGATTGTCGCACGTGGTTAAGGATGACCTAAAAGTGCTACTCATACTCCTAGATGGCTGGGAGGGGTACACGTGGGTCAGATGACGTAAAGAGGGTACGTATACTCCTAGATGGCTAGGAGGGGTCCACGGGGTCCAGATGGCTGGGATTGTCGCACGTGGTTAAGGATGACTTAAAAGTGCGACTAATACTTCTAGATGGCTAAGAGGGTGCACGTGGGTCAGATGACGTAATGAGGGTACGGATACTCCTAGATGGCTGGGAGGGGTGCACGTGGGTCAGATGACATAAAGAGGGTACGTATACACCTAAATGGCTAGGAGGGGTCCGCGGGGGTCCAGATGGCTAGGATTGTCGCAAGTGGTTAAGGATGACCTAAAAGTGCTACTGATACTCCTAGATGGCTGGGAGGGGTGTACGTGGGTCAGATGACGTAAAGAGGGTCCGTATACTCCTAGATGGCTAGGAGGGGTCCACGGGGTCCAGATGGCTAGGATTGTCGCACGTGGTTAAGGATGACCTAAAAGTGCTACTCATACTCATAGATGGCTGGGAGGGTGCACGTGGGTCAGATGACGTAAAGAGGGTACGTATACTCCTAGATGGCTAGGAGGGGTCCACGGGGGTCCAGATGGCTAGGATACTCGCACGTGGTTAAGGATGAGCTAAAAATGCTACTGATACTCCTAGATCGCTGGGAGGGTTCACGTGGGTCAGATGACGTAAAGAGGGTCCGTATACTCCTAGATGGCTAGGAGGGGTCCACGGGGGTCCAGATGGCTAGGATTGCCGCACGTTGTTAAGGATGACCTAAAAGTGGTACTGATACTCCTAGATCGCTAGGAGTGGTGCACGTGGGTCAGATGACGTAAAGAGGGTACGTATACTCCTAGATGGCTAGGAGGGGTCCACGAGGGTCCAGATGGCTGGGATTGTCGCACGTGGTTAAGGATGACTTAAAAGTGCGACTAATACTTCTAGATGGCTAAGAGGGTTGCACGTGGGTCAGATGACGTAATGAGGGTACAGATACTCCTAGATGGCTAGGAGTGGTGCACGTGTGCCAAGAAGGCTAGGAGTGGCGCACGTGGGTAAGGATGACCTAAAAGTGGCACTGATACTCCTAGATGGCTGGGAGGGGTGCACGTGGGTTAGATGACGTAAAGAGCTTCGTATACTCCTAGATGGCTAGGAGGGTCCACGTGGGTCCAGATGTCTAGGATTGTCGCACGTGGTTAAGCATGACCTAAAAGTGCTACTGATACTCCTAGATGGCTGGGAGGGGTGCACGGTCAGATGACGTATAGAGGATACGGATACTCCTAGATGGCTAAGAGTGGTGCACGTGTGCCCAGAAGGCTAGGATCGTCGCACGTGGCTAATGATGACCTAAAAGTGCTACTGATACTCCTAGATGGCTGGGAGGGGTGCACGTGGATCAGAAAACATAAAGAGGGTACGGATACTCCTAGATGGCTAGGAGTGGCGCGCGTCGGTAAGGATGACCTGAAAGTGGTACTGATACTCCTAGATGGCTGGGAGAGGTGCACGTGGGTCAGATGACATAAAGAGGATACGTATACTCCTAGATGGCTAGGAGGGGTCCACGTGTGACAAGAAGGCTAGGAGTGGCGCACGTGGGTAAGGATGACCTAAAAGTGGTACTGATACTCCTAGATGGCTGGGAGGGGTGCACGTGGGTCAGAAGACATAAAGAGGGTACGTATACTCCTAGATGGCTAGGAGGGGTCCGGGGTCCAGATCGCTAGGATTGTCGCACGTGGTTAAGGATGACCTAAAAGTGCGACTGATGCTCCTAGATGGCTAAGAGGGGTGCACGTGGGTCAGATGACGTAATGAGGGTACGGATACTCTTAGATGGCTAGGAGGGGTCCACGTGGGTCAATGACATAAAGAGGTATACCCCTACATGGCTAGGAGGGGTCCACGGGGGTCCAGATGGCTAGGAGTGGCGCACGTGTGCCCAGAAGGCTAGGAGTGGCGCACGTGGGTAAGGATGACCTAAAAGTGGTACTGATACTCCTAGATGACTGGGAGGGGTGCACGTGGGTCAGATGACGTAAGGAGGGCACATATACTCCTAGATGGATAGGAGGGGTCCACGGGGTCCAGATGGCTGGGATTGTCGCACGTGTTAAGGATGACTTAAAAGTGCGACTAATACTTCTTGATGGCTAAGAGGGGTGCACGTGGGTCAGATGACGTAATGAGGGTACGGATACTCCTAGATGGCTGGGAGGGTGCACGTGGGTTAGATGACATAAAGAGGGTACGTATACTCCTAGATGGCTAGGAGGGGTCCGCGGGGTCCAGATGGCTAGGATTGTCGCTAGTGTTAAGGATGACCTAAAAGTGCTACTGATACTCCTAGATGGCTGGGAGGGGTGACGTGGGTCAGATGACGTAAAGAGGGTCCGTATACTCCTATATGGCTAGGAGGGGTCCACGGGGGTCCAGATGGCTAGGATTGTCGCACGTGGTTAAGGATGACCTAAAAGTGCTACTCATACTCCTAGATGGCTGGGAGGGGTGAGCACGTGGGTGAGATGACGTAAAGAGGGTACGTATACTCCTAGATGGCTAGGAGGGGTCCACGGGGTCCAGATGGCTGGGATTGTCGCAAGTGGTTAAGGATGACTTAAAAGTGCGACTAATACTTCTAGATGGCTAAGAGGGGTGCACGTGGTCAGATGACGTAATGAGGGTACGGATACTCCTAGATGGCTGGGAGGGGTGCACGTGGGTCAGATGACATAAAGAGGGTACGTATACTCCTAAATGGCTAGGAGGGTCCGCGGGGGTCCAGATGTCTAGGATTGTTGCAAGTGGTTAAGGATGACCTAAAAGTGCTACTGATACTCCTAGACGGCTGGGAGGGGTGTACGTGGGTCAGATGACGTAAAGAGGGTCCGTATACTTCTAGATGGCTAGGAGGGGTCCACGGGGGTTCAGATGGCTAGGATTGTCGCACGTGGTTAAGGATGACCTAAAAGTGCTACTCATACTCCTAGATGGCTGGGAGGGGTGCACGTGGGTCAGATGACGTAAAGAGTACGTATTCCTAGATGGCTAGGGGGGTCCACGGGGTCCAGATGGCTAGGATACTCGCACGTGGTTAAGGATGAGCTAAAAATGCTACTGATACTCCTAGATCGCTGGGAGGGGTTCACGTGGGTCAGATGACGTATAGAGGGTCCGTATACTCTCAGATGGCTAGGAGGGGTCCACGGGTCCAGATGGCTAGGATTGCCGCACGTTGTTAAGGATGACCTAAAAGTGGTACTGATACTCCTAGATGGCTAGGAGTGGTGCACGTGGGTCAGATGACGTAAAAAGGTACGTATACTCCTAGATGGCTAGGAGGGGTCCACGAGGGTCCAGATGGCTGGGATTGTCGCACGTGGTTAAGGATGACTTAAAAGTGCGACTAATACTTCTAGATGGCTAAGAGGGTGCACGTGGGTCAGATGACGTAATGAGGGTACGGATACTCCTAGATGGCTAGGAGTGGTGCACTGTGCCAAGAAGGCTAGGAGTGGCGCACGTGGGTAAGGATGACCTAAAAGTGGCACTGATACTCCTAGATGGCTGGGAGAGGTGCACGTGGGTTAGATGACGTAAAGAGGGTACGTATACTCCTAGATGGCTAGGAGGTCCACGTGGGTCCAGATGTCTAGGATTGTCGCAAGTGGGTAAGGATGACCTAAAAGTGGTACTGATACTCCTAGATGACTGGGAGGGGTGCACGTGGGTCAGATGACGTAAGGAGGGCACATATACTCCTAGATGGCTAGGAGGGGTCCACGGGGTCCAGATGGCTGGGATTGTCGCACGTGGTTAAGGAAGACTTAAAAGTGCGACAAATACTTCTTGATGGCTAAGAGGGGTGCACGTGGGTCAGATGACGTAATGAGGGTACGGATACTCCTAGATGGCTGGGAGGGGTGCACGTGGGTTAGATGACATAAAGAGGGTACGTATACTCCTAGATGGCTAGGAGGGTCCGGGGGTCCAGATGGCAAGGATTGTCGCTAGTGGTTAAGGATGACCTAAAATGCTACTGATACCCTAGATGGCTGGGAGGGGGTGTACGTGGGTCAGATGACGTAAAGAGGGTCCGTATACTCCTAGATGGCTAGGAGGGGTCCACGGGGGTCCAGATGGCTAGGATTGTCGCACGTGGTTAAGGATGACCTAAAAGTGCTACTCATACTCCTCCTAGATGGCTGGGAGGGGTGCACGTGGGTCAGATGACGTAAAGAGGGTACGTATACTCCTAGATGGCAAGGAGGGTCCACGGGGTCCAGATGGCTGGGATTGTCGCACGTGGTTAAGGATGACTTAAAAGTGCGACTAATACTTCTAGATGGCTAAGAGGGGCACGGGGTCAGATGACGTAATGAGGGTACGGATACTCCTAGATGGCTGGAGGGGTGCACGTGGGTCAGAAGACATAAGAGGGTACGTATACTCCTAAATGGCTAGGAGGGGTCCGCGGGGGTCCAGATGGCTAGGATTGTCGCAAGTGGTTAAGGATGACCTAAAAGTGCTACTGATACTCCTAGATGGCTGGGAGGGGTGTACGTGGGTCAGATGACGTAAAGAGGGTCCGTATACTCCTAGATGGCTAGGAGGGGTCCATGGGGGTCCAGATGGCTAGATTGTGGCACTGGTTAAGGATGACCTAAAAGTGCTACTCATACTCCTAGATGGCTGGGGGGGTGCACGTGGGTCAGATGACGTAAAGAGGGTACATATACTCCTAGCTGGCTAGGAGGGGTCCACGGGTCCAGATAGCTGGGATTGTCGCACGTGGTTAAGGATGACTTAAAAGTGCGACTAATACTTCTAGATGGCTAAGAGGGTTGCACGTGGGTCAGATGACGTAATGAGGGTACGGATACTCCTAGATGGCTGGAAGGGGTGCACGTGGGTCAGATGACATAAGAGGGTACGTATACTCCTAAATGGCTAGGAGGGGGCCCGGGGGTCCAGATGGCTAGGAATGTCGCAAGTGGTTAAGGATGACCTAAAAGTGCTACTGATACTCCTAGATGGCTGGGAGGGGTGTACGTGGGTCAGATGACGTAAAGAGGGTCCGTATACTCCTAGATGGCTAGGAGGCGTCCACGGGGGTCCAGATGGCTAGGATTGTCGCACGTGGTTAAGGATGACCTAAAAGTGCTACTCATACTCCTAGATGGCTGGGAGGGGTGCACGTGGGTTAGATGACGTAAAGAGGGTACGTATACTCCTAGATGGCTAGGAGGGGCCCACGGGGGTCCAGATGGCTAGGATACTCGCACGTGGTTAAGGATGAGCTAAAAATGCTACTGATACTCCTAGATCGCTGGGAGGGGTTCACGTGGGTCAGATGACGTAAAGAGGGTCCGTATACTCCTAGATGGCTAGGAGGGGTCCACGGGGGTCCAGATGGCTAGGATTGCCGCACGTTGTTAAGGATGACCTAAAAGTGGTACTGATACTCCTAGATGGCTAGGAGTGGTGCACGTGGGTCAGATGACGTAATGAGGGTACGTATACTCCTAGATGGCTAGGAGGGGTCCACGAGGGTCCAGATGGCTGGGATTGTCGCACGTGGTTAAGGATGACTTAAAAGTGCGACTTATACTTCTAGATGGCTAAGAGGGGTGCACGTGGGTTAGATGACGTAATGAGGGTACGGATACTCCTAGATGGCTAGGAGTGGTGCACGTGTGCCAAGAAGGCTAGGAGTGGCGCACGTGGGTAAGGATGACCTAAAAGTGGCACTGATACTCCTAGATGGCTGGGAGAGGTGCACGTGGGTTAGATGACGTAAAGAGGGTACGTATACTCCTAGATGGCTAGGAGGGGTCCACGTGGTCCAGATGTCTAGGATTGTCGCACGTGTTAAGCATGACCTAAAAGTGCTACTGATACTACTAGATGGCTGGGAGGGGTGCACGGTCAGATGACATATAGAGGATATGGATACTCCTAGATGGCTAAGAGTGGTGCACGTGTGCCCAGAAGGCTAGGATCGTCGCACAGGGTTAATGATGAACTAAAAGTGCTACTTATACTCCTAGATGGCTGGGAGAGGTGCACGTTGGTCAGATGAACTAAAGAGGGTACGGATACTCCTAGATGGCTAGGAGGGGTCCTCGGGGGTCCAGATGGCTAGGATTGTCACACGTGGTTCAGGATGACCTAAAAGTGCTACTGATACTCCTAGATGGCTGGGAGGGTGCACGGTCCGATGACGTATAGAGGATGCGGATACTCCTAGATGGCTAAGAGTGGTGCACGTGTGCCCAGAAGGCTAGGATCGTCGCACGTGGGTAAGGATGACCTAAAAGTGCTACTGATACTCCTAGATGGCTGGGAGGGGTGCATGTGGATCAGAACACTTAAAGAGGGTACGGATACGTACTCCTAGATGGGTAGGAGTGGTGCACGTGTGCCCAGAAGGCTAGGAGTGGCGCACGTGGGTAAGGATGAACTAAAAGTGGTACTGATACTCCTAGATGACTGGGAGGGGTGCACGTGGGTCAGATGACGTAAGGAGGGCACATATACTCCTAGATGGCTAGGAGGGGTCCACGGGGTCCAGATGGCTGGGATTGTCGCACGTGGTTAAGGATGACTTAAAAGTGCGACTAATACTTCTTGATGGCTAAGAGGGGTGCACGTGGGTCAGATGATGTAATGAGGGTACGGATACTCCTAGATGGCTGGGAGGGGTGCACGTGGGTTAGATGACATAAAGAGGGTACGTATACTCCTAGATGGCTAGGAGCGGTCCGCGGGGGTCCAGATGGCTAGGATTGTCGCTAGTGGTTAAGGATGACCTAAAAGTGCTACTGATACTCCTAGATGGCTGGGAGGGGTGTACGTGGGTCAAATGACGTAAAGAGGGTCCGTATACTCCTAGATGGCTAGGAGGGGTCCACGGGGGTCCAGATGGCTAGGATTGTCGCACGTGGTTAAGGATGGCCTAAAAGTGCTACTCATACTCCTAGATGGCTGGGAGGGGTGCACGTGGGTCAGATGACGTAAAGAGGGTACGTATACTCCTAGATGGCTAGGAGGGGTCCACGGGTCCAGATGGCTGGGATTGTCGCACGTGGTTAAGGATGACTTAAAAGTGCGACTAATACTTCTAGATGGCTAAGAGGGGTGCACGTGGGTCAGATGACGTAATGAGGGTACGGATACTCCGAGATGGCTGGGAGGGGTGCACGTGGGTCAGAAGACATAAAGAGGATACGTATACTCCTAAATGGCTAGGAGGGTCCGCGGGGGTCCAGATGGCTAGGATTGTCGCAAGTGGTTAAGGATGACCTAAAAGTGCTACTGATACTCCTAGATGGCTGGAGGGGTGTACGTGGGTCAGATGACGTAAAGAGGGTCTGTATACTCCTAGATGGCTTGGAGGGGTCCACGGGTTTCAAATGGCTAGGATTGTCGCACGTGGTTAAGGATGACCTAAAAGTGCTACTCAACTCCTAGATGGCTGGGAGGGGTGCACGTGGGTCAGATGACGTAAAGAGGGTACGTATACTCCTAGCTGGCTAGGAGGGGTCCACGGGGGTCCAGATGGCTAGGATACTCGCACGTGGTTAAGGCTGAGCTAAAAATGCTACTGATACTCCTAGATCGCTGGGAGGGGTTCACGTGGGTCAGATGACGTAAAGAGGGTCCGTATACTGCTAGATGGCTAGGAGGGGTCCACGGTGGTCCAGATGGCTAGGATTGCCGCACGTTGTTATCGATGACCTAAAAGTGGTACTGATACTCCTAGATGGCTAGGAGTGGTGCACGTGGGTCAGATGACGTAAAGAGGGTACGTATACTCCTAGATGGCTAGGAGGGGTCCACGAGGGTCCAGATGGCTAGGATTGTCGCACGTGGTTAAGGATGAGCTCAAAGTGCTACTGATACTCCAGATCGCTGGGAGGGGTGCACGTGGGTCAGATCACATAAAGAGGGTACGTATACTCTTAGATGGCTAGGAGGGGTCCACGGGGGTCCAGAAGGGTAGGATTGTCGCACGTTGTTAAGGATGACCTAAAAGTGGTACTGATACTCCTAGATGGCTGGGAGGGGTGCACGTGGGTCAGATGACGTAAAGAGGATACGGATACTCCTAGATGGCTAGGAGGGGTCCACGGGGGTCCAGATGGCTATGATTGTCGCACGTGGTTAAGGATGAGCTAAAAGTGCTACTGATACCTAGATCGCTGGGAGGGGTGCACGTGGGTCAGATGACATAAAGAGGATACGGATACTCCTAGATGGCTAGGAGGGGTCCACGGGGGTCCAGATGGGTAGGATTGTCGCAAGTGGTTAAGGATGACCTAAAAGTGCTACTGATACTCCTAGATTGCTGGGAGGGTGTACGTGGGTCAGATGATGTAAAGAGGGTACGTATACTCCTAAATGGCTAGGACGGGTCCACGGGGCTCCAGATGGCTAGGATTGTCGCACGTGGTTAAGGATGACCTAAAAGTGCTACTCATACTCCTAGATGGCTGGGAGGGGTGCACGTGGGTCAGATGACGTAAAGAGGGTACGTATACTCCTAGATGGCTAGGAGGGTCCACGGGGGTCCAGATGGCTAGGATACTCGCACGTGGTTAAGGATGAGCTAAAAGTGCGACTGATACTCCTAGATGGCTGGGAGGGGTGCGCGTGGGTCAGATGATGTAAGAGGATACAGATACTCCTAGATGGCTAGGAGTGGTGCACATGTGCCAAGAAGGCTAGGAGTGGCGCACGTGGGTAAGGATGATCTAAAAGTGGTACTGATACTCCTAGATGGCTGGGAAGGGTGCACGTGGGTCAGATAACGTAAAGCGGGTACGTATACTCCTAGATGGCTACGAGGGGTCCACGGGGTCCAGATGGCTGGGATTGTCGCACGTGGTTAAGGATGAGCTAAAAGTGCTACTGATACTCCTAGATCGCTGGGAGGGGTGCACGTGGGTCAGATAACATAAAGAGGGTACGTGTACTCTTAGATGGCTAGGAGGGGTCCATGGTGGTCCAGATGGTTAGGATTGTCGCAAGTGGTTAAGGATGACCTAAAAGTGCTCTTGATACTCCTAGATGGCTAGGAGGGGTCCACGGGGGTACAGATGGGTAGGATTGTCGCAAGTGGTTAAGGATGACCTAAAAGTACTACTGATACTCCTAGATGGCTGGGAGGGTGTACGTCGGTCAGATGATGTAAAGAGGGTACGTATACTCCTAGATGGCTAGGAGCAGTCCACGGGGCTCTACATGGCTAGGATTGTTGCACGTGGATAAGGATGACCTAAAAGTGCGACTGCTACTCCTAGATGGCTGGGAGGGGTGCACGTGGGTCAGATGATGTAAAGAGGATACAGATACTCCTAGATGGCTAGGAGTGGTGCACGTGTGCCAAGAAGGCTAGGAGTGGCGCACGTGGGTAAGGATGATCTAAAAGTGGTACTGATACTCCTAGATGGCTGGGAGGGGTGCACGTGGGTCAGATGACGTAAAGTGGGTACGTATACTCCTAGATGGCTACGAGGGGTCCACGGGGGTCCAGATGGCTAGGATTGTCGCACGTGGTTAAGGATGAGCTAAAAGTGCTACAGATACTCCTAGATCGCTGGGAGGGGTGCACGTGGGTCAGATAACATAAAGAGGGTACATGTACTCTTAGATGGCTAGGAGGGGTCCATGGGGGTCCAGATGGTTAGGATTATTGCACGGTGTTAAGGATGACCTAAAAATGGTACTGATACTCCTAGATGGCTGGGAGGGGTGCACGTGGGTCAGATGACGTAAAGAGGATACGATTACTCCTAGATGGTTTAGCAGTGGTGCACATGTGCCAAGAAGGCTACGAGTAGCGCACGTGGGTAAGGATGACCTAAAAGTGGTACTTATACTCCTAAATGGCTGGGAGAGGTGCACGTTGGTCAGATGAAGTAAACAGGGGTCGGATACTCCTAGATGGCTAGGAGGGGTCCACGGGGGTCCAGATGGCTAGGATTGTCGCACGTGGTTCAGGATGACCTAAAAGAGCTACTGATACTCCTAGATAGCTGGGGGTGTGCACGGTCAGATGACGTATAGAGGATGCGGATACTCCTAGATGGCTAAGAGTGGTGCACGTGTGCCCAGAAGGCTAGGATCGTGGCACGTGGGTAAGGATGACCTAAAAGAGGGTATGGATACTCCTAGATGGCTAGGAGTGGTGCACGTGTGCCCAGAAAGTTAGGAGTGGCGCACGTGGGTAAGGATGACCTTAAAGTGGTGCTTATACTCCTAGATGGCTGGGAGGGGTGCACGTGGGTCAGATGACGTAAGGAGGGCACATATACTCCTAGATGGCTAGGAGGGGTCCACGGGGTCCAGATGGCTGGGATTGTCGCACGTGGTTAAGGATGACTTAAAGTGCGACTAATACTTCTAGATGGCTAAGAGGGGTGCACGTGGGTCCGATGACATTATGAGGGTACGGATACTCATAGATGGCTGGAAGGGTGCACGTGGGTCAGATGACATAAAGAGGGTACATATACTCCTAGATGGCTAGGAGGGGTCCGCGGGGGTCCAGATGGCAGGATTGTCGCAAGTGGTTAAGGATGACCTAAAAGTGCTACTGATACTCCTAGATGGCTGGGAGGGGTGTACGTGGGTCAGATGACGTAAAGAGGGTCCGTATACTCCTAGATGGCTAGGAGGGGTCCACGGGGGTCCAGATGGTTAAGGATGAGCTAAAAATGCTACTGATACTCCTATATCGCTGGGAGGGGTTCACGTGGGTCAGATGACATAAAGTGGGTACGTACACTCTTAGATGGCTAGGAGGGGTCCACGGGGTCCAGATGGTTAGGATTGTCGCACGTTTGTTAAGGATGACCTAAAAGTGGTACTGATACTCCTAGATGGCTAGGAGTGGTGCACGTGGGTCAGATGACGTAAAGAGGGTACGTATATCCTAGATGGCTAGGAGGGGTCCACGAGGTCCAGATGGCTAGGATTGTCGCACGTGGTAAGGATGAGCTCAAAGTGCTACTGATACTCCTAGATCGCTGGGAGGGGTGCACGTGGGTCAGATGACATAAAGAGGTTACGTATATTCTTAGATGGCTAGGAAGGGTCCACGGGGGTCCAGATGGTTAGGATTGTCGCACGTTGTTCAGGATGACCTAAAAGTGGTACTGATACTCCTAGATGGCTGGGAGGGGTGCACGTGGGTCAGATGACGTAAAGCGGATACGGTTACTCCTAGATGGCTAGGAGGGGTCCACGGGGGTCCAGATGGCTAGGATTGTCGCACGTGGTTAAGGATGAGCTAAAAGTGCTACTGATACTCTAGATCGCTGGGGGGGTGCACGTGGGTCAGATGACATAAAGAGGGTACGGATACTCCTAGATGGCTAGGAGGGGTCCACGGGGGTCCAGATGGGTAGGATTGTCGCAAGTGGTTAAGGATGACCTAAAAGTGCTACTGATACTCCTAGATGGCTGGGAGGGTGTACGTGGGTCAGATGATGTAAAGAGGGTACGTATACTCCTAGATGGCTAGGAGGGGTCCACGGGGCTCCAGATGGCTAGGATTGTTGCACGTGGTTAAGGATGACCTAAAAGTGCGACTGATACTCCTAGATGGCTGGTAGGGGTGCACGTGGGTCAGATGATGTAAAGAGGATACAGATACTCCTAGATGGCTAGGAGTGGTGCACGTGTGCCAAGAAGGCTAGGAGTGGCGCACGTGGTAAGGATGATCTAAAAGTGGTACTAATACTCCTAGATGGCTAGGAGGGGTGCACGGGGGTCCAGATGGCTAGGATTGTCGCACGTGGTTAAGGATGAGCTAAAAGTGCTATTGATACTCCTAGATCGTTGGGAGGGGTGCACGTGGGTCAGATAACATAAAGAGGGTACGTGTACTCTTAGATGGCTAGGAGGGGTCCATGGGGGTCCAGATGGTTAGGATTGTCGCACGTTGTTAAGGATGACCTAAAAGTGGTACTGATACTCCTAGATGGCTGGGAGGGGTGCACGTGGGTAAGATGACGTAAAGAGGATACGGATACTCCTAGATGGTTAGGAGTGGTGCACGTGTGCCAAGAAAGCTACGAGTAGCGCACGTGGGTAAGGATGACCTAAAAGTGGTGCTTATACTCCTAGATGGCTAGGAGAGGTGCACGTTGGTCAGATGAAGTAAAGAGGGTACGGATACTCCTAGATGGCTGGAGGGGTCCACGGGGGTCCAGATGGCTAGGATTGTTGATGTAGGTTGGTCCCGATTTTCACGGATTTGTGCGGAGGGAACGATGAACACGAAGAACACGGGATGAACTCAAGAACACAAAGAGGGGGAAATCAACAAAACAAAGATAACTAGCAAGTAGCAACTCAGCAAGATTCAATTGGTAACAAATCCCCGAGGGTAGCCCCCAATTCTCCTCTCCCAAGCACACCTTACTCTTAGGATTGTTTGTCCAATTGGTCAATCCAACCAACCCAATAGAATCACCCAAGGATGAAAGATTGGCAAGTAATCGCAACTACAAGAGGAAACCTTGGTATCCACGCAGGGATCTTCTCCTCAAGAGGAGGCCTTGGTTCATCTCCACAAGGGGAGGCCTTGATTCATCTCCATAGGAGGAAAGAGACACTTTGAGAAGAAGGAGCAAGGCTCTACTCTAATCCCAAATCATTGTCTAACCCTAGATCTAGATGGGGAGGTTCTATTTATAGTCTAGGCAAAAGGGGACGAAATACATGGGTCAAACCCTGATCTGCTCACAGGCACGCGCAGGGCCGGTAGTACCAGACTGATGTGACCGGTAGTACCGGACGTGCGGAAGTCCGGTAGTACCGGAATTATTTCTGGTAGTACCGCTTAGGGGGGCTTCGGATCAGTAGCGTCTGGCGTTTCGGCGGTAGTACGTCCGTGATGGCCCGGTAGTACGGCCGGCGTTTCTTCAGGATTTCCAGCTTCTTTTCCCCGCTCTTCTTCTTGGCCATCTTCTTGGGTCTTTTCTTGGTCATCTTCTTCACTACATTGAGGGTCGTCATCAAGGTGGTTCCTGAGTATGCACAAAGTATCCGACTGAAGTAGCAAACCATTCAAAGGAGTGTCGAGATCACACATAGATAGGAGTGAATTCACCTTATCGTGGAGAGCTTTGACTCTTGCTCTTGTCATTGGGCCACTTGTTGTAGGAGTCGTAGGTTGGGCTACATCATCTCCCGCCCCCTCCTTGGAAAAGAGTCGTCCTCGACTCTTGGTCATCCTCATCGCTTGATGTTCCAAGGAATGGCGATAGGTCGGCGACGTTGAAGGTGTCATGGACCAAGTGTTTGGAGATCTTGTAGGCATTGTCGTTGATGCGCTTGATAACCTGAAAGGTCCATCTCCACGAGGGTGAAGCTTGGACTTCCTTGCATCCGGAAAGCGATCTTTGCGAAGGTGTAGCCAAACAAGGTCTCCTTCTTCAATATCATGGCCCGCTTGTTTTTGTTCACCTTCGTAGCATGGTCTTGGTTGTGCTTCTCGAGAGTAGTTCTTGTTTCGTCATGGAGCTTTCTCATGTAAGCGGCTCGCTTGTCAAAGTCCATGTTAACTTGCTCACAGGGTGGAAGTGGTAGCATGTCTAGCGCGGTGTAGGGGTTGGAGCCATAGACGATCTCGAAGGGTGTTCTCTTTGTTGCGCGGTGTAGTGCTCGATTGTAGGCGAACTCGGCGTGTGGGATGGACTCTTCCCAATTCTTCAAGTTAGGCTTCATCAACACACGAAGGAGTGTAGATAGGCGTCGGTTCACCACTTTGGTTTGGCCATCGGTTTGAGGGTGGTATGCGGTGGAGAATAGTTGCTTGATTCCCATCTTGGCCATCAAAGTCTTCCAAAAATAGCTCACGAACTTGGCGTCACGATCCGACACAATGGTCTTTGGCACGCCATGAAGACGGACGATTTGCCTGAAAAACAAAGTAGCAATATGTGAAGCATCGTCGGTCTTGTTGCATGGTATAAAGTGTGCCATTTTGGAGAATCGATCAATGACGACAAAGATGGAATCCTTGTTCGTTTTAGTGCGTGGGAGTCCAAAGACAAAATCCATAGCTATATCGGACCATGGGCGATGTGGAATTCGCAACGGTGTATATAAGCCATGAGAGTTTAGAGTAGACTTAGCTTTGAGACATGTAGAACATCGTCGAACTAGGCGTTCCACATCACGCTTCATTCGAGGCCAATAGTAGTTGGTGGCGAGCATGGCGTAGGTCTTGTCGCGGCCAAAGTGACCCATGAGTGTTCCTCCATGAGATTCCTTCAAAAGGACCAAACGAAGCGAAGACTCGGGTATGCATAATTTGTTAGCCTTAAACAAGAAACCTTGGTGCAAATAGAAATCACCAATTCCTTTGTGCTCCGAACATTGAGCGAAAATGTCTCCAAAGAAAGCATCGGTAGCATACAACTCCTTTATCTCATCCAAACCCAAAACACTAATGTCAAGACGTGTAAGTAGGTTGGCCTTGCGGGATAGAGCATCCGCGACCACATTGTCTTTACCTTTCTTGTATTTGATTACAAAGGTAAAAGACTCAATGAACTCAACCCACTTAGCATGTCTTTTGTTCAAATTTGTTTGACTTTTCAAATATTTCAATGATTCATGGTCGAAATGAATGACAAATTCCTTAGGACGAAGGTAATGTTGCCACACATCCAAAACACGAACCAAATCAAATAACTCTTTGTCATAAATGGGGTAATTCAATCGAGCTCCATCTAATTTCTCACTATGGTATGCGATGGGTCTACCATTTTGAATAAGCACTCCACCAATGCCCAATCCACTTGCATCGCATTCAGTCTCAAATGTCTTAGAGAAATCCGAAAGGGTATGGAGTGGTGCTTCGGTTAATAACCGTTTGAGCTCATTGAAAGCAAAATCATGTGCATTGCCCCAAATGAAAGGTACATTTTTCTTTGTAAGTTCATGGAGGGGGCAAGCAATTGTGGAAAAATCCTTGATGAATCGGTGGTAAAATCCGGCAAAACCAAGAAAACGTCTTAACTCTTCAAGTGACATCGGAAAAGGCTAAGTCCGAATTGCTTGTATCTTGGCATCATCAACTTCAACACCATCCGAAGAAACAACAAAACCCAAGAAAACAAGTTTGTTGGTGGCAAAAGTGCACTTAGAAAGATTTGCATAAAGCTTTTCATTGCGAAGAACCAACAAAACTTGAGCAACATGAGAAGTGTGCTCTTCCAAAGATTTGCTATAGATAAGGATATCGTCAAAGTATACCACAACAAATTTCCCAATGAAAGGACGCACAAACATGATTCATGAGACGCATAAAAGTAGAAGGTGCATTGGAAAGACCAAATGGCATGACATGCCATTCATAAAGACCAAGCTTTGTTTTAAATGCGGTCTTCCATTCATCACCTTCATGATGTAGCCCGACCTACGTCTCCTACAACAAGTGGCCCAATGACAAGAGCAAGAATCAAAGCTCTCCATGATAAGGTGAATTCGCTCCTATCTATGTGTGATCTCGACACTCCTTTGAATGGGTTGCTACTTCATTCGGATACGTTGTGCATACTCAGGAACAACTACCAAGAAGATCAAGAAGCAAGTGCAGAAGATGGCCAAGAGACGAGTCGAGAAGAAGATGAAGAAGACGAAGCATCAGCACAGCGGTACTACCGCCAGGCGGGCCGGTACTACCGCCAGGGCCCAGGCAGCTGCACCAGCGTGCTACCGCTGAAGATGAAGACCTGCGCAGAGCCCAGGCAGCGGTACTACCGCTTACACAGCGGTACTACCGCCGAACCCAGATCACGGTACTACCGCCAGAGGTACCGCTGGAGGTACCGGCACGCCGAAAACGCCACTGGATACCCCTACGGTACCTCCCGGTACCCGCTTCGTACTACCGCCAGCGAGCGCATTTAATCCCAGCGGTACTACCACTGGCGAAGATTCGGGCTGAAGCCCATGTAACGGCCCACAACTTACCCCTTCGCCTCATGGACTATAAATACTCCTCCTCTGCCTAGGGTTAGGGTTAGACTATGATTTGGGAACTAAAGTAGAGCCTTGCTCCTTCTTCTCAAAGTGTCTCTTTCCTCCTATGGAGATGAATCAAGACCTCCACATGTGGAGATGAACCAAGGCCTCCTCTTGAGGAGAAGATCCCTGCGTGGATACCAAGGCTCCGCTTGTAGTTGCGATTACTTGCTAATCTTCCTCTTTAGGTGGCTAGTTGGATTGGTTGGATTGACCAATTGGACAAACAATCCTAAGAGTAAGGTGTGCTTGGGAGAGGAGGATTGGGGGCTGCCCTCGGGGATTTGTTACCATCGAGTCTTGCCGGGTTGCTACTTGCTATTTACCCTTGTGTGTTTGATTTCCCCTTTTGTGTTCTTCGTTCTTCGCGTGTTCTTCGTGTTCATCTTCCCTCCGCACAAATCCGTGAAAATCGGGACCTACCCGCATCATATGGTATCAGAGCTCTAGGTTGACACGGATTTGTTTTGTGTTTCCACCAAAATCCACCAAATTTTTCTTCGTTTTTGAGAAATTCGAAAATTTCCACCAAAAATAGCCTTGCCTTGATTCGAGCCGATCTGTCGATTCGTTGCGTTTTTGGTAGTTTTTGTCCATGGATCTGTTGCTTTAGGACCCCCTCCACCTTTGTTTGCGTTCCCTAGCCTTAATTTTGCCAATTTCCCACGAATTCGAGGATTTTCGAGCCCAATTTCCGCCCAAATCGAGTCAAATCGCGCAGATTCGTGCGCAGCGGTACTACCGCCAGTGCAGCGGTACTACCGCCGCAGCGGTACTACCGGGCGGACCAGCGGTACTACCGCCAGGGCAGATTTTTCAGAAATTTTTCTTTTCCTCGGTTCGTTTTGGCATTTCCTCTTTGGTTTGAGTCCTTTCTTGGTGTGCTACGTCTACGACATCGACAAGCTTCCGCAGCAACGCATCATCAACGCCAAGCGACGACGCCACCAAGGACTCGACATTCCCCACCACCATATCCGTTGTGAGCCCTTCTTCCTTTCGCGCAACTTAACCTATTGGACTAGCTCGGTGATATTGCGAGGCATTGCACGTGTTGAGTGTTTGTCTTCAAGTATTGGCGAGTGTGTATCGTTAGAGAGCTTGGCACTAGCAAAAGAGAAGGAATCATCGTCAAAAAGCAAAAATCAAAAAAAAAAGAGAAAAGAAAAGAATCAAGTGGTGCCAAGTTCATCTCTTGTAGGTTGCGACAAAGCTAAGACCGCCAAAGTGAGTGTGAGTGTTAACTCTTGTGCAAATCCGTTGCCCACAAAAAGCAATTGAGCTAGCGTCCTTCTTGTGTTGGGTGACATTTGAGCACGTAGTCTTCGTTAGGTTGTCTATCTTCGAGTGCTCGCCCTTTGGTCGCCCAACCCCATTATTCGCTTTTGTGTGTGTTTCTTGATACTTTGTGGTTGGAGTTTCTTTGGTAATTTGATCATTGTGGATTTTCTCTACCTTTGACAATATACTTGTCGCGGGTTTGCTTGTTTCGTTTGCCACTTCATACCTTCCTATCCTCATAAGTGTGTGTGTTGGGTGTTAGAACCGGATACTCTCCTCTCAAGCCACATTATACTTGGGATATAGTTTGTCTTGGTTTTTCTTACCACATCTCACTTGTTCTTGAGAAAATGTTTAGGGGAAGTACAAACGGAAGCTCAAGCTCGGAGAGGAAATCCATGGTGGAGTTCGCGGTGATCATGGCTATGTCACACAATCGGAGCTTGTTGGCATGCGACACTTTCTTCGTGAACCTAGGACGCTACGAGCGCCGTCTTCAAAATCAAGAGAACACCTTCAACGACCGCATGCATGCAAGAAGCAAATATGGAGCGGTTGACCGAAGCTATCAACAACCTTGCGCGACAACGAGCTTCTTCACACTCAAGCCGTACAAGAAGCACCTCAAGGTCGACACAAGCACGTCATGGACGTCATGAACCTCGACAAGAACGTCAACATGATCCAAGGCGCGACGCCCATGAACGACCTCCTCCTCACGTTGAACAACCACATGATCTTCACGCGAACAATGCCAATGCGCATCAAGAACAACCTCACCAAAATGAACGTCGAACGCATACCATCACCACCACCGCAACAACGTGATCGTCATGACCCATTGGCTAATGACAATGGCGTTCCGGGTGCGAATGACTTTGGTGAACAAGGACGTCACCCTCGTCATCCTCCAAGGCCACGTCATCAAAACCATGACAATGCGAACAATGTCGAACAACCCGTTCCTCAACAAGAGCTACCTCCTCAACATGCGCCTCGTCAAGAGCTTCCTCATGATCGTCACCAACACCAACGTTCCGAGTCAAGTGATAACGAGTCAAGCCAACACAATGGTGATGGACTCAACCGAAGGAGACGTGGACGTGCATTCCCACGTGGTGGCCACGTGACGACTATGATGACTTGACCAACGTCCGCTTTGACATACCCAAGTTCTACGGCACAAGTGATCCGGAAGCTTACTTCTCATGGGTACTCAAGGTTGACAAGATCTTCCGTGTGCAACGCTTCTCCGACAACAAGAAGGTTGCCTTAGCCTCGATGGAGTTTGAAGAGTATGCCCTCTTGTGGTGGGAACAACTACAAGATGCTCGCGTCGCTAACCACCAACAACCAATTGACACTTGGGTTGAAATGAAAGAAACATGTACAAGCGCTTCGTGCCAAGCCATTACACTAGAGACTTATACAAGAAGTTGCAAGAGTTGAAGCAAGGTTTGAAGTCGGTTGACGAGTACTACAAGGAAATGGAAATCTCCATGATGAGAGCCAATGTCAACGAGTACGAAGAGCAATCCATGGCTCGTTTCATGAATGGCCTCAACTATCCATCAAGAAGATCGTGGAGTTCCAACCATATGCCTCTTTGGTAGAGCTAGTACATCAAGCTTCCAAGGCCGAGCGCCACGTGCTTGAAGAGCTCAAATACCTCAAGACAAAGGCATTCTTCGCCAACAAGCCTTCTTCGTCAACTCCTACACCTTCACAAGCTCTTCCTCAAGCGAACACTCGAGGTCCTCCAAGAGTCTCTACTTCGACACCTCAAGCGCCTCAACCTTTCAAGAAAGTACCTCCCTCCAAGGCGCCTCAAGGATCTTCGTCCGGCACAAGACTATTGCAATGCTACAAGTGTGGCGGACAAGGGCACAAATCTTTTGAGTGCACCAACAAGAAGGTCATGATCATCAATGACATGGGAGAGTATGAATCTATGAGTGAAGATGAGTACAATGCTTTGAACAAGGTCGCCACAATGCAAAGTGCTCAAGAAGAAGAAAGTGAGATCTATTGTGATGGCGACAACAACCCTTCCTTGGTTGTGGCAAGAGCTCTAACCACCAATGTTCAAGTGGAAGAAGACCAAAGATGCAACTTGTTTCAAACAAGAGCGGGAATCAATGGAAAGTCCATCAAGGTCATCATAGATGGTGGAAGTTGCCACAACCTAGCGAGCAAAGAACTTTGTGATAAGCTCAACTTGAAGTTCAAGAAGCACCCACATCCTACCATGTGCAATGGTTGAGTGATACCGGAGCCGTCAAGATTCAACACATGGTGCAAGTGTCCTTCAAGATTGGAGCCTATGAAGATACGGTTGATTGTGATGTTGTGCCTATGAACGTTTGTCACTTACTCCTTGGGCGTCCATGGCAATTTGACAAGGGTGCTATGCATGATGGACGAACAAACTACTATAGCTTCAAGAACAACGACAAGACCTTCGTCCTTCGTCCCATGACACCAAGTCAAGTCATCGCCGACAACGCCAAGACATTGCAAGGGCACAACAAGATCGTTCGTCTAGTGAGATGAGTGGTGAGCGAGAGACCCACCATAAAGTGAGTGAGAGCCACAAGCCAAATGAGTGTGACACTTCAAAGAGAGTTCCCACAAAACTTACACTATTTGCCACAAAGAGAGAGATGAGGGAGTTGAGAGAGAACCCATCCACCCTACACTATGTGCTCATATGCAAGGGTGAAGTTTCTATGACTAACACTTCACAAACCTTCCTCCTTCTTTGTTGTCTCTTTTGAAGGACTTTGAAGATAAGTGCCACCGGGACTACCTCCTCTACGCGGAATCGAGCACCGCATCGACCTTGTTCCCGGCGCACCGCTACCAAACCGCGCTCCTTACCGCACCAACCCCGAAGAGACAAAGGAGATCGAGCGGCAAATACAAGAACTTCTTGCCATGGGACATCCGCGAGAGCTTGAGTCCGTGTGCCGTGCCCGTCATCTTGGTACCCAAGCACGACAACACTCTTCGCCTTTGCATGGATTGTCGCCCCATCAACGCCATAACCGTTCGGTATCGCCATCCTATCCCTCGACTTGATGATATGCTCGATGAGCTTTGTGGTTCCGCTATATTCTCCAAAATTGATCTTAAAAGTGGATATCACCAAATACGCATGTGTGAAGGTGATGAATGGAAGACCGCATTTAAAACAAAGCTTGGTCTTTATGAGTGGCTCGTCATGCCATTTGGTCTTTCCAATGCACCTTCTACTTTTATGCGTCTCATGAATCATGTTTTGCGTCCTTTCATTGGAAATTTGTTGTGGTATACTTTGACGACATCCTTATTATAGCAATCTTTGGAAGAGCACACTTCTCATGTTGCTCAAGTTTTGTTGGTTCTTCGCAATGAAAAGCTTTATGCAAATCTTTCTAAGTGCACTTTTGCCACCAACAAACTTGTTTTCTTGGGTTTTGTTGTTTCTTCGGATGGAGTCGAAGTTGATGAAGCAAGATACAAGCAATTCGGACTTGGCCTTTTCCGATCACTTGAGGAGTTGAGACGTTTTCTTGGTTTTGCCGGATTTTACCGCCGTTTCATCAAGGATTTTTCCACAATTGCTTGCCCCCTCCATGAACTTACAAAGAAGAATGTACCTTTCATTTGGGGCAATGCACATGATTTTGCTTTCAATGAGCTCAAACGGTTATTAACCGAAGCACCACTCCTTGCCCTTCCGGATTTCTCTAAGACATTTGAGATTGAATGCGATGCAAGTGGATTGGGCATTGGTGGAGTGCTTATGCAAAATGGTAGACCCATCGCATACCATAGTGAGAAACTAGATGGAGCTCGCTTGAATTACCCCATTTATGACAAAGAGTTATTTGCTTTGGTTCGTGTTTTGGATGTGTGGCAACATTACCTTCGTCCTAAGGAATTTGTCATTCATTCCGACCATGAATCCTTGAAATATTTGAAAAGTCAAACAAATTTGAACAAAAGACATGCTAAGTGGGTTGAGTTCATTGAGTCTTTCACTTTTGTAATCAAATACAAGAAAGGTAAAGACAATGTGGTCGCGGATGCTCTATCCCGCAAGGCCAACCTACTTACACGTCTTGACATTAGTGTCTTGGGTTTGGATGAGATTAAAGAGTTGTATGCTACCGATGCTTTCTTTGGAGACATTTTCGCTCAATGTTCGGAGCACAAAGGAATTGGTGATTTCTATTTGCACAAAGGTTTCTTGTTTAAGGCTAACAAACTATGTATACCCGAGTCTTCGCTTCGTTTGGTCCTTTTGAAGGAATCTCATGGAGGACACTCATGGGTCACTTTGGCCGCGACAAGACCTGCCATGCTCTCCACCAACTACTATTGGCCTAGAATGAAGCGTGATGTGGAACGCCTAGTTCGACGATGTTCTACATGTCTCAAAGCTAAGTCTACTCTAAACTCTCATGGTTATACACACCATTGCCTATTCCACATCACCCATGGTCCGATATAGCTATGGATTTTGTCTTAGGACTCCCACGCACTAAAACAAACAAGGATTCCATCTTTGTCGTCATTGATCGCTTCTCTAAAATGGCACACTTTATACCTTGCAACAAGAGCGACGATGCTTCACACATTGCTACTTTGTTTTTCAGGGAAATCGTCCGTCTTCATGGAGTGCCCAAGACCATTGTGTCGGATCGTGACACCAAGTTCGTGAGCTATTTTTGGAAGACTTTGATGGCCAAGATGGGAATCAAGCAACTATTCTCCACCGCATACCACCCTCAAACCGATGGCCAAACCGAAGTGGTGAACCGAAGCCTATCTACACTCCTTCGTGTGTTGATCAAGCCTAACTTGAAGAATTGGGAAGAGTGCATCCCACACGCCGAGTTCGCCTACAATCGAGCACTTCACCGCGCAACAAAGAGAACACCCTTCGAGGTCGTCTATGGTCCAACCCCTACACCGCGCTCGACATGCTACCACTTCCACTCCGTGAGCAAGTTAACATGGACTTCGACAAGCGAGCCGCTTACATGAAGAAGCTCCATGAGGAAACAAGAACTACTCTCGAGAAGCACAACAAAGACCATGCTACGAAGATGAACAAACACAAGCGCGCCATGATATTTGAAGAAGGAGACCTTGTGTGGCTACACCTTCGCAAAGATCGCTTTCCGGATGCAAGGAAGTCCAAGCTTCACCCTCGTGGAGATGGACCTTTCAAGGTTATCAAGCGCATCAACGACAATGCCTACAAGATCGACATCTCCAACTCCAAACACTTGGTCCATGACACCTTCAACGTCGCCGACCTATCGCCATACCTTGGAACATCAAGCGATGAGGATGACCAAGAGTCGAGGACGACTCTTTTCCAAGGGGGGGGAGATGATGTAGCCCGACCTACGTCTCCTACAACAAGTGGCCCAATGACAAGAGCAAGAATCAAAGCTCTCCATGATAAGGTGAATTCGCTCCTATCTATGTGTGATCTCGACACTCCTTTGAATGGGTTGCTACTTCATTCGGATACGTTGTGCATACTCAGGAACAACTACCAAGAAGATCAAGAAGCAAGTGCAGAAGATGGCCAAGAGACGAGTCGAGAAGAAGATGGAAGACGAAGCATCAGCACAGCGGTACTACCGCCAGGGGGCCGGTACTACCGCCAGGGCCCAGGCAGCTGCACAGACGTGCTACCGCTGAAGATCAAGACCTGCGCAGAGCCCCAGGCAGCGGTACTACCGCCAGAGGTACCGCTGGAGGTACCGGCACGCCGAAAACGCCACTGGACACCCCTACGGTACCTCCCGGTACCCGCTTCGTACTACCGCCAGAGAGCGCATTTAATCCCAGCGGTACTACCGCTGGACCTGGGAAGATTCGGGCTGAAGCCCATGTAACGGCCCACAACTTACCCCTTCGCCTCATGGACTATAAATACTCCTCCTCTGCCTAGGGTTAGGGTTAGACTATGATTTGGGAACTAAAGTAGAGCATTGCTCCTTCTTCTCAAAGTGTCTCTTTCCTCCTATGGAGATGACTCAAGGCCTCCTCTTGTGGAGATGAACCAAGGCCTCCTTTCGAGGAGAAGATCCCTGCGTGGATACCAAGGCTCCGCTTGTAGTTGCGATTACTTGCTAATCTTACATCTTTAGGTGGCTAGGTTGGATTGGTGGATTGACCAATTGGACAAACAATCCTAAGAGTAAGGTGTGCTTGTAGAGGAGGATTGGGGGCTGCCCTCGGGGATTTGTTACCAATCGAGTCTTGCCGGGTTGCTACTTGCTATTTACCCTCGTGTGTTTGTTTTCCCCACTTTTGTGTTCTTCGTTCTTCGCGTGTTCTTCGTGTTCATCCTTCCCTCCGTACAAATCCGTGAAAATCGGGACCAACCCACATCACTTCACACATTCTTATTTGGTGGTAATCACTTTTAAGATCAATTTTGGAGAATATAGCGGAACCACAAAGCTCATCAAGCAATCAAGTCGAGGGATAGGATGGCGATACCTAACGGTGATGGCGTTGACGGGACGATAATCCATGCAAAGGCGAAGAGTGTTGTCGCGCTTGGGTACCAAGATGACGGGCACGGCACACGGACTCAAGCTCACGCGGATATGTCCCATGGCAAGAAGTTCTTATATTTTCCGCTCGATATCCTTTGTCTCCTCGGGGTTGGTGCGGTAAGGAGCGCGGTTTGGTAGCGGTGCGCCGGGAACAAGGTCGATGCGGTGCTCGATTCCGCGTAGAGGAGGTAGTCCCGGTGGCACTTCTTGAGGGAAGACATCTTCAAAGTCCTTCAAAAGAGACAACAAAGAAGGAGAAAGGTTTGTTAAAGTGTTAGTCATAGAAACTTCACCCTTGCATATGAGCACATAGTGGAGGGTGGATGGGTTTTTCTCTCAACTCCCTCATCTCAATCTTTGTGGCAAATAGTGTAAGTTTTGTGGGAACTTTCTTTGAAGTATCACTCTCATTTGGCTTGTGGCTCTCACTCACTTTATGGTGGGTCTCTCGCTCACCACTCATCTCACTAGACGAACGATCTTGTTGTGCCCTTGCAATAGTCTTGGTGTTGTCGGCAATGACTTGACTTGGTGTCATGGGACGAAGGACGAAGGTCTTGTCGTTGTTCTTGAAGCTATAGTAATTTGTCCTTCCATCATGCATAGCACCCTTATCAAATTGCCAAGGACGACCAAGAAGTAAGTGACAAACGGTCATAGGCACAACATCACAATCAACCGTATCTTCATAAGCACCAATCTTGAAGGACACTTGCACCATGTGTTGAATCTTGACGGCTCCGGTATCACTCAACCATTGCACATGGTAAGGATGTGGGTGCGTCTTAAACTTCAAGTTGAGCTTGTCACAAAGTTCTTTGCTCGCTAATTTGTGACAACTTCCACCATCTATGATGACCTTGATGGACTTTCCATTGATTCCCGCTCATGTTTGAAACAAGTTGCATCTTTGGTCTTCTTCCACTTGAACATTGGTGGTTAAGGCTCTTGCCACAACCAAGGAGGGATTGTTGTCGCCATAACAATATATCTCACTTTCCTCTTCTTGAGCACTTTGCATTGTGGCGACCTTGTTCAAGCATTGTACTCATCTTCACTCATAGATTCGTACTCGGCCATGTCATTGATTGTGAGATCCTGGCTCAGGGCTTAACAGGATTGATAGAATACTCATATCAACAAGTTGCAACTTCTTTTCCAGAAGCTCATCTGGAAAGAACTCCGAGGTTAAGCGTGCTTGGCCCGGAGCACTCCAAGGATGGGTGACCGACCGGAACTCGTTCCCGGTGTGTGCACGAGTGAGGACAAAGTGCGCAGAAAAGACTAGTGTTGATCTGTGGGGCCAGTCTGGAGATCCTAGCGAGCTGCCAGGGGTGACAGGCCCGGCCCGGGGGTGGCCGGGGTGTTACAAGTTGGTATCAGAGCAGTACTGCCTGTAGGAAACCCTTCTACTGGTCGACGTTGAGTCTAGTGTTTGTGAAACTATTTTTAACCTAAAAATGAGTTGTGAAAACCATCTTAGGATTCTTTTTACTCCTTATCTGGTTACCCTCTAATCTCGGAGCAATCTTACCTCGATTTGACTTAAAGGTTTTACTTCTCATCTGTTACTTCAAAATGATTAGAAACGGGGTGTTACAAGTTGGTATCAGAGCAGTACTGCCTGTAGGAAACCCTTCTACTGGTCGATGTTGAGTCTAGTGTTTGTGAAAATATTTTTAACCTAAAAATGAGTTGTGAAAACCATCTTAGGATTCTTTTTACTCCTTATCTGGTTACCCTCTAATCTCGGAGCAATCTTACCTCGATTTGACTTAAAGGTTTTACTCTCTCTGTTACTTCAAAATGATTAGAAACGGGGTTGGGTTCGACCTTTAGTGTTATGTGTCAGTTGCTCCCGCTGCGTTGCAATCCCAAATCAACTCAGATGTTTCTACCGAATCTAATCATTTGCTCCTTTCTTTGGGTTTTAACCCAAGGACTTGAACATAAGGTCCCGGATTGTGCCAACTAGAGTGTGTTAAGTTGTGATTTCTTAACTCTCACTAGTAGCACATGATGCTGATCTTTGACCCAAGTTCTATCTTGTTGATTCCTTGTTTTTCTGCACAATGTATTATCGTCCCTAGTCTGTGTACTTGTGTAGACGCTAATGCTATTGTTCGACCATTCGGAGAAAGATACTAACCGTGTCATTGTCAAATCTCCAGAATGGCTCGAGGAGGCCTTGGAGGCCGTGGTGGTCGCGGTAACCACAATGATGATGAGGATGATCTGCCGCCACCACCCTCGATGGCTGAGGTCTTGATGGCCATTGAGGAGAACCGTGGGCGCAATGAGCGCTTGCTGACAGTTGGTGCAGCAGAATGCACGGAGGAACGAGTGCAACACTCTCACCGAGTTCCTGCGCTCGCAGCCACCCACCTTTGCTGATGCTAAGGAGCCACTGGAAGCTGATGATTGGCTTCGTGCTTTGGAGCGCAAGTTCTCCGCGCTCATGTCCCATTGGCGGAGCAAGTCAACTTTGCCACCTACCTCTTGGTTGGTGCTGCTGGCTGTTGGTGGGGAGCCATGTGGCTTTGTTTCCAGCCAACCATGTCTTCATGTGGGCTGATTTCCGCACTGCCTTCCGTGCGGAGTACATTCCCCAGCCAATCATGGACTTGAAGAGGAGGGAGTTCCTGGATTTGCAACAGGGACGGATGGACCTCCGTACTTATGGTCGTGAGTTCAACCATCTCTCCGTTACGCCCAAGGGACGTGACCAATGATGCTGACAAGCAAGAGCTGTTCCGCAAGGGTCTGATCCGCAGCTTCGCTATGAGTTGCCCTTCAGGTTCCAGACCTACCAGGAGCTGTTCAACCAGGCTTTTACTCTCGAGCAAGGAAGAAAGGAACTTGAAGCTTCCAAGAGGCCCGCACACGGGGACCACCAGAGTTCCTCGGGTTCTGAGAGCAAGAAGCGCAGGGTGTTTGTCCCCTACAGCGCTGTGCCGTGTGCTCCATTCATGCCAAGAGCCGCAGGATATAGGCCACCTCCTCCGCGCCCCACTACTTCGACACTTGGGTAGGCGGGAGTGGGTACCGTCCTATGCTACCTGCTCCACCTGGAGTCACTTGCTACACCTGTGGCCAGGCTGGCCACTACTCCAGGGAGTGCCCCCAGAAGGCACCTCTCGCGATAACTCCTGCACGAGCCCCTGCCACTCCAGCTGGCAAGGCTGGACCTATTGTGCGTGGTCGCCTGAACCACATCTCTGCTGAAGAAGCTGAAGAGGACCCCGGCGTTCTTATGGGTGAGCTTCGAATCAACAACAATCGTGCTACAGTTTTGTTTGATTCTGGAGCATCGCATTCATTCATATCCATAGCGTTTGCAAAAGAGCACAAAATACCGTTTGAGAAAATGAGCCGTCCCTTGGTGATCGCCACTCCTGGCTCCAAATGGCAAACCGATGGGGTTACTCCTGAAGTCCAGATTACTATCGGTTACTACTCTTTTCCTTTGCTTTGATAGCTCTGAGGTCAAATGGCATTGATGTCATACTGGGCATGAACTGGCTAGCCAAATACCAGGCTAATCTCGACTGTGCTGCCAAGACCGTCACCGTGACCAATTCCGGTGACAGTGTGAAGTATTGGTCTGCATTGTCAAGACCTCCGTCCTCCATCATACCCAACTCACCTGAGATTCTCCTTTGCTTTATGGAAGGCGAATCCCCTCCTGAAATCCAGGACATACACGTGGTGTGTGACTTCCCGGATGTGTTCCCGGAAGAATTGCCTGGCATGCCTCCTGACCGAAGTGTGGAGTTTGTCATAGATCTACTTCCCGGTACTGCTCCAATTTCCAAGAAGCCCTACCGTATGCCGGTGGAAGAGTTGGCTCTGTTGAAAGAGCAAATTGATCAGCTGTTAGCAAGGATTCATCCAGCCTAGCAGTTCACCTTGGGGTTGTCCGGTACTCTTTGTCAAGAAGAGGGATTCTACCGTGCCTCGTCTAGTCTCTGACTATCGACCGTTGAATGCGGTGACAATCAAGAACAAGTATCCTATTCCTCGCATCAATGATCTGTTGGATCAATTGGCTGGTGCAACGGTATTCTCCAAGATGGATCTGAGGTCAGGCTACCATCAGATAAAAATCAGAAAGGAGGATATTCCAAAGACGGCATTTGTTACTCGCTATGGCTCATATGAGTATACCGTCATGTCCTTTGGTCTCACCAATGCTCCAGCTACTTTCATGAGGCTCATGAACTCCATCTTCATGGATTATCTTGACAAGTTTGTCGTCATTTACATTGATGACATCCTCATCTATTCCAAAACCAATGAAGAGCATGAGGAACATCTTCGTTTGGTTCTGACACGACTTCGAGAACACCGCCTCTATGCCAAGTTCTCCAAGTGTGAGTTCTGGTTGGATAATTTCGTCTTCCTTGGTCATGTGATATCCGCTAATGGTGTGGCTGTAATTCCTGACAAGATTCAGTCCATTTTGGATTGGAAAACTCCAATGTCAGTCAAGGACATTCGAAGCTTTCTCGGATTGGCGGTTATTACCGCCGATTCATCGAAGGTTTCTCCAAGATAGCCAAGGCCCTGACTGACCTTCTCAAGAAGGATAAAAAGTTTGTATGGTCGGCCGAAGCTGAAGAGAGTTTCAAAACACTGAAAGCCAAGCTCACGTCCGCTCCTGTGCTTGTCCTGCCGGACACGAGCAAGGATTTCGTCGTCTTCTGTGACGCCTCTCACAAGGCTTGGGCTGTGTGCTAATGCAAGATGGCCATGTGGTGGCGTATGCTTCTCGCCAACTTGAAGCCGCATGAGCACAATTACCCAACTCATGATCTAGAACTTGCCGCTGTGGTTTATGCTTTGAAGCAATGGAGACCATACCTGTTTGGTAACCGTTGCGAGATCTTCTCGGATCACAAGAGTCTGAAGTACCTCTTCACCCACCGGATTTAAATCTCAGGCAAAGGCGTTGGTTGGAGTTAATCAAGGACTATGATGTGAGTCTGAACTATCAACCCGGCAAAGCAAACGTCGTGGCTGACGCGCTAAGTCGGAAGTCTATTGCAACAATCTGATGATTGAGAAGGCTCAACCTGCTCTCCATGAAGAGTTCGCCCGTTTGAACCTGGAAATTGTTCCCTCCGGTTACCTTGCAAATCTGGAGATCAAATCTACTCTTGTGGACCAGATTAAGGATGCTCAGAAGCGTGACAAGGGAATTCTAAAAATCAAGGAGAACATTGCTAGCGGGAAGGCCAAATGTTTTCTGTCAATGAATCGGAGTTGTTTATTTTGGTGACCGCTTGGTGGTGCCAAAGAAACGAAAATTGAGGGAGCTGATCCTCCAAGAAGCTCATGAATCTCCTCTCTCTATTCATCCCGGTAGTACCAAATGTACCAAGACCTTCGGCCACAATTCTGGTGGACTCGGATGAACGAGAAATTGCTAGGTATGTTGCTGAATGCGACACCTGTCGACGGGTAAAGGCTGAACATCAAAGGCCTGCCGGCACTCTTCACCCTATTGCTATTCCCGAGTGGAAATGGGATGAAATTGGTATGGATTTCATTACTGGTCTGCCGAAGTCTCCAAAGGGACATGATGCCATTTGGGTCATCATTGATCGACTATCAAAAGTGGCTCACTTCCTCCCGTTCGTGTGGACATTACAGCTGCCAAGTTGGCAGACCTGTATACCTCTCGTATCGTCGTCCTTCACGGCATTCCCAAGAAGATAATTTCTGATCGTGGAAGCCTATTCACCTCCAAGTTTTGGACTAGTTTCCAAACTGCTATGGGAACTCGTCTTAACTTCAGCACCGCGTTCCATCCTCAAACTGATGGTCAGACCGAAAGAGTGAACCAAGTTTTGGAAGACATGCTTAGGGCATGTGTAATCTCTTTTGGCAAGGATTGGGAAAAGTATCTCCCTTTCGCGGAGTTCTCCTACAACAATAGCTATCAAGCTAGTCTGGGCATGGCTCCATTTGAGGTTCTCTATGGAAGAAAATGCCGCACTCCTCTAAATTGGTCGAGACCGGAGAGAGGGCACTCTTTGGTCCAGATATTATCAATGAAGCTGAGGAGAAGGTTAGAATCATAAGGGAGAATCTGAAGATTGCTCAGTCTAGGCAAAGAGCTACTATGATAAGCACCATCAGGAAATTCACTATGAAATTGGTGATAAAGCTTATCTCCGCGTCTCTCCCCTTCGTGGCGTTCGCCGCTTTGGTATCAAAGGGAAATTGGCCCCTCGCTATGTTGGCCCTTTCACCGTTCTGGCCAACGAGGAGATCTTTCTTATAAGTTGGAGTTACCGGTCATCTTTCCGAATGTACATGATGTGTTTCATGTCTCTCAACTTCGCCGGTGTTTCAAAGATCCTATCCATGGGGTCAATCATGAGGAGCTGGATCTCCAGGAAGATCTCACTTATCGCGAGCATCCTATCCGTGTCCTGGATGAAGCCGAAAGGAAGACCCGCAACAAGACTACCAAGTTCCTCAAAGTTCAGTGGTCTCATCATTCCGAGGAAGAAGCGACCTGGGAAAGAGAGTCTAGTTTACGTGAGGAGTATCCCGACTTCTTTCCGCAACCTTAGAATCTCGGGACGAGATTCCGTAAGGGGGTAGAATTGTAATAGCCCGAAGTTTGAGAACCTCAAAACCGGTGTAAAATTTTCACTTTTGTGTTCATTGCATCATGGCATCATGCATCATGTTGTTGTGCTAGGGAATTGTTGAGATTGCTAGGGAGTTGTGGTTGTTGCTAGGGAATTGTGGTGGTTTGGCACCACTTCAAACGAAATGCCAAATTTGCTTCAACCAATTTCAAAACAACGAAGGCACTCAATCTTGCAAAATAAAATTACTTTGACATCTCCTCTTTGTCAAGGAAGTTCAAAGAGCTCCAAAATAATATTTTGCATTTTCTCTAAAAAATTAAAGGAGCAACATCTCTGAATTGAGCAAAAATGCCATAACCAACCTCTCTAAACAAGAGTGGTCCAAAACATTTTATTTCGGGACGCCAGTTTTTGTGGAGCTTCCTCATGGTATGAAAAGGCTACATGATTAATTTCATAATTTTCTAAAATGTTTACATGCCTCAATTAAATCAGAGAAGTACTACTGGGTTTAAAAAGAAACAGAAAAGGGCTTCTTTGTAATTAGAGGAGGACCTATCCGTGATGGGAAATATTCTTCCAGGGGGTTTTCGGGAAAAAGTCGTCTCTCTCCTTCCTTCTGTCGCCACAGTGGCGCCATGGCCATGCCGCCCTGCCGCTCCATGCCGCGTCGGGCCCCCTTCTGCCCTCTCCACCTGTGAGGAAGAGAAGCACAGAGCTCCACTTGCCCGGCTCCCCCACCTCGCATTTTCTCACCTGCCCTCCTCTCCATTTTTCTTCTCCCTCCACGAGCCGCCATGTCCGTCGAGCTCCGCCGCCGTGTCGCCGTTGATTGAGTGCGCCCCTCACGAATCGGAGACCACCAAGCGCTCCGACGCGTCGCCGTCGACTTCTCCGCCAGAGGAATCGAGCCGAGGCGCTGTGAATCGCCGCGGCCGTCCACCTTTTCGCCGCCGCAATTCGAGCTTCGCCGGACGAATTCCGTCGCCCTCCGTCCACCTCTGCCCTGCTGAGCACCACCACGAGCCGAGGGTGAGCACCGCGCCCTTCTGGACCACTCCACCCTCCCTCTCTCGCCGTAGCCTCGCCGTGGTGCGATGAAGTTCGCCGTCGCCGTGCCTTAACCGTGCGTCGGATTATCCGAGCCGTGTCGAGCCGGATTTTCCGGCTAGTACCAGTGCGAGATCGTGTTTAGTCCTTAGCCAAAATTCTCAGCCCTTTGAATCCATCGGATAATCCGACCGTGGCAAATTTGGATGTTCCGAAGAACATCAGTGCTGGAAGTTTACACTCCTTAGCCAAAAACTTGGTTCTGCTTCTTCAGTCGGATTTTCCAAATTAGGAAAATTCGGATTTTCCGATTGGTTCCAGTACCAAAAGTGTTACTGTTTCTTTTTATTCCTTCCTATTTTGGTTGAGTTATGGTAATGTGTTGGAGTTAAATAATACCTAGACACAATTAAAAGAGAAAATAAAATGTAATAACTTGTATTTCTTCGGAGCATCATAAAATGCGTGTAATATCCCCGAATGTCCGGAAATTCATGAACAAACCTTTTAAATGGTTAACATGTTTATTAAATCGCCGAAACCCTGCAATCTCCCACATGATCATGTCATAGCATCTACAAGTTATATCCTAGGGTTTCGACCACCGTAATCAACAAGTAAGTTGATCCATGACCTAAATTCACGGATATCCGGGATGCGCCCCTCTAAGCACCCGAACTCCGTTTAATCTGAATAGTCAAATCATCCCCCTCCCGGGGATTTAAAATGTCATGTCATCATATGTTTGCGCATTGCATTTGTTAAGCATATGTGTGGTGATTGATTCTTTTCTTCCGATGTTTTGTTTTTTCTCGTTAGATCAAGCAGCCGGGGTTACTCCACCATACCCCGAAGAGCCGTACTACCAGCACGTTGAGCAAGGCAAGCGTAATCCCCCCTCTGAGCATGTCTTATCCTATATTTCCGCAATTATTTTCTCCACTATAATATTGCATGCGGTTCCAAAGGTCAATTTATTGGATTAGAGTATCCCATAGTTGCATTAAGTTTCCGATGCCAATACCTATTCCTCTCCTATTAACCATAGGTTTGTTTTGTTGGCTGAGATACTTACTATGCTATGTTGATGCTTAGCCATGCTTAGTAAATTGCATAGCCATACGCTGGATGGTTCAGGTTGGAAACAGGTGATGAGATGAGAATGATGGTGGAGAAATTGTGGTGACGGATAATAAAATGCTTAAAGGTGGGGATGAGAGGCCACTGTGGTTGTGGTGTTTTGTCTCGTTCTCGCCGCCTAGGAGCGAGTTCTATACCTCTTGAACCAAGACTAAGCGTGCAACCATGCGTGAGGCCTATGCATTTGCAGGAACCCTCGTAGACTAAATAACTCGGGCGGGGCTAGCCAGGGTCCTCTAGTTCGGGCTTCCATTTGCGCGTGCGTGATGATGGTGGTATGAACTGGGATGAGGATGGTGGTGTTAGGAAAATGAGTGGCCGTGGGGCGGGTGTTGCAGGCACTGGCTGCCCTGCCGCCACTGATGATCCTGGAAAGTCCTTAACGAGGGAGAAGTCGACACCGCTCCCACCCAGCCGGTTCTCCACGGAAGAGAGCTAAAAGCTAGGTAATGGGCCGGACGGTACGCGTGGCAAACATTGTACACCCCTGCAGGGTAAATCTTTTCGAAAAGCCGTGTCCGCGGTTATGGACGACTTGGGAAGTGAAGGTAAGATCATAGAATAACTTTAACGGAATGATTAAAAACTGGGTACTAGAGGTACCACTCAAGATTGAAAGGTGAGCTTCCTCGAGGGTGATTCGGGGAGGTGCCTTTGTTGAACAGGTACAATGGTTGATGATGGTTGATGTGAGTAAGGTGATGAAAGAAAGAGTTACTCCTTACCTCTTTTGAAAATATTCTGATTAGTCGATGCCATTGAGTTATGTTTTCATAAATAAAAATCAGCTTTATGCAAAACAGCCCTATGACTTTGAAAGCTTCATCGAGCTAATGCTCGACATATAATCTTGCGAGTTCGCCGAACTCAACGTCGTTTGTTTTGTTTCAGAGGAGGACTTCACCGACCCCGAAGGTGGGTTCTTTGTGGACGTCGACGAGTAGTCTGGGGTTCCCAGGTGGCAGCTTGGGACATCCTGGAACAGCTGGCGCTGGATGTTTATTTGTAGGCCTCTTAGGCCATAATCTGGATCTTGTTGTTTAGAACAACTTATTTTGCTTCCGCTTGATGTAATGTTGGGTCTGTTACCTCTGGTTGTCATTTGCTATCTTTCTCTATTATAAGAGTTGAACTATAATGATTTGTGTCATAGAGTCTGTGATGTGCCAGTTGTTCCACAAGTCTTGATCTCTCTATTATGCTTTGATGGTGTGTTTGGTGGTATCGGATAACCGGGGACACAGTATCACTGTATAACAGTCGGGTCGGGCGCTAGTTGGTATCAGAGCCGACCTTTGCGGCAACACGGGCGTGTGCGGGTCAGGGGCGCGGACATGTGGAGCATGTGCCGGCACTGGACGCACAGACGTGTACCAAGAGGGGAAGTTCCTGGACTGGAGGTCGACCGACGAGGGCGTCGGTCTTCTAAGGGGGGAAGGATGTGAGATCCTGGCTCAGGCTTAACAGGATTGATAGAATACTCATATCAACAAGTTGCAACTTCTTTTCCGGAAGCTCATCTGGAAAGAACTCCGAGGTTAAGCGTGCTTCGCCCGGAGCACTCCAAGGATGGGTGACCGACCGGGAACTCGTTCCCGGGTGTGCACGAGTGAGGACAAAGTGCGCAGAAAAGACTAGTGTTGATCTGTGGGGCCAGTCTGGAGATCCTAGCGAGCTGCCAGGAGTGACAGGCCCTGCCCGGGGGTGGCCGGGGTGTTACAAGCTATTAAGGGCTGACCTAATCTCCACCGTTAGTTTTAGGGAGACAACTCTAAAGCGTTGGATATCCTGTGTTTTAATTATATAATAGATTGTTGTTTCAATTTTAGAATGTTTCAAATTTAGTCAAACAAGTATTTTATTTATACAACAGATAGATTTTATTTTTCTGATCATTTTGATATATTATTTGTATTATTCTGATTTAATCTTAAATAGTTATAAATTTTCAAAGTTTAAGAAATTTAAATTATTTCTGGAATATATTAATTTGGGTTGGTCCCACATGTTAGGTTTTTTAATAATTTCGGAAATATTTCCTAAATGGTTAAATATCTGACAGTGGGGTCCACCTGTCATATTTCTAATTATTTTTAAAAAGAAAAATCAGGAAAAAATCTGATTCAATGAAGTTCATCCAATCCAAGCTCGAATTCGACATTTGCGAGCGAAATTGGGACGAGTTTGGGTGCGGAGGAGATATGGCACGTCTCCGTGGACCTAAAGGTGGCGGCGCCGTTCAAGTTTGGTCGCCGGAGCTGGCACGGCAGCGAGCAAACGCGGTGACCGGGGACGGAGCGCGACGAACCAACATTCTAGCGCGAATTGATGCAAATTAAAGGTATGTAAAGAACCGCAAGCTCACCAAGAGCGCGACGGACGGCTCGGTGAAGCATGGCGTGGACGGACGGCGTCGGAAACATCATGGACAGCCGGCGGCCGGAGTTGGGAACGACAGCGAAATTCTCCCTCCCTCGTGCTTCCCAGCACGCAAGGCTCACTAGTAGAAAAAACGCTATCAGTGGCGCACCAAAATCAGCACCGTGCGCCACTAAATCTGCGCCACTGATAAGTGTTATCTGTGGCGCACCAGCGCCGCTGGTAAATGCACTATTAGTGGCGCACCGGCCCGTGCGCCACTGGTAGTCGCCTTTAGTCGCCACAGGTAACCTTTGGCGGCACCCCATATCCGTGACGTGCCCTCACCGTGCGCCACAGGTAATTTGTTGGTGCGCCACAGGTAATATGCACGGTGCGCCACAGGTAAGTATCTGGTGCGCCACAGGTAATATGCACGGTGCGCCACAGGTAAGGATCTGGTGCGCCACAGGTAATATCCCCGGTGTGCCACAGGTAAGGTTCTAGTGCGCCACTGGTATAATTTGCAATTTTTTTTAAAAAAATGTACCGTATTCGTATTTTCACAGGTATAGCGTACACATGCAGTAAACAGTTTTTGAATAACACAAGTTCACCACATATGATATTAGAATACACTAGTAAACATGCCCGTGCGTTGCAACGGGAGAGAAAAATATGCGTTTATACCTTATATTGTACAGCTGCAGCATGGTGCCTGACGCGTGGAGCTGTTGACGCAGGAGGTCCGCCAACATGAAAGTGAAATGCAACAAACCTCCCCGACGACCTATTGATCGACATGGTCGTTACCTCTTAGTCGGTCCAGCGACAGCGGGAAGAAAATGAATAAATTTAAATTCAGTTAGATATTTATTTCATTTATAGAATTATGAACCAGGGCAGCCGTACGTTGAAAAAAGGGTTCATATAGGTAATAATACTGGAGTAAAGCAGAGAACAATTCTGAGAGGAAGCAAGCAAGGATTTTATTACTCTGCTGCAATGAAAAGGAAGCAGCTTCAACCCCCTCAATCTACATGTACCGTATAATGCTTCCAGGCTAAGTAATATGTTATATATATGACCTAGCTAGTTTGTTCAGGAATCAGGACTTCGGGCAGACAAACAATTATTTGGACAATTTGAATCTTCAGAATGAAGCAGTAAACCCAGTTTGACTGTGCCCAACACACCAGCGGAGCAAGATGCCAAGACTGCACATTTTCAAATATACTGTCGCAGCTGGATTGCAACAGAAAAATGGTAATTCGAGGATAACTTCTTTCAAAAATAAGTAATCCAAGGATTAAATTCTCTGGCTAGAGCAACTTCCTGGGTTTTGTACGTGAGTCATGTCAGAGAAATAATCAATCGTTGAGTAAGTTAGCATACTGAAATTGGCATAGTGCTTAGACGAAGAGCAGGGAAGAGAGGGCGAGCAGCCATTGCAGCGACGGAGTTCCAATGGTTCATCATGGACGGGGGCTTCGCCATGGTGGCCACGTCAGCGCCGCAGCAGCAGGCGCAGTCGGCGATGGCGGACGCAGGGCAGGATCTCGGCGTGGACACCGGGGCTGGGAAGCAGGTCACCTCCGCGTCGGCGATGTTAATGTTTCTGTACTATGGCTGTGGAGGCCTTCAGTACGCTCCCTGCCTTCTTCAACTGAAGGGAGACTCCGAGAGGGAAGGGCTGGACTGGCAGGATCAGGCTGGCGCGACACCTCTGCCTCGTCAACCGCCATGACCGCTGACGTGTCGTAGAGTCTTCTTCCTCCTGGCCCTTCCTCGTACACCGACGCCGGACCGGTCCCTCGTCCCCGTCCTCGCCGACGAGCACCTCCACCGTGTCTCCGCCGTCACGCGCCAGCGCCAGTCGTTCCACCCCGCCCTCGGCTGCTGCCTGTTGGCCAGAGGAGACCGGGCATGTCCAGCAACACGGGTCCGCCATCGCTTGGTTTCGCTGCCGAGATGATCGATCTATACACTTGTTTCCGAGATCGATTTGTTGCGGCCGAGCGAAAATACAGGGACATCGTGTTCGACGTGGGCGGCTTAATGCACCAGCTGGGCTGGGTCAAAGGTGGTTCCGTATTCCTTTTCTCTTAGGACTCGTCCGGGTGAGGCCGTGAGGCGAGCGACGTTTTCTTTTACTTGCAGTGGCAAGGGGTGTAATTTAGATCAGAAATAGGGGCAAATCTAATGACCTACCAAACCAAACGGTGGAAGCCTTAGTGCCTTTATTATTAGGCATAGATATACATCACATAGTTTATGAATAACACAAAGTGTTCACAAGTTCATCACATTTGATAGTAGATAACATAAAAGTTCAACGATTGCAACAAGTTTCTGAATAACGTTTACAAGACACAAATAAAAGTTCAACGATATATTGCACTCGGAGGCCATCGCTGGAAAGAAGAACACATGTTGATACCATCACTGCTTCTTCTTGCTCGCTTTCTTTTTCGGCTTCGGTGGGAAAGGGTCCATGCCATTTAGAGTGTTGAATGGCCTGTAGTCACCCTGATCTTCTGAGCGTTTTTCAATGTCGGCGTTAGCTGGCGGAGAACCGTAGTAGAACAGCCCCTCCCTACGAAGAACATCCTTGTTGATTGTTGTCGCAATCGTATGCTAGATGCGAACGAATTCAAGTCTGTGTTCAGAATCAGTGGCTTCCGTCATGTTCTTCAGGCACCATGTGCGGAGTTGCCCTGGCAACTGTAGTTGCTGCATATCCCGTACATACTCCCGGATGAGCATTAAGACGTTGAAGGCGTTGAAGGCGTCCACCTCGGGGAGGGGAGGGAGGGGAGGTTGTCGACGGCGGCGTGGAGGTGCTCCTCGGGCCATGAGGTCGTCGACGGCGGCAGACGGGTGCGCCGGCGCCGTCGAGGTGGACGGCGCGTGGAGAGGGCGTCTCGGTTGGGGCGGCGCATGGGCGCCTGCGGGCGCGTGGAGGGTGTCGAGGTGGACGGGCGCGTGGAGGGCGTCGGCTGCGGCGGACGCGTGCGCCGGCGTGGAGGTCGTCGTCGGCGGCGGGTCCGAGCGGCGGTGGCTAGTCGAGCGCGCGGAGTTGCTGCAGTACCGTCTCGATCGTGCGCGTGTGGTCGGAGCGCGTGGGGAGAGAGAGGAGGCGCGGGCCGGGGCCACATGTAAGTGGCCCTTAATTTACCTGTGACGCACCGTCTCGTGCGCCACAGATAAGTTTTGGCTCACTTACATGTGGGCCCCGTGGTTCGCCACAGGTAACTTATCCACCTGGTGCACCACAGGTAAGCTGGCCGTGCGCCACAGGTAACTTATCTCTTCCAGCAGCCTATCGAGCTGCTTCCGGGTGATCGACTTTCGAGAGATGACGTCGAAAAAGTTACAGAGGCCAAAAAGTGTTTCACGGACGTGCTTGTCCATTATCCCTCTGATCGTAACCGGAAAGATCTGCGTTATCATCACGTAACAGTCATGAGACTTCATCCCGCTGAAGCATTTTTTCTTCGGGTCTAGGTATCTGCTTATCAACCCCGCGTAACCGATAGGCACTTTGACTCCTAGAAGGCACTTGATGAGTGGATCGATCTCATTCTCGTGCATAGTAAAGCTGGAGGGGGGGCAATAATAGTCATTATTCCTCTTAACCCTTTTCTCCCTGTGACCGTCTGTTTCCTCATCCGACTGATCTTCCCCGGCCTTTTCTGGGGCCCCCCTTGAAGCTCTTCCCTTAAACCAAAATATATCAGGTCGCGCCTTGCTTTCGGTCCATCTTTGGTCCTCTCCGCCATGTTGACCACGGTACCAAACAAACTCTCGAACACATTCTTCGTGATATGCATTAGATTAAGACAATTAGGCGTACCGAGAATGGGCCAGTACGGCAAGTCCCAAAACACGGACCTCGCCTCACTAGTAGGGAAAAGCTTATAGGTGAGATGCTATCAGTGGCACACCAGACCCCAGTGCGCCACTGATAGTCTCTCACCTGGGTTCCTCGATTTTGAAAAAAAATACCAGTGGCGCACAAGATTTGATGAGGACATCCATACACTTGACACATCTTCACCTCATGATGATGATAACCAAGTTGCTGCAAAGAAGTCCAATGAAGAAATCAGAATTGGTCCTATTACAAGAGCTCGTGCAAAGCTATTAGAACAACAGGTGAACTCACTCCTAATAGAATCTGAATATTTCGTTCTTGAGAATTGTTTACTGCCTAAGTCTTTGTTTGTATGCATACTCAGGTTTGTTGAACAAGAAGGCATAGCACGAGGGAGCGAGGAGCTGCAGCATCTGGAGCAAGAGGATCAAGGCGTGGAGTACACAAGCTGAAGAGGACGCGAGGGAGGACAGGGAGGCAGCGTCCAAGGGGCAGGGAGGCCACCACGCTACACATGGGCAAGCGCCACATCAGGCCTGCGTGCCTTAAGGCTGAACCCAACCTTTTGGGTCAGTTTGTATCTAGTTTGGGTCGAACCGGTTTGAGTCCGAGTCAGATGGGTTGCACCAGGTCGGTACTGTAGCGTGCTACAGTACGACGCTACAGTACGCCCCATCCCTTCATATATACTAGTCCAGCCGCCATAGGGAGATTAGACCACGTTTAAAGAAAACCCTAGTTTTTAGTTGAACAGCGAAAGCTTTCCTTTGAAATTATACATCTCCAATTCGTATCGATCTGGAGAGGTGAACATCAATTGAAGTGTGATCTGTTATTTCCATTGGGAATTAGTAGATTGCAATTATACCGTTTCGTGGTCGACGGCTACGTGCGCAAGTGTGTGAAGTCGTGAATATCCGAAGGGTAGAGAGCTGCTGCATTGGCATCAGGGATCTAGCGAGGAGAGTTCATCGGTGACACCAAGTTATCCATCATCCAACGACGTGCTCAACGAGAAGATCGGGCCACCCCATATCAAGATTCCAGTGCGCCACTGGTAAATTTTTAGCAGTGGCGCACCACGGTGCGCCACAGGCAAGTTCCAGTAAAACTTGAAAAATTTCGAGGTGGAGGAGAGAGTACCAGTGGCGCAGCAGCCAGTAGTGCGCCACTGATAAATTTTTTACCTGTGGCGCACCAGGCAGTCGTGCGCCACAGGTAATTTTTTTACCAGTGGCGCACTAGGGCTGGTGCGCCACAGGTATTTGTCCACAGACCTGTGGCGCACCAGCCCCAGTGCGCCACTGGTAATATTTTACCAGTGGCGCACGAATAATCTGGTGCGCCACTGGTAACCTGGGCAGACAACTTAAAGTCGCCCCACCTACCTCCACCTCCATTATTGCAACCTCACTTCCCCCTTTGTTCTTAGCTCGAAATCTCTTCCTTCCTACCTCATTTCCTCCCCATTTTGGACCAAATTTGGTCAATCTAACCACTTTTAGTTGCTAAATCTCCCTCATACACATCTCCTACATTCATGACATAGATCTAGCTTCTAAAATCTCACCCACACCTATAGATCTACCTTTTTTCTCCCCTCTCCAACAAGATCGAGCTCTTTTTTTCTCCCCGTTCGAACGGTTGAATGGGGTCATCAAAGGATTTGTTCGTAACAGGGCCCGTCCGTATGGAAGCATCGTCCAAGGCTTTCTCACCGAAGAGTGCATCTCTTTCTGCACGAACTTTCTAGAACTCGAGAACCCTGTTGGTTTGCCCGTAAACAAGCACCTCGGCAAGCTACTTGGATCAGGTCACAGAAATGGCCGGAGGGATTTGCATGTGGACTTTGAAGGTCGACGCGCCGACTTTGACAGGGCCAACTTAGTAGCACTACAACACATTGATATGGTTGACGATTATTTGACGGAGCACCAAAACTCAATTAGGAAGAAGTATGGTGATAGAGGCAAGACGAGAACGGAGGGAGAAATAATCAGAGAGCACAACTCCTCTTTCGCGGGTTGGTTCAAAGAAAAGCTTAAGGCTAATCCGCCGCCAATGATCTCGGAGGATGACATTTTCTTATTCGCATTGGCACATGGACCCGCGACCAACCTCCAGACGTTTCAAGCGTATGATATCAACGGGTTCACATTCTACACGGAGGAGAAGGACAAAAACTCTGATTATCAGAACTCAGGGGTAACGGTGGAATCCTACACTGGTGACGTGCTGACAAGATACTATGGAAGGATCGAGGAGATATGGGAGCTAAACTACTCTGGAGAGAAGGTGCCGATGTTTCGCGTCAGATGGGCTAAGAACGTCACTCCCGAAGACCGATATTTCATCACCATGTCCATACCCTCAGCCAAATCAAGCGTCAACGCCACCACACAAAATGAGCCATGGGTACTGGCTAAGCACTGCACACAATGCTTCTTCATAACCGACCCGTCCAAGCCTAGCCGTGTTGCTGTGAGGAGAGGCAAAAGGAACATCGCCGGAATTGATGGAGTCGCCAATGAGGACGACTTTGACAAGTACGGTGACCCAAATATTGAAGATGACGACAACAATCAGGAAACATACACCACAAGAAGAAGCAGGACCACGGTACCACCCAAGTCAGCAGGTCCTCCGTACACAAGAAAAAGTCACAATGTCGGGCTAAATTTTGCAACATCGACCAAAAAAGGAAAGAAGATTGCCAAACACTGATGATTGAAGCACTTATTATTTTGTATCCCTCATTTGTATAACTATGCACTTATATATCGCGATCAACTCATTTTGTATCCCTCTTAATAATTGTATCCGGTGTCGATTCAAAAAAATTATAAAAATTCAAGTATGTGAACAACATTGTCAAATATATATATGTGAACAGTAGTGCAATTTAAATATATGTTTGTTTTTGAAAAGTTTGAAAAACATGTCTATTTTCAAAAATACTAAAAAAAACACCCCAGGTTATCTGTGGCGCACCGTTAGCTTACCTGTGGCGCACAGCGCCGTGCGCCACAGATAACTATAGCTGGGCCCACACGTAAGTGACCCAAAGTTATCTGTGGCGCACCGTGGCGTGCGCCACAGATAAGTCCCACGGTGCGCCACCGATATCTCTGTGTGTATTACATGTGGGCCCCACGCGCCGGCTCTCTCTCTTATCTGGAAAATTTCTAAGTGCTGGAGGAAACCGTCGCGCGCTGGCCTCTCTACTGCCCGCCGCCGTGCGCCCGTGCGCCGCTCGACTCGCCGCCGACGAGGACGACTTCCACGCGCCCGTGCGCCGCTCGACCCGCCGCCGCCGACGATGACCTCCATGCGCCCGTCCACCTCCACGCGCCCGAGCACCTCCTCGCCCCCCCCCACGCGCCCGTGCACCTCCACGCTCCCGTCCACCTCGACGCCCTCCACGCGCCAGTCCACCTCCACGCGCCCGTGCGCCACTCGAACCGCCGCCGCCGTCGACAACCTCCCTGCCTCTCCTCCCCGAGGTTCATCCCCTTCTCTCCCTCCCCTACCTCCCCTCCGAGGCTGCACCTTAGGTGCTTGATGAAATGCCGAACCTAAAATTTGATGATTTTGGAGATGATGTTGATGCTGTTGCTGCTTGCTTGCTGCTAGTTGCTGCTATAGGTGCATAAATTAGGAAAATTTGAGTATATGGAAAAATTTGGAGATGAATTTTTGCTAAGTTAAATATGGTCACTGTTCTGAATTGCCTTAAAAAACAACTTGAATTAAGGTGCTAGAAGTATTCAAAAAAAATATTTATATGGTTTATCATGAAGTACTATCTTAGTAGAAGAGATCCATGAAGATAAATTGCACATAGGATTAAGATTTGATAATTTAAGACGCCTCCAAAGTTGGTACTATTTAATAGATGTGAAGATGTGTTTCTATGTTCTAGTTGCTGAAATTTGCAATGTTGTGATTCATATGGATATGGATGTGGATGGAGTTGCTGAAATTTGCTGAAATGTTGGTTCACTTCCGTTTCGGCAAATTTATCGCACTCCATAGCTAGACTTTTTAGCAAAGGTCATGGCGAAATTTTTCGTTTTGTTTTGTTACTAATACCGTGCTATTTACTAATTTGTGTAGACATGGCGGACAACGACCAAGCCGGTGGTTCTCGGCCTCATGCTGGTTCCGAAGAAGAAGACTTGGAGAACCACTACCTGCAATATTTCTCGCAAGACTTGGAGGGCGATGGATATGAGGGTACGGACAACAACACCACTGACACTGGCGGCGCCGGCACAGATGGTACTACCTCAGGTAGCGCGTCCGCCAAGCGTCAGCGGAAGGAAAGGCGCCAAAACTTGGTGGGCACCGGCCGACAAGTAATCACAGAGGTGGACGTCACTAGTGGTTTACATATACAGCCTGAGAATCATGCAAGGGGCTTTGGCAACACCTGTGCCGCCATTGCTCGAGAAATGTGCTCGATCAATGATGGGCACCTAAGGTACAAAGACAAACAGCCTTTGGAAAAGCTCCTCGTGAAGAGGGTCCATCAGCGGTACAAGTTCCCGGAGCCGTACAATAACCTAGATAAGGACAACATAGTAAACACAGCTGCCCTCGGCAAGATCAGCAAAGGTTTAGGCTCTTGGATATATAGGCTGAGGAAGATGCTTGATAAAGATTGCAGTTTCGAGGAGGTTCACCGCCGCTTTCCCCAAATTTCGGCGGACGCATGGACTACTTTCAAGGACGCCGAGAACACCCCAGAAGCGATTGCCAAACGGGGGTGGGGGAAGAAAATGCGGGATAAGAACATAGGTGACCACACTCTTGGAAGCCGTGGTTATGCCGAAAAGCAGTCCAAATGGGACGAAGAGGACGCCAAGCGCCCTCCTGATGAGGAGAACCCCTGGGATAAGTTCACGGACCCGTTGGCACGCAGAACAATCAGGGCCCGATACAAGCATGATAAGGAAACCGGGGACCTCAAGACAGGAAAAAAGGTCTTGGAGCTTGAGAAGAAGATTCTGGTAAGGAATTTACCAGTTTAAAATGCTTCTAATCAAGTCCATTAAATTATATAGCAGTCACGTCATTTCTAAACGGTTCACATTACTTCTCCAGGCGGAAGAAAAGGCACAATCTACTCAAACCTCCTCTGACGGTTCGTCGTCGAAGGCCCCGTATTGGGACACTGCTTTTGTCAGGGCGTACAACCAGGTGAAGGATAGGCCGGCGACAGAACAACCGCACAAGGGCCGTGTGGTAGGTGCCGGTAAGCATCACAAACACCCTTACTATTATCCTGTTGAGGCCAAGGAGCTGCGAAAGGAGAGGAGGAGGTTCGAGGAGATGGATATAAAGGCGGCTGTAGATAAGGTGGTGCAAGCAACCGTGCCCGGGTTAGTCCAACAACAACTGGCGCAATCGCTCACTGCCATCATGCCTAGCCTGATGCAGTCGGTCAAGGTTTGGATGGAAGAAGGGCAACAAGGGCCGTTTAACATACCCAGCTTTGTCGCAAGCAACTCCAACAATCAGGCGCCTACGATGGATGTTCCAGCTGCCAACCCTACTTGTGGTAGGGACGATGCGACGCCGGCCGCCATCAATGAAGTTGCTAAAGGTGTTTCGCCAGCCAGCGTGGATCTTAGCAGCCCCTCCATCATCTCTTCCACGCCCGCCCGCGGTCCAACGCCATTGGCCGAGCTCGAAGCTCTCACGGTAATTAAGCGTCACAAGTCTCAACAAATTATGTTATACCTCATCCTTGGCGCCCTCTCTTACGCCTTAACATGCATGTTTTCGTAGGCCGACGAGGTGGGATGCACGTTGCTATTGCGTGTGGAGAATGAGCTTCGGGATGTGGCAACGGCAAGCATCATGTCACCACTTCAACGCGTGATGCACAACCTGCCTATGGCCCCTGAGGTGTTTCGGGTACATATACATCGGGTGCTCTCGGGTTGTGATGACCTTTATCCTCCAATTCAACCCGCGGGTGCCGATTCAGAGAAAACCCTCCATGGATGCTTGGGTTATCCCATGACATGGCCAAAGGCACTGATCCGTTTGGACCCTCCTATCACCTGCACCCCGCCACAGCCAACACTGGTAGGGTCGGCGCCGGCGGATAAAGAACCGTTGATGCAGTACATCTGGGGCATGCCACCAGACCAGAAGACTCAAGATGAACCTGGACTAGTCTTTCCACCAGGGTCGGCGATTCATCGTGTCGATCAGCTAATGCAAGGAGGGGATGATGACCATGATAGTGATGACTTATTACTGGATCAGGATCTTCAGGCTCCTCGTCAATGCTCTAAGCGTCTGTTCAATTCTCAAGGAACGCCTGAAGCTGCCCCCTTCACCGAGGATCAACAAGGCAACAAGCCTTTCAGCCAGGAGACACTCCTCAGGGCGGTCATGCCGGAGATTGAGAAAGGGACCATCCCTCCCACAGCGGCAGAGAAGAGGCGTAATAAAGCACGGAAAAGAAAAGTGAAGAATGACTTTGCCTCCAGCAGCCAACCAGCGCCGAAGACCAAAGAGCCGTTACGGGCTAAAGACAACGTAGGCGTCTCCGAATGGCATTCGTTTCATCAGTTGGCTAAACCGATCCTGCCGCCGAGATTATCCAAACTACTAAGGGAGATATGAGGAGTCTCCATGAAGGTATTCATCGTGTGGAGAAACTTCTTCTCAGCTCCTCAAATCCATTATACCCTCTTTACCCGGTAAAGGTACCAAAGAACCTTGGCTATGCCGATGAATACCCCGCGGATGTGTTCTTCATTAGATTTGAAGAGATCTTCGACATGTACCATAGGAAACGACTCCCCATATGCTTCGTCCGCCTGCTTGCTCTCAATATGCAGTACCAGCTTATGAAAGAGGAAACCGAGCTCATAGCGATAATGGACCCCTACCACCTGCAAGAGGGCCGCCTGAACCACAGTGATGGTGCGCGAGAAGCGGCGCTCTACATACAAAAATTCTTCATACAGCATCAGGACAAGAGAGCCATTCTAATGCCATACTTTCCCGAGTAAGTCATTCGCTAGCCGCCATTACATGCTTTTCGTCGAGTTTTGTCCATACAATGGTTAATTTGAGTATGATGTTCTCCTTTTGCAGGAACAAATATTGTGTCCTCATTGTTGCATTTCCAAAAAGGTCGGAGGCCATTTATTTGGACTCGGGGAGGCATCATAAGAAGAAAGACTATGGACCCATCAGGAGTGTTATGGATGAGGCTCTCACCGGATACGCCTTCCATGGGTGCCCGGTGGATCACCAATATGTTAGAGAAGGAAAGCTGGTATTCGGCCACAAAACGGATTTCAAATCCGTCACGCAGCCGGAAAGCAACTACAGTTGGCAGGGCAACTCCGCACATGGTGCCTGAAGAAAATGACGGAAGCCACTGATTCTGAACACAGACTTGAATTCGTTCGCATCCAGCATACGATTGCGACAACAGTCAACAAGGATGTTCTCCGTAAGGAGGGGCTGTTCTACTACGGTTCTCCGCCAGCTAACGCCGACGTTGAAAGACACTCAGAAGATCAGGGTGACTACAGGCCGTTCAACACTCTAAATGGCGTGGACCCTTTCCCGCCGTTGCCGAGAAAGAAAGCGAGCAAGAAGAAGCAGTGATGGTCGCAACTTTTATTTGTGTCCTGTAAACGTTATTCAGAAAATTGTTGCTGCTGTTGTTTTTAGTACCTTCGAATTTGCTAAGTATGTTATCTAGTGTGTGATGAACTTGGTGAGGAACACTTTGTATTATTCATAACCATGTGATGTATGTATTCTAATATCATATGTGATGAACTTGTGTTATTCAAAAACTGTTTACTGCATGTGTACTGTATACCTGTACAACATATATACCTGTGCAAATACGAAATACGGTGCATTTTTAAAAAAAATTGCAAAACTATACCAGTGGTGCACCAAGGACTTATCTGTGGCGCACTGTGCATATTACCTGTGGCGCACCATTCAAATTACCTGTGGCGCACCGGCTGGTGCGCCACTGATAATGTGGCACGAGTGCGTGCAATTGTGTGCCGCACAGTTTACCAGTGGCGCATCAGAATCAGCTTGGTGCGCCACTGGTAGCACTTATCAGTGGCGCAAGTTTAGTGGCGCACCACTAGTGCGCCACTGATAGACTATTTTGGTGCGCCACTAATAGGCTTTTTTCTACTAGTGACTTCCATACATCCAGGAGCGGTTTTGGTGCCTTCATCTTCTTTCCCGGTGCAGGGTACTCTTTCCAGTTATCCAGAAGCGTCTTGATATCTTCGCCACTTCTCTTACGTGGAGGTCCTCGATTCTCATCTTCATTGTTGAACAGGTCTCCACGCTTTCTCCACGAGTCTTTCTTATTTGCTAGCCACCTTCGGTGCCCCATGTAGACGGTTTTCGAAGACCCCTCTTTCGGTAGCTGTAGGTAACAGGTACCGTCCATGCACCTGACGCACGCATGGTGTCCCTGAACCACCTGGCTCGAGACATATCCACAGCCGGGCAAATCATGCACCGTACAGGGCAACGCGGCTCTCAATGGGAAATATTCTTGAGCGACGGTGTCCCATGTGATGACCCCTTCCGGCGCCCATAACATGGTCAACTCATCTTTCAGTAGCTTCAGATATAGATTGATGTCGCTGCCAGGTTGTTTCCGCCCTTGAATGAGCATGCTCATGTGAATGTACTTCCTCTTCATGCAATGCCAAGGGGGAGGTTGTATATCCACACAAACACTGGCCAGGTGCTATGTGTGCTGCTCTGTTTGCCAAATGGGTTGAGTCCGTTGGTGCTCGCACCCAACCTGATGTTCCTTGACTCTGCCCCGAAATTTTTATCGTAACCGTCTAATGCTTTCCACTGGGTTGCATCTGAAGGGTGTGTCAGCATTGCCTTAGCAATTCGCTCAGGATCTTGTAGCACTGACTTCTTTCTATCCGCGTGCCAGCGAATGAGCTTTGCTTCCTTGGGGTCCTGAAAATACCTCTGCAGACGGGGAATGAGCGGAAAGTACCACACAACTTTTCGAGGAGCTTTCCTCCCTTTTTTGAATCGAGTAGCATTGCACACTGGACATGTGGTCTTGTCCGCGTCCTCTTTCCGAAAAATGTAGCAATCATTGATACATACATGGTATCTTTCGTGCGGTAAATCAAGAGGGCACACGACTTTCTTGCCCTCGTCTAGACTCTTAGGACACGTGTTCTTCTCTGGAAGGACATTCTTCCAGTATAGCAGATTAGCGTCGACGCTGGCGTCGGTCCAATGGTCTTTTACCTTCATCTGCAGAACATCGAGAGCTACTTTCAAGCGGGAGTCCTCAGGCCTGCAACCTGGATACAACGGAGTATTCGATTCTATCTCAAGTTGCCCCAACTTAGATTTCTCTCTAGCAGCAGCTCTATTGTTACTCGTCGGCCTTACAAGCTGTAATACCCGTAATTTATTGGATATTTTCATCAGGGTTCTTGTCATCGGCTTTGCCATACTACTTTCATAGTCACCTTCATGTGACCTTTCAAACAAAATCTATTCTCAACTATCTGAGTCCATAGATGTGTCAGGCTCGTCGAGATAGTCGAAATTGACTACTTAGTTTTCCAAAACGGAGTCCGGATGCCTATTACATGATTTTAGCAATCCAATGGCTATTATTATTTTGAAAACTACGAAATTTATTACCTAATTAAAAATTCTGTCTTTATCCTGGGTGTGAGCTTATCCCCTTACAGTCCATTCCTCTCCATGCAAGAAGGCAGATAAATACAAAGCCTAGCCCAGCCCGGCCAGCTCCTAATCCTCATCCGATCCCTTGTCCAGCAGTTGTTACCACCGCCGCCACCACATCAAGAATCCCCAATCGCCGTACGAATCTCAGGAGCCTCGCCAAGTCCCCGCAGCTTCTCCCGAAGATCACTAGGCGCTAGAGGTGCTGCTCCTTCTTGGACTGGTTCGATTCCTCTAGCTGGTCCTGCGTTTCCTTTCCCAGCGAGTAGTGTGTATGTCCGTACATAGTTAGTACTAGTACGATGTCAGCTTTAGCCATGAAATCTCTGGTATTAGTGATTTAATCAAGCGGCAGTCTGGTTGAGCAGTCTGGTTGAGCGTGTATGAATCAAGGAGATCTGCTACCTCTTTAAGCACGTGTACAGACCTATTAAATCCTGATGATTTTTCTCTATAAATCTGAGTACGAATCGATGCTACCTAGTTTAACTTTAAGTTATTCTTGTCCCAAATTAAATCTGATAGTTTGCATGGCTTCCGATGGTTGTCTCATCTTGGATTTTTGGTACATGCATCAGCCTTGGAGTGGGCATAGTCGTTCATAGTAGTGGTTGCCTTTTTGCCCACTATATATGTTTGAAGCCACTCTGTTTGAATATCAGATATAAGCATGTGTCCTGATAGTTAACTAACGGTAGAATAATTAGCGCGTACAGTTTAGAAGTACTACCGTCGCCTTATCGTGGTAAAGTCTTTCTGAGTTTGGTTTCATCCACAGGTGTGAGAATATCCAGCGCTGATATTACATCTCCCGCTTAACATCGAGGTTAAGGCAAGTGCATGACAAACCTCACCTCCTTATATTCGGTGTGCAATCTGTTGAGCTTCCCGTGTGCTTAGTTCTTATTCAATGTTTAGTCGATTCAATATTCTTCTTCTAAACTTCACGGGATAACAGATTGGTAAATTCCGAGCCAATTCTGTGGCAGATTGGTAAATTCCAAACCTATACTGCGGCAGGTCGGTAAATTCCGAGCCGACATGTTGGTAAATTCCGAGCCAACACTGCCTTCACATGATGATTAATTCCCCGTCACATGTGCTAAAACCTGCAGTGCAGTTTTCAGAGAAATTGTGTGATTCCGAGTGAAGTTCCAATGATGTTCATGGTCTAATGTATTTATGGTTGCATATTGTACTTGCTGAGTATTTTTATACTCATTCTTGTGTTTCATTTGGTTTTCAGGTACTAGATAAGCGACATGCATGGGAAACGGGCATAGCACCTCTACATTTGAGCACAACACATAATTTCACAAAATTCTTAGCTGATCATCCTTTGTGTATTAGTTTCTTGTTCTACATTGTGTAGCTGAGACATATTACTTTATGTCTCGAGACTAGATAAGATTCGGTGAACTGCGTGGATGCTTAGTTCAAGCTATAACATCAATAGTTATCATTTTTCGAACCTATTGCTTGTCGAGGAAGCCCGTACATACAAGGGAAACTCTGTCCAGTTTTCGAATACATTCTATATTTGGTAGACTTCAGTGTAGTGTGGTAGCATCCCTGGTAAGGTTGATACCCGGGGTGTTAGACAAGCAGTTCTTGCAAATGAGGGTCCTGCAAGAACGTAGTTAGTGGCGTCGACTGCGTCTCCGCATCAACAATGTCCAGTTCTCCATCGTCATGTGCGGTAGGCTCTTCGTTTTCTTCCCCCTCGTTGTTATTCTCAACAATCGTCATGTCATGATCCCCTTCGTCGTCATGTACTGCCATCGGCGCCGCATGGACCTCCACATCATCTTCATCATTCATCCAAGGGGCGCCATCCATGAAACCACGCATGAGCAGGTGATCCCGCACTACACCGGAATAGGGGTGGTGCAAGGTCATTAGCTTGCATTTTCGACACGGACATCTTACCTCCTCCTCCTCATTTTTGTACATGTCCTCTATCGCGTGTCTCAGATATCTGTCCACTTTCTTTTCGCTCATGACGACCATTATCACCTGCACGTCCGACGGTACACATATAAGCAAAATAATTAGGTAGAATTACCATCTCAATAGTTTTGTCACGCAAAATTTCGGCATGACCTCCCTACTAATGGGACCGAGAAGTTTACCAAAGTTTTTCCGAAACAGAAACGAATCAACGTTTCGACAACAATTGGCAACTCATTTTCATGTCACATCATTTTTGGACGGAGAGAACGTATCACATCCACCCAAATCTCACATTTTCATTTATTTAGTGATCACATTCTCGCCCAAATCTCACAACTTCCTTTATTTACTTCATCCAATCCATATAGTCACCTTACACACGAGAAGAGATGACCGCGAGACGACACGTCAACGAGCTCGAGCTTGTTGGAGAAGGGAGAGAAAAAGTAGATCTATAGATCTTGGTGTGGGTGAGATTTTAGAAGCTAGATCTATGCCATGGATGTAGGAGATGTGTGTGTGTGAGGGAGATTTACCAACTAAAAGTGGTTAGATTGACCAAATTTGGTGCAAAATGGGGAGGAAATGAGGTACGAAGCAAGAGATTTCGAGCAAAGAACAAAGGGGGAAGTGAGGTTGCAATAATAGAGGGGAGGTAGGTGGGGCGAATTTAAGCTGTCTGCACAGGTTACCAGTGGCGCACCGCGTTTGTGGTGCGCCACAGGTAATTTTATATCTGTGGCACACCGAACATGGTGCGCCACTGGTAATCTCTCTCCACAGTTGGAAAATATCGGAGAGAACTTACCAGTGGCACACGATGCTCGGTGCGCCACAGATAGAAAATTACCTGTGGCGCACCACTAGCCTGCTGCGCCACTGGTATTCTCTCTCCTCCACCCCGAAAATTTCAAAATTTTGATGGAACTTACCAGTGGCGCACAAGGTTTACGGTGCGCCACTGGTGAATATATACCAGTGGCGCACTGATACGTCTCAAACGTATCTATAATTTCTGATGTTCCATGTTGATATTATACCAATTGTTACATGTTTTATATACACTTCATAGCATTTTTATGCATTTTCTGGGACTAACCTATTAACAAGATGCCACAGTGCCAGTTCCTGTTTTCTGCTGTTTTTGTATTCTAGAAAAGCTAGTCTGGAAATATTCTCGGAATTGGACGAAACTTGGACAGAACCTCCTATTTTTCCAACACGAAGACGGAGTCCAGAGGAGAGACGGAGGAGGGCCACGTGGCACCCACACCATGGGGCCACGCGGCCCCCCTCGCGCCGTGGGGTGGTGTGGGGCCCTCGTGGCTCCGCAGCCGCCGCCCTTTCGCCTATTTATTCTTCCCGACGCAAAAACCCTAAACCCGAGCCATTATCCACGAAAAGTTCCAGAGACGCCGCCGCCGTCAACCCTAGCTCGGGAGGGTTCAGAAGTTCTTCCCGGCACCCTGTCGGAGAGGGGAATCATCACCGGAGGGCTCTACATCACCATGCCTGCCTCCGTAGTGATGCGTGAGTAGTTCATCCTTGGACTACGGGTCCATGGCAGTAGCTAGATGGTTGTCTTCCACTTTATGCTATCATGTTTAGATCTTCTGAGCTGCCTATCATGATCAAGATCATCTTATTGTAATGCTACATGTTGTGTTTGCTGGGATCCGATGAATATTGAATACTATGTCAAGTTGATTATCAATCTATCTTATATGTTATTTATGATCTTGCATGCTTTCCGTTACTAGTAGATGCTTTGGCCAAGTAGATGCTTGTAACACCAAGAGTGAGTATTTATGCTAGATAGTGGGTTCATGCCTCCGGTAATCTGGGAGAGTGACAATAACTTCTAAGATTGTGGATGTGCTGTTGCCACTAGGGATAAAATAACCGATGCTTAGCTTATGGGTACGCCGTTAGGTCTAATGCATTTGTTTACTTTACGCACATTACTTAATGCAATTATCCGTTGCTTGCAACTTAATACCAACGGGGAACTCGGTATGACAACCTGGCGGTGGATTATTAGTCATAGACGCTGTTGGATAACGGTCTATGTATTTTGTCGTAATGCCCACATGAATATCATAGTAATCATCATGTCATATATATGCATTGTCATGCGCTCAATATTTTGTCAATTGCCCAGCTGTAATTTGTTCACCCAGCATGTTAGTTATCTTTTACGGAGAGACACTACTAGTGAACTGTGGACCCTGGTCCATTCTTTTACACTGATAATACAACCAACTGCAAACATGTTCCTTTTCATTCTCTGCAATTTACTACTGTTTTCCACACCATACGTTTAATCCTTTGTTTTCAGCAAGCCGGTGAGATTGACAACCTCACTGTTTCGTTGGGGCAAAGTAGTTTGATTGTGTTGTGTGCAGATTCCACGTCAGCGCGCCACTGACAACTTCAAAGTGATTTCTTGCTCCTACTGGTTCGATTAAACCTTGGTTTCATACTGAGGGAAACTGCTGCTACACTGCTTCATACCTTCCTCTTGGGGTGTCCCAGCGAACGTGTGATCCACGCAATCAAGCTCTTTTTCTAGCGCCGTTGCCGGGGAGCAGAAGCACTTCGGTTCAAAATCTCCTTACTTCCCCTTCCACACGCCAGCTCTTTTTCTGGCGCCGTTGCCGGGGAGCAAGAGGATTTCTGCAAGGGGAGTTTCACGCTTCCAATCTCTTTACTTTGTTATTGTCTTGCTTAGTTTATTTTTATTTAGTCTTGTTTGCTTTATTTATCAAAAACACAAAAAAATTAGTTACTTGCATCTAGTTTATTTTCTGTTTAGTTTCTGTTATTTCATCATGCTTCTCCCTAAGTATACTTTAAAAGACATATCTGTGGGTAGTGGGTCTATCATTGGAAGAGATAACATTGAGAATTCTTGGGTCACATTAGTAGGCTTAAAGATTTTGAAGATAGACCCTTGGTAGAACTTGCTCCAAATTATGAAATTGCTACAGCTTCTCTAGTTCACATGTTGGAAGCTAGGTTTGTCAATCTGAATCCTATAATGCAGCATATGTTCCTTAAACTTCATGATATGGAAGATGGTGAAAAGAAAGATTTTGTTCTAGAAACCTTGCTTAAAGAATTTGGTGATGTTGCTAGAGAAGCTAGAAAAGTTTTTATTCGATATAAGATGCTTGGCTATTATATTGATGTTGCTAATACACTTGAGAAACTGGAAAAAGAAGGCTTAAATACACTAAAAAACTAATTATGAGGGGGAAGTTAAGATACCAATACCTTTTAAGTTTGTAGGCATGCATGAGGCACTAGAAAAGAATTTTGATTGGATTGTTCCTGAAAATTTATTTGATGAGGATAGTGTGCCTAAAAGTAATGAAAAAGGAGTTTCTGAAACTTATATAGATAAGATACAATGCATTGTTGAGAAAACTTCCAACCTTTCTGTTGATGCTTCATCACTTGGAAACACTTGATTTTTACTTTCTGCGCCTAGCTGAAAGGCGTTAAAGAAAAGCGCTTATGGGAGACAACCCATTATTTTATTTCTGCAATTTTTCTTTTTTGAGTCAAGGAGTTGTTTACTTCTGTAACAATTCCTTTGTATCTTTATTTTATCGCATTGTTGTGCCAAGTATTGCCTCTAATAGGAAGATGATGCTAGATTTGGATTTCTGCGCAGGAACAGATTTCTGCTGTTCACCGTTTTAATTCTGTAAAATCACAGAAAAATTATTTAAATCTGAAATTTTTGTGCGTGATCCTCAGATATGTACGCATCTTTCGTTAGTTTAAAGTTTTTCGATCTGAGCAACGTAAGTGCCTCGAAAAAATTCGTCTTTGCGGACTGTTCTGTTTAGACAGATTCTGTCTTTTATTTTTCGCATTCTCTCTTTTACTAGTGTTGAGTGGAATTCTTTTTTAGGGTGAAGAGCTTCACATAACATCAGTGGCAGTAGCTAATGTTAAAAGTAACGGTCATGTTTGTGTCCTTATAGAACATGTGAGTTTTTGATTGTGCACTAACCCTCTAATGAGAATTACTTTGAGTTTGGTGTGGCGGAAGTTTTCAAGGGTCAAGAGAGAAGGATGATATAATGTGATCAAGAAGAGTGAAGAGCTTAAGCTTGGGGATGCTCCCATGGATCACCCCAGCAATTTCAAGAAGACTCAAGCGTCTAAGCTTGGGGATGCCCAAGGCATCCCCTTCTTCATCAGCAACTTATCAGGTCATCTCTAGTGAAACTATATTTTAATTCTTTCACATCATATGTGCTTTACTTGGAGCGTCTGTGTGCTTTTATTTTCAGTATTTTATTTTTCTTATGGTCAACTTGATTGGACCCCAGCATTCTTGATTGGGAGAGAGACACGCTCCGCTTTTTCATATGAATACTCCTATTCTTCACTTATACTTGTTGAGTATTCTTATCTAGCTATTGCTATGCTTTTAGCTCCTGTTTTGCATGCATCTCTTATTCAGAGCTGTTAGTTCAGAGCTGTTAGTTCTTTTAAAGAAAGTACTCTCTTGCTTCACTTATAATTGTTTGGAGAGTTTATGTTGAAATAAATTGATTGGTGTTTGGTTGGAACAGAAAATGTTGCATGTGGTAGATGGTATAATGGAAAAAGCTTACATATTCTTGTAGATCACTGTATTGGATAATTTGATACTTGTCAATTGTTTTGAGTTATCAAGTAGTTCATGTTTAAGCTTTTGTATCATGTAGTTAAAACCTATTAATGAAGAACTACCGTAAAGCTCGTTGAAATTTGGTTTGCATGATTGGTATCTCTAAGGTCTAGATATTTTCTAGTAAAAGGGTTTGGTTAACAAGGAAGACAGTGTAGAGTCTTATAATGCTTGCAATATGTTTTCATATAAGTCTTGCTGTGTCGGTTGATATCCTGTGTTTGCTTCAAATAACCTTGCTAGCCTAAACTCTGTACTGAGAGGGAATGCTTCTCGTGCATCCAAAACCTTGAGCCAAATCCATGCCATCTGTGTCCACCATAACTACCTATATGTGGTATTTTCTTGCCATTCCAAGTAAATTTTTCATGTGCTACCTTTAAACTATTCAAACATTATTACTCCTATTTTGTGTCAATGTTTACCAAGCTCATGAGGACGGGGTGGATGTCTTTATGTCAACTGTCAAACAGACTTTACCACCGGACTAGCGGCATATACATCCGCTTATCCATTAATTTTGCAAAAAGAGCTGGCAAATGGGGTGCCCAGTCCCAATTAATTACAACTTTAACCGCTTAATTCTCTTCACATTTTTGCCCTGATTTATCAGTCAAGCAATGACAAACAGTGAAATATCTGCATGTGTAAACAAAAGAGAAAGAGGGATGATCTGCCTTGCTGGTAGAAATAACGTCCTTCATGGGAGCCGCTCTTAAAAGTCTGGTTGGCAGGGGTCATATTGTACTTTCCATTTTCTGATTCGTTGACAATTAACAAACACCTCTCAAAACTTATTTTTACTCTCTATATGATTTCAAAAACTTAAAAAGCTCTAGCACATGATTTAATCCCTGCTTCCCTCTGCGAAGGGCCTTTCTTTTACTTTTATGTTGAGTCAGTTTACCTACTTCTTTCTATCTTAGAAGCAAACACTAGTGTCAACTTTGGTGCAACAATTTTTATATGCTCGTATATTGCACTTATTATATGCTTTGTGTTGACAAATATCCATGAGATATATATGTTGAAAGTTGAAAGCAATTGCTGAAACTTAAATCTTCCTTTGTGTTGGTTAAATACCTTTTACTTAGAATCTATTGCTTTATGAGTTAACTCTTATGCAAAACTCCTTGATGCTTGTCTCGAAAGTACTATTCATGAAAAGTTTTTGCTTATATGATTCAGTTGTTTGCTCATTATCTACTTGCTAGCAAACTATAGACCATTGACCTGGATCACTTCATTCATAACATGTGCTTTACAGTATTATTTGATCAAGATTATGATTGTAGCATGTCACCTCAGAAATTATTTTGTTTTTATCGTTTTACCTACTCGAGGACGAGTAGAACTAAGCTTGGGGATGCTTGATATGTCTCAAACGTATCTATAATTTCTGATGTTCCATGTTGATATTATACCAATTGTTACATGTTTTATATACACTTCATAGCATTTTTATGCATTTTCTGGGACTAACCTATTAACAAGATGCCACAGTGCCAGTTCCTATTTTCTGCTGTTTTTGTATTCCAGAAAAGCTAGTCTGGAAATATTCTCGGAATTGGACGAAACTTGGACAGAACCTCCTATTTTTCCAACACGAAGACGGAGTCCAGAGGAGAGACGGAGGAGGGCCACGTGGTACCCACACCATGGGGCCGCGTGGCCCCCCTGCCGCACCGTGGGGTGGTGTGGGGCCCTCGTGGCTCCGCAGCCGCCGCCCTTTCGCCTATTTATTCTTCTCGACGCGAAAACCCTAAACACCCGAGCCATTATCCACGAAAAGTTCCAGAGACGCCGCCGCCGTCAACCCTAGCTCGGGAGGGTTCAGAAGTTCTTCCCGGCACCCTGCCGAGAGGGGAATCATCACCGGAGGGCTCTACATCACCATGCCTACCTCCGGAGTGATACGTGAGTAGTTCATCCTTGGACTACGGGTCCATGGCAGTAGCTAGATGGTTGTCTCTCCACTTTATGCTATCATGTTTAGATCTTGTGAGCTACCTATCATGATCAAGATCATCTTATTGTAATGCTACATGTTTTGTTTGCTGGGATCCGATGAATATTGAATACTATGTCAAGTTGATTATCAATCTATCTTATATATTATTTATGATCTTGCATTCTTTCCGTTACTAGTAGATGCTTTGGCCAAGTAGATGCTTGTAACTCCAAGAGTGAGTATTTATGCTAGATAGTGGGTTCATGCCTCTGGTAATCTGGGAGAGTGACAATAACTTCTAAGATTGTGGATGTGCTGTTGCCACTAGGGATAAAATAACCGATGCATAGCTTAAGGGTACGCCGTTAGGTCTAATGCATTTGTTTACTTTACGCACATTACTTAATGCAATTATCCGTTGCTTGCAACTTAATACCAACGGGGAACTCGGTATGACAACCTGGCGGTGGATTATTAGTCATAGACGCTGTTGGATAACGGTCTATGTATTTTATGCTTCCAATGATCATCCATTGTTGACTTTAACTTGGTATTGATCCCCCAAGTCAATACCTGGACTTAAAACAAGTTCTAAAAGGCCATTACCCAGTATCCAACATCACCTGCCTCACCCCTGTGGTGAAGACATCCATATCAGTCCTAGCAAAACTTTCTATTAGATGGCTATAGAAGAATGTATATATATTTCATGACATCCAATTGCCTTATGAATATAAGAAGAATTTGTTAACAAGATAGCTAGTCTTGTCACCAAATTACATTTCATATTCAAGTGGCTAAGATGTACTGAATTATCTGACCTTCTGTTATTTGTATATGACACTCAAGTGTTTGGGTATACAAACATGATTTGTTAACAAGGTTGCAAAGCTTGTCACCAAACTACTTCTATATAACACAAACCTTGGAATATCACACTATTTGTAGAGAAGTTAATAAGAATAGATTTTGGTATAGGAGTTTCCAAATACTAGTGATGGACTGGCATAGTGCTTCTATGCATATGTAAGAAGTCCTTCTTCATAATCTTCTTGTTGAACTTCCTTCTTTCTTGTGTTGCCTTCTCTAGTAGAATGATTTGGAGAAGATTAGGAGATAAGAAGATAAGATAGTCTTGATAGGATAAGTAGATCTAGATTAAGATTTAGTTTAGTCTATTATCCTCCTTCCATATATTCCATCTTTTCTATTCTTTAAGATATGTACTTATTCGATTAATGATGTAAGTCATACTCATCATTTGATTTATAGTTTCTTGTATTATTAACTTGTAATCAAAATGTTTGAGAATTTAGATAAGATAAGATTTTGAAGTTTATATCACTCATGTTGATGACTAAGTCTAATCCACCAGCATCAGCGAAACCTTGACGTAAGTTTCACAAGTTGGATTTCAAGTTTTTAGTTACTCGTCAAACTAACGTCATTCTCAACTAGCCTTTCGAGTGGTGGTTGAACACTCGATGACTTCGTTGATTTTTTTTTAATTTTACCGGATTTTTATATATATGCTATGTAAATGCACAAATCTAATTTAGCCCCTTTCTACTCTCTGAACTACGGGTCATTACAGTATCTTCCCCTTAAAATCAACTTCGTCCCGAATTTGCGGTTTCTCTCACGTATTGATGAGTGTAAACCACTTCTTCCAACATCAACTTCGCTAGACTTCCTCTGTTGTGGTCTTGGATATAATTGATCCTTCGTCTAAATCTGATCTGTATCTGTTGCTGATTGGGGTAACCTACCGTTGACATTAAGCAATCCTTCGCTCAGTTGTTGTAGTCTCAATACTGGCGTATAGCTCTCGATTCTCATCCAGGTCAAACTTCTTCCATCTCCTTGACTTCATCGATGACTATCAAAGATCCTCTTCTACATTCTTGTAAGATCTCGAGATATCATACTTCCTTAGTACCCATGAGACTGAGAAGATTTCACTTCTGGTAGTAAGGTTCTTCTCCTTTTGACTCTGAGCTAATTGTCCTAGACAAGTGTTAAAGAGGTTAATTTATCCTTGATGGCTCCCTTTCTCTCAATGAATTAGTTACACTTATCTATCCATTCCTAAATACTTTACTCATCTTGAGTTGCTTTGGTCACTTGTAGTCAAGTTACAAATCCATGGTAGACATCAAAGGACCGTTGAACCTCTTGTATTAAGGTGTCAACAAAATACTCTTTCTCATCCTTGAAATGAAGTTTCTTTCGTTCAATCTCCTTCAGATCCTCCCGTCATAACTCCTATGACTATCATACTCCTCGTGACTTTTAACTTCCAGAGTTCAACTACCCCTTGGACTTACGATTCTCTTGAAGGTTTCAGGAAGTTCTTTTGAATTTTTGAAGAACTCCTAGAGCATTTGTGATCAAGTCAGCTCTGTCTCAGTCAAAGTATTCCTTCTTACTTCTACCTTATCTTTTCCCAAGTACTATCTGGTTACAGAATTCACTCTTCCCCTTTGAAAGTTCTAGGGCTTCCTTCGTCCTGACCATGTATTAGTCAATCTTCATCTTGTTGTATCCGTTCAGTCTCAAATAACAACCAACTCTCTACTGCTGAATGGATCTGCTTTTACTATCCACCTTTCTACTCAAACGTCCACCAAGTAGATCTAATGGTCTCTCGAAGAATACAGGGTACTACCACAAAGTTGTGATTCCCCAGTCATTCTCCGGTTAAGAGTTATCCCTTCCAACATCCAATATCTTCCCGGAAAACAATTGATAAGTCCACCATGATGTGAACAACCAATAAGATCTCCCGGTAAATCAGATAGTCACTCTAACTAGCATTTCATTTGGCTCACTTAGGGTCTTGAGAAAGAAACTATTGCGAAACTGTTTGCAATTAGAGGTAACTTATCTCTAAAATGGTATAGGTTGTTGAACATCCAGTCAAAACTCTGCTGGTATAACAACTCTTTCATTTGTTTGTTGCTCGAACTGGTTTCTTTCTTTCGGCTGATCAGACGATGTGTGTCTTCCATCTTACGTTAGTCCTTAGACCTAGGATGTCAATCCTATGGCCATCCATCCCTCACTATAGTAACCCTGTATAAGTGGTGACTTCACTATTTCCCGACATCACATGTCTTTGTTGGCCACCTTCCTAATAACTAACTCCTTGGACCCTCGACAATCCATGAACTCATTTCCCATGGCTCTGATGTGTGTCCTTTGTAACATTGAACTTTGAAGTCGTATCTCCTTGATCTTGATGACACTACTATCCTGCCTTGCTTAAAATATCAGACTTTGTTGTTGCCTGCTAAGTATCGGACTGTTGCTTCCTACTCCTCTACCATAAACATCTTAGCTCTTTTTAGACATACAAAACCTATACAACTTCTTCTCAAACTTTCTCCAAATATCAGTTGTGCCTTATGATTCCTCCAACACCACTTCTTCCACCAAGTTGCAACAACTCCCATCTATATATGACTACATATTGTGGCTTCTTAATCCAGCGTCTTTCAGTTCCAGCTCGATGTCCTTCACTCTATAATCGTTATTCTTGGACAAGACTGGAAATTTTACTGTCCAAATCAGAGATTTGTCATGATAAGACCTGGTGTTTAGATCTTCCAACTTCATAATACTCCTACTTTAGTAGAGTTTCTCATGTAGCTTTCCTGTCAACATCATTAGTTAAGCTCCCTTCAACTTGTGATGTTACTCTTCTTTGAAATTACGTAGTTCCTCCATCCTTCCATGTTCTGATGATATAGACCTCCAAATCCTAATATGATGTGGGTTGTGGTCCATCCCCACGTGTAGCTTCGTTTACTTCAATCATCTTGACTTCCTTCTCTTCATGAGCTTTCATTGTTGTTTGAAACTTCTGAGAGCACGTCTCTCCCTTACACGAATCCTATCTACCTCTAGATCAGTAACATCAAGAAAAGAACTCAATGTGACAATCATGCCATTGTACATCAAATTCTAACTTCATGTACCAACCTAGCCAATCAAAAATCCAATAAGTTCCAATAAATCTCAAATGCAGTTATATATCAATCATGCAACATAAGCCCGTAATTTAAGTAGTACTTTGAGTAAAAACATATCAACTACCCAGGCTCAGATGCTATAAACTACAGATAGGTATATATTACCTTATAATCCTATCCTAACAACTCTTTGACTCGGTAATTACCGTAGTTGCCCATTTGCAATGGAATAATGCCAAGACAAAGTACTCAAAGGGTAGTTGTGGTTTGGCTTGGTTTCATATGGAACTAAACTCAATGTAGCTTGGATCTTCCGTCTGACTAAAACATATATTTGCGGACATATCCAGATCCTTCATGTAGTTACTCATGGTACATCAGAAGTAGTAGTGTAGCTTCCGTCATTGTTTATGCCATCTCCTAATTTTCTTAACACTTTAGACTATACTCAGGTGAATCCCCTTTGATCTGCATCATTAGGGTATTAACATACTTTCCATATTTGAATGTCGATGATTCTTCACTATCATCAAACATCTCCAGACTTCCTTCATCACCAACTTACGATAAGGTTCTACTTCATAGGATAGCGTTATCAATGATACCATGTTGGTAACACTGACTTGGATGTAATCTATTTGGTATATCAACTTGTACTGGACAGTCTTAACTGGTCATACCAAGTTAAAAAAATAAGGTAGATGAATATTTACCTATAGAATATTAAATAAGAATATCTATTCCAGTTGGGTAATGAAATGTGTATACAAGTATGACAGTATTATTCTCAAATGAAATACCATCATAGTTGTAAGAATATAAAGTTTGGATAATTATGATAACTCCCTATAGTCTTACCAACCTACAAGTCTCCTAAAAGGGTTTTAATCCAAAGGTCGTTCGCTCTGATACCATCTGTGGTGACCACGCACACCACTACATGTTGTAGTGTACAAGTCGCTGATATAATACTCACGGAAGGACCTTTCCGTAAATATTATATCCCTCAGAGTAGTACAACAGAAACATAGCTGGTTCAAGGTAACACTATAGGATTACATCACTATTCAATACAAAATCTCGAGAACCTCCTTTACAAGCGGAAGTAGGTCTCGTGTGAATGAAAATCCAGAAAGACTCAAGGCGTAGCACAAAGCTGGATATCAGCTCTACCTTTAACTCCTAATCCACTACTACCGTTGTCACAGCCCTATCTATCCATTTGGAATCTCCTTGTCCAGAGTTGTGCTTCTCCATCCAATCATAGTAGTCTTGTCCATAGGCATTGTTGTCGAAGTGTCCACCATTGTACCGTTGTCGCCACTCATCCGCTGGCAAAGTAGAGGTTGACTCCTTCAGGCTCCACCAGGTTGATTTGACTCCACATTGATGACCTCACCAACGTCATGATGGATTCATGTCATTCCTCTGCTGCCGCCAATAATCTAAGCAGGGGGTCAACGGAGGAAAGAGTGAGCAACACGAGCGTTACTCAGCAAGTTCAAATAATAGGAATAAGGTGTTGTATGCACTATCTACCATCCATACCAAAAGGTCATGGATGAACATGCATATCTATGTAAAACATTTTTAGGAAAAGATTCATTTTATCTTCAGAAAACTATGCCTGTCAACCATTCACAGGTGCTAGAATGTAACAGCCCAAAGCTGAGAACCTAAAAACCCGTGTAAAATTTTCGCTTTTGTGTTAATTGCATCATGGCATCCATACATAATCATGTCTCTTTTGAGTTAACACAACAGTTGTATCGAATTGATGTTGAGTTGCTAAAACAAAATGCCAAATTGCTCTAACAAACTTCAACAAAATGAAGGCACTCAAAGTTGCAAAACAAAATTCTTGACATCTTATATTTGTCAAGGAAGTTCCAAGGGTTGAAAACAATATTTTGCAATTGCTATAAATTTTCCAAATGGGCAACATTTTGAATTTAGCAAAAATGCCTTAATTCAATCCCATGAACAAAAGTTGGTCAAAACATTTTATTTTTAAACCCCAATTTTTGTGGAGCAACTAAATGACCAGGGGAGCATCTCCAAATTATTTCATAATTTTTGGAAGTGTTTAAGTTGCTCAACTAATTCAAATACAGCTGCTGGTTCTAAAAAGAAACAGAAAAGGACTTGTTTGTGATGGCAGAAAAGGTTCCAGGGGGGTTTCTGCAAAAACTTCATCTCCCTCGTTCTGTAGCGACCGAGGCCGTCGCGTGCCCGCCGGACCACCTCGTCGCCGTGCCCCGCGCCACTGCACCCAGCGCCCTCCTGCCGCGTCGAGGAGAAGAGGAGGTCCCCACCGCGCGCTGTTCCCCATCCCCCACCTGCTCCCGTGCTTCCTCTCGCTCTCGTCTCCTCTCCATGGCCGCCATGGCCGCCGAGGCCGCCGTGCTCGTCGCCGTCGCCTGAAGCTCCCCCGAGCGAATCGAGCGCCATCATTAGGACCGCCGCGTCGCCAGATCCTCCTCCGCCAGAGGAATCGAGGCGGGAGGCCCCGGATCGACGCCGCCGTCCTCGTTTCTCCGCACGGCCATCCGACCACCGCCGCGGCTCCGCCGCCCAATTCCGGCGCCGTCGAACCACCTCCGGCCGCGCCATCTGCACCATAGTGCTCGTGGTGAGCGTCCCGTCCTTCGTGACCCCATCTCCCCTCTCCCCTCCCGCGCGAGCGCGCGCTCCACACCACGCGCCGCCGTCGCCGTAGCTCCTCACCGTAGAATTGACGAGCCCGGTGCCAAACCCGGTTTTCTCCGGATTCTGTTCCGGGTTAAGACAAGAGCTACTGGAACCGATCAGTTTTAGCCGGTCTATAACCGGAATTGAACCGGAATTATTTTCTCCCGGTGAAAAATCTGGAAAATTCCGGACTGACAACCGGATTTCAGTACTGATTTTGAAATTGCTATTTTCTTTTCATCCCTCTATCTATAATGATATAGATATTATGTTGTTGTTAATTAAATCATAAAAAGGTCATATCAAAAGGAAATTGATAAATACAATAACTTTTTATCCGTGTATCCAAAAAATGCGTGTAATATACCAAAATGTCCAGAAATTTGTGAATAAACCTTTAAAGTAAATATTATGTATATTTGATCACAATTGAAATACTGTGCTTCTAGTAATATTAAAAATCATTAAATTAAATATGGGGTGTTCTTCCATCCGGTTAAAGTATTTATTTCTCGCACCCCATTTAAATTGGTAGATAGCTTAAATAAATTCGGTACCTTAAAATGTCATGTCATCATGTGTCTGTGCATTGCACTGGTGTTATCTGTGGTTTTGATTGTTCCTCTCCGGTATTGTTTGTGCATCGGTAGATCAAGGAGTTGAAGTGCCACCCCCGTCGCGTGACGATCCGTATTACCAGCTGTATCAACAAGGCAAGCGTAATCCCCCTCTGAGCATATCTTATCCTATGTTTCCGCAAATATTTTCTCCACTATAATATTGCATGCGGTTCCAAATGTCAATTTTATTGGATTAGAGTATCCTATAGTTGCATTAAGATTCCGATGCCATTATCCGTTCTCTCCTATTATCCATAGGTTTGTATTGTTGGCTGAGATACTTAATTATGCAATGTTGATGCTTAGCCATGCTTAGTTAAATGTTATTCGTCCGGTGGATGTTTCATGTTGGGAACAGGTGCTTAACTGTCGGATGAGGGTGGAGAAACTGTGGTGACAGGTGATAAAATGCTAAAGGTGGGGATGAGAGGCCACTGAGGTTGTGGTGCTTTGTCTCGTTCTCGCCGCCTAGGTGCGAGTTCTTTACCTCCCGAACCAAGACTGAGCGTGCAACCATGCGTGAGGCCTATGCATTCGTAGTGCAGGAACCCTCATAGACTAAATAACTCGGGGGGCTAGCCAGGGTCCTCTAGTTTGAGCTTCCATTTGCGCGTGCGTGATGATGGTGGTTGAACTGGAATGAGGATTGTGGTGTTAGGAAAATAATTGGCCGTGGGGCAGGGTGTTGGATCTCGTGTCCTGCCGCAACTGATGATCCTGGAAAGTCCTTAACGAGGGAGAAGTCGACACCGCTCCCACCCAGCCGGCTCTCCAAGGAAGAGAGCTAAAAGCTAGGTAATGGGCCGGACGGTACGCGTGGCAAACATTGTACACCCCTGCAGGGTAAATCTTTTCGAAAAGCCGTGTCCACGGTTACGGACGACTTGGGAAAGGACGATAAGATCATAGAATAACTTAACGGAATGATTAAAAACTGGGTACTAAAGGTACCACTCAAGATTGCAAGGTGAGCTTCCTCGAGGGTGATTCGGGGAGGTGCCTTTGATGAACAGGTACAGTGGTTCATGATGGTTGATGTTGAGAAAGGTGATCAAAGAAAAGAGTCACTTCTTACCCCTTTTAAAATACTCTGAATAGTCGATGCCTTGAGTTATGTTTTCATAAATAAAATCAGCTTTATGCAAAACAGCCATAAAACTTTGAAAGCCTCATCGAGCTAAAGCTCTATATATAATCTTGCGAGTTCGTCGAACTCAACGTCGTTTGTTTTGTTTCAGAGGAGGACTTCACCGACCTCGAAGGTGGGTTCTTTGTGGACGTCGACGAGTAGTCTGGGGTTCCCAGGTGGCAGCTTGGGACATCCCGGAACAGCTGGCGCTGGATGTTTATCTGTAGGCCTCTTAGGCCATAATTTGGATCTTGTTGTTTAGAACAACCTAATTCGCTTCCGCATGTTGTAATGTTGGGTCTGTGACCTCTGGTTGTAATTTGCTATCTTTCTCTATTATAAGAGTTGAACTATAATGATTTGTGTCGTAGAGTCTGTGATGTGCCAGTTGTTCCACAAGTCTTGATCTCTCTATTATGCTTTGATAGTTGTGCCTGTGTTAAGGCATCAATCGGGGTGTTGCGTTGCCGATGATCCATTCCGAGCAACGCCTGCCAAAGGTTTTGGCCGGGGATTGGTAAACCCGTAACCTCCGGTTGTATCGCTTAACCGGTGACACACATCACTGTATAGCAGTCGGGTCGGGGCGCCACAAGTTGGTATCAGAGCAGTACTGCCTGTAGGAAACCCTTCTACTGGTCGACGTTGAGTCTAGTGTTTGTGAAAATATTTTTAACCTAAAAATGAGTTGTGAAAACCATCTTAGGATTCTTTTTACTCCTTATCTGGTTACCCTCTAATCTCGGAGCAATCTTACCTCGATTTGAGTTAAAAGTTTTACTTCTCGTCTGTTACTTCAAAATGATTAGAAACGGGGTGGGTTCGACCTTTAGTGTTATGTGTCCAGTTGCTCCCGCTGCGTTGCAAACTAAAATCTGTTATTTTACCCAACGAGAACAATTTGCCTCTCTTTGGGTTTTAACCCAAGGACTTGAACATAAGGTCCCGGATTGTGCCAACTAGAGTGTGTTAAGTGTGGTTCTTAACATTGCATCGCTAGTAGCACATGATGCTGATCTTTGACCCAAGTTCTATCTTGTTGATTCCTTGTTAATTGTTACACAATGTATTATCGTCCCTAGTCTGTGTACTTGAGTAGACGCTAATGCTATTGTTCGACCATTCGGAGAAAGATACTAACTGTGTCATTGTCAAATCTCCAGAATGGCTCGAGGAGGCCGTGGAGGCCGCGGTAACCACAACGATGATGAGGATGATCTGCCGCCACCACCCTCGATGGCTGAGGTCTTGATGGCCATTGAGGAGAACCGTGGGCGCAATGAGCGCTTGCTTGAGCAGTTGGTGCAGCAGAATGCACAGAGGAATGGTGCAACACTCTCACTGAGTTCCTGCGCTCGCAGCCACCCACCTTTGCTGATGCTAAGGAGCCACTGGAAGCTGATGATTGGCTTCGTGCTTTGGAGCGCAAGTTCTCCGCGCTGCATGTCCCAGTGGCGAGCAAGTCAACTTTGCCACCTACCTCTTGGTTGGTGCAGCTGGCTGTTGGTGGGAAAGCCATGTGGCTTGTTTCCAGCCAACCATGTCTTCACTTGGGCTGATTTCCGCACTGCCTTCCGTGCGGAGTACATTCCCAGCCGATCATGGACTTGAAGAGGAGGGAGTTCCTGGATTTGCAACAGGGACGTATGGACCTCCGCACTTATGGTTGTGAGTTCAACCATCTCTCTCGTTACGCCCCAAGGGACGTGACCAATGATGCTGACAAGCAAGAGCTGTTCCGCAAGGGTCTTACGCCGCAGCTCCGCTATGAGTTGTTGCCCTTCAGGTTCCAGACCTACCAGGAGCTGTTCAACCAGGCTCTTACTCTTGAGCAAGGAAGAAAGGAACTTGAGGCTTCCAAGAGGCCCGCACACGGGGACCACCAGAGTTCCTCGGGTTCTGAGAGCAAGAAGCGCAGGGTGTTTGTTCCCTACAGCGCTGTGCCGCGTGCTCCATTCATGCCGGGCCGCGGGATACAGGCCACCACCTCCGCGCCCCACTACTTCGACACTTGGGGTAGCGGAGTGGGTACCGTCCTATGCTACCTGCTCCACCTGGACTCACTTGCTACACCTGTGGCCAGGCTGGCCACTACTCCAGGGAGTGCCCCCAGAAGGCACCTCTCGCGAACTCCTGCACGAGCCCCTGCCACTCCAGCTGGCAAGGCTGGACCTATTGTGCGTGGTCGCCTGAACCACATCTCTGCTGAAGAAGCTGAAGAGGACCCCGGCGTCCTCATGGGTGAGTTACGAATCAACGGCAATTCAGCTACAGTTTTGTTTGATTCTGGAGCATCGCATTCATTCATATCCATAGCTTTGCAAAAGACCACAAAATACCGTTCGAGAAAATGAGCCATCCCTTGGTGATGCCACTCCTGGCTCCAAATGGCAAACCGATGGGTTACTCCTGAGTCCAGATTACTATCGGTTACTACTCTTTTCCTTTCGCTTTGGTAGCTCTGAGGTCAAGTGGCATTGATGTCATACTGGGCATGAACTGGCTAGCCAAATACCGGGCTAATCTCGACTGTGCTGCCAAGACCGTCACCGTGACCAATTCTTCCGGCGACAGTGTTAAGTATTGGTCTGCACTGTCAAGACCTCCATGTTCATCATACCCAACTCACCCAGATTCCTTTGCTTTATGGAAGGCGAATCCCCTCCTGAAATCCAGGACATACACGTGGTGTGTGACTTCCCGGATGTGTTCCCGGAAGAATTGCCTGGCATGCCTCCTGACCGAAGTGTGGAGTTTGTCATAGATCTACTTCCCGGTACCGCTCCAATTTCCAAGAAGCCCTACCGTATGCCGGTGGAAGAGTTGGCTCTGTTGAAAGAGCAAATTGATCAGCTGTTAGCAAGGATTTCATCCAGCCTAGCAGTTCACCTTGGGGTTGTCCGGTACTCTTTGTCAAGAAGAGGGATTCTACCGTGCCTCGTCTAGTCTCTGACTATAGACCGTTGAATGCGGTGACAATCAAGAACAAGTATCCTATTCCTCGCATCAATGATCTGTTGGATCAGTTAGCTGGTGCAACGGTATTCTCCAAGATGGATCTGAGGTCAGGATACCATCAGATCAAGATCAGAAAGGAGGATATTCCAAAGACGGCATTTGTTACTCGCTATGGCTCATATGAGTATACCGTCATGTCCTTTGGTCTCACCAATGCTCCAGCTACTTTCATGAGGCTCATGAACTCTGTCTTCATGGATTATCTTGACAAGTTTGTCGTCATTTACATCGATGACATCCTCGTTTATTCCAAAACCGATGAAGAGCATGCCGAACATCTTCGTTTGGTTCTGACACGACTTCGAGAACACCGCCTCTATGCCAAGTTCTCCAAGTGTGAGTTTGGTTGGATAATCTGTCTTCCTTGGTCATGTGATATCCGCTAATGGTGTGGCTGTCATTCCCGACAAGATTCAGTCCATTTGGATTGGAAAACTCCAATGTCAGTCAAGGACATCCGTAGCTTTCTCGGATTGGCAGGTTACTACCGCCGATTCATCGAAGGTTTCTCCAAGATAGCCAAGGCCCTGACTGACCTTCTCAAGAAGGATAAAAAGTTTGTATGGTCGGCCGAAGCTGAAGAGAGCTTCAAAACACTGAAAGCCAAACTCACCTCCGCTCCTGTGCTTGTCCTGCCGGACACAAGCAAGGATTTCGTCGTCTTCTGTGACGCCTCTCTGCAAGGCTTGGGCTGTGTGCTAATGCAAGATGGCCATGTGGTGGCATATGCTTCTCGCCAACTTAAGCCGCATGAGCTCAATTACCCACTCATGATCTAGAACTTGCCGCGGTGGTTTATGCTTTGAAGCAATGGAGACCATACCTGTTTGGTAACCGTTGCGAGATTTCTCGGATCACAAGAGTCTGAAGTACCTCTTCACCCAGCCGGATTTAAATCTCAGGCAAAGGCGTTGGTTGGAGTTAATCAAGGACTATGATGTGAGTCTGAACTATCAACCCGGCAAAGCAAACGTCGTGGCTGACGCGCTAAGTCGGAAGTCCTATTGCAACAATCTGATGATTGAAAAGGCCCAACCTGCCCTCATGAAGAGTTCTCTCGTTTGAACTTAGAAATGTTCCCTCTGGCTACCTTGCAAATCTGGAGATCAAATCTACTCTTGTAGACCAGATTAAGGAAGCTCAAACCGTGACAAGGGTATTCGAAAAATCAAGGAGAACATTGCTAGCGGGAAGGCCAAATGTTTCTATCAATGAATCCGGAGTTGTTTATTTTGGTGACCGCTTGGTAGTGCCAAAGAAACAAAATTGAGAGGGCTGATCCTCCAAGAAGCTCATGAATCTCCTCTCTCTATTCATCCCGGTAGTACCAAAATGTACCAAGACCTTCGACCACAATTCTGGTGGACTCGGATGAAACGAGAAATTGCCAAGTATGTTGCTGAATGCGACACATGTCGACGGGTAAAGGCTGAACATCAAAGGCCTGCCGGCACTCTCGCCCTATTGCAGTCCCGAGTGGAAATGGGATGAAATTGGTATGGACTTCATCACCGGGTTTCCCGATCTCAAAAGGGCAACAATGCAATATGGGTAATCATTGATCGTCTTCCAAGGTTGCTCACTTCCTACCAGTCCGTGATGATATACGGGCAAGTCAACTTGCTGACTTATATTGGCTCGTATTGTTCCATTGCATGGGGTCCCTCTGAGGATCATATCGGACCGTGGAAGTATCTTTGTATCCAAATTTGGCAGAGTTTCCAAACTGCTATGGGGTCCCGTCTCAACTTCAGTACCGCCTACCATCCTCAAACTGATGGTCAGACCGAAAGAGTGAACCAAGTGTTGGAAGACATGCTTAGGGCATGTGTAATCTCTTTTGGCAAGGGTTGGGAAAAGTATCTCCCTTTCGCGGAGTTCTCCTACAACAATAGCTATCAAGCTAGTCTGGGCATGGCTCCATTCGAGGTTCTATATGGAAGAAAATGCCGCACTCCTCTAAATTGGTCCGAGACCGGAGAGAGAGCACTCTTTGGTCCGGATGTGATCAATGAAGCTGAGGAGAAGGTTCGAATCATAAGAGAGAATCTGAAGATTGCTCAGTCTAGGCAGAAGAGCTACTATGATAAGCACCATCAGGAAATTCACTATGAAATTGGTGATAAAGCTTATCTCCGCGTCTCTCCCCTTCGTGGCGTTCGCCGCTTCGGTATCAAAGGGAAATTGGCCCCTCGCTATGTTGGCCCTTTCACCGTTCTGGCCAAGCGAGGAGATCTTTCTTATAATTGGAGTTACCGGTCAAATTCCCAAATGTACATGATGTGTTTCATGTCTCCCAACTTCGCCGGTGTTTTAAAGATCCTATCCATGGAGTCAATCATGAGAGCTGGATCTCCAGGAAGATCTCACTTATCGCGAGCATCCTATCCGTGTCCTGGATGAAGCCGAAAGGAAGACCCGTAACAAGACTACCAAGTTCCTCAAAGTTCAATGGTCTCACCATTCCGAGGAAGAAGCTACTTGGGAAAGAGAGTCTAGTCTTCGTGAGGAGTATCCCGACTTCTTTCCGCAATTAGAATCTCGGGACGAGATTCCTGTAAGGGGGGTAGAGTTGTAACAGCCCAAAGCTGAGAACCTAAAAACCAGTGTAAAATTTTCGCTTTTGTGTTAATTGCATCATGGCATCCATACATAATCATGTCTCTTTTGAGTTAACACAACAGTTGTATCGAATGATGTTGAGTTGCTAAAACAAAATGCCAAATTTCTCTAACAAACTTCAACAAAATGAAGGCACTCAAAGTTGCAAAACAAAATTCTTGACATCTTATATTTGTCAAGGAAGTTCCAAGGGTTGAAAACAATATTTTGCAATTGCTATAAATTTTCCAAATGGGCAACATTTTGAATTTAGCAAAAATGCCTTAATTCAATCCCATGAACAAAAGTTGGTCAAAACATTTTATTTTTAAACCCCAATTTTTGTGGAGCAACTAAATGACCAGGGGAGCATCTCCAAATTATTTCATAATTTTTGGAAGTGTTTAAGTTGCTCAACTAATTCAAATACAGCTGCTGGTTCTAAAAAGAAACAGAAAAGGACTTGTTTGTGATGGCAGAAAAGGTTCCAGGGGGTTTGTGCGAAAACTTCATCTCCCTCGTTCTGTAGCGACCGAGGCCGTCGCGTGCCCGCCGGACCACCTCGTCGCCGTGCCCCGCGCCACTGCACCCAGCGCCCTCCTGCCGCGTCGAGGAGAAGAGGAGGTCCCCACCGCGCGCTGTTCCCCATCCCCCACCTGCTCCCGTGCTTCCTCTCGCTCTCGTCTCCTCTCCATGGCCGCCATGGCCGCCGAGGCCGCCGTGCTCGTCGCCGTCGCCTGAAGCTCCCCCGAGCGAATCGAGCGCCATCATTAGGACCGCCGCGTCGCCAGCTCCTCCTCCGCCAGAGGAATCGAGGCGGGAGGCCCCGGATCGACGCCGCCGTCCTCGTTTCTCCGCACGGCCATCCGACCACCGCCGCGGCTCCGCCGCCCAATTCCGGCGCCGTCGAACCACCTCCGGCCGCGCCATCTGCACCATAGTGCTCGTGGTGAGCGTCCCGTCCTTCGTGACCCCATCTCCCCTCTCCCCTCCCGCGCGAGCGCGTGCTCCACACCACGCGCCGCCGTCGCCGTAGCTCCTCACCGTAGAATTGACGAGCCCGGCGCCAAACCCGGTTTTCTCCGGATTCTGTTCCGGGTTAAGACAAGAGCTAGTGGAACCGATCAGTTTTAGCCGGTCTATAACCGGAATTGAACCGGAAACATTTCCGGAATTATTTTCTCCCGGTGAAAAATCCGGAAAATTCCGGACTGACAACCGGATTTCAGTACTGATTGTGAAATTGCTATTTTCTTTTCATCCCTCTATCCCTAAATGATATAGATATTATGTTGTTGTTAATTAAATCATAAAAAGGTCATATCAAAAGGAAATTGATAAATACAATAACTTTTTATCCGTGTATCCAAAAATGCGTGTAATATACCAAAATGTCCAGAAATTTGTGAATAAACCTTTAAAGTAAATATTATGTATATTTGATCACAATTGAAATACTGTGCTTCTAGTAATATTAAAAATCATTAAATTAAATATGGGGTGTTCTTCCATCCGGTTAAAGTATTTATTTCTCGCACCCCATTTAAATTGCTAGATAGCTCAAATAAATTCGGTACCTTAAAATGTCATGTCATCATGTGTCTGTGCATTGCACTGGTGTTATCTGTGGTTTTGATTGTTCCTCTCCGGTATTGTTTGTGCATCGGTAGATCAAGGAGTTGAAGTGCCACCCACGTCGCGTGACGATCCGTATTACCAGCCGTATCAACAAGGCAAGCGTAATCCCCCCTCGAGCATATCTTATCCTATGTTTCCGCAAATATTTTCTCCACTATAATATTGCATGCGGTTCCAAATGTCAATTTTATTGGATTAGAGTATCCTATAGTTGCATTAAGATTCCGATGCCATTATCTGTTCCCTCCTATTATCCATAGGTTTGTATTGTTGGCCGGAGATACTTAATTATGCAATGTTGATGCTTAGCCATGCTTAGTTAAATGTTATTCGTCCGGTGGATGTTTCATGTTGGGAACAGGCGCTTAACTGTCCGGATGAGGGTGGAGAAACTGTGGGGACAGGTGATAAAATGCTAAAGGTGGGGATGAGAGGCCACTGAGGTTGTGGTGCTTTGTCTCGTTCTCGCCGCCTAGGTGCGAGTTCTTTACCTCCCGAACCAAGACTGAGCGTGCAACCATGCGTGAGGCCTATGCATTCGTAGTGCAGGAACCCTCATAGACTAAATAACTCGGGCGGGACTAGCCAGGGTCCTCTAGTTTGAGCTTCCATTTGCGCGTGCGTGATGATGGTGGTTGAGCTGGAATGAGGATTGTGGTGTTAGGAAAATAAGTGGCCGTGGGGCAGGGTGTTGGATCTCGTGTCCTGCCGCCACTTATGATCCTGGAAAGTTCTTAACGAGGGAGAAGTCGACACCGCTCCCACCCAGCCGGCTCTCCAAGGAAGAGAGCTAAAAGCTAGGTAATGGGCCGGACGGTACGCGTGGCAAACATTGTACACCCCTGAAGGGTAAATCTTTTCGAAAAGCCGTGTCCACGGTTACGGACGACTTGGGAAAGGACGATAAGATCATAGAATAACTTAAACGGAATGATTAAAACCTGGGTACTAAAGGTACCACTTCAAGATTGCAAGGTGAGCTTCCTCGAGGGTGATTCGGGGAGGTGCCTTTGATGAGCAGGTATAGTGGCTGATGATGGTTGATGTTGAGAAAGGTGATCAAAGAAAAGAGTCACTTCTTACCCCGTTTAAAATTACTCTGAATAGTCGATGCCTTTGAGTTATGTTTTTCATAAATAAAATCAGCTTTATGCAAAACAGTCATAAAACTTTGAAAGCCTCATCGAGCTAAAGCTCTATATATAATCTTGCGAGTTCGTCGAACTCAACGTCGTTTGTTTTGTTTCAGAGGAGGACTTCACCGACCTCGAAGGTGGGTTCTTTGTGGACGTCGATGAGTAGTCTAGGGTTCCCAGTTGGTAGCTTGGGACATCCCGGAACAGCTGGCGCCGGATGTTTATCTGTAGGCCTCTTAGGCCATAATTTGGATCTTATTGTTTAGAACAACCTAATTCGCTTCCGCATGTTGTACTGTTGGGTCCGTGACCTCTGGTTGTAATTTGCTATCTTTCTCTATTATAAGAGTTGAACTATAATGATTTGTGTCGTAGAGTCTATGATGTGCCAGTTGTTCCACAAGTCTTGATCTCTCTATTATGCTTTGATAGTTGTGCCTGTGTTAAGGCATCAATCGGGGTGTTGCGTTGCCGATGATCCATTCCGAGCAACGCCTGCCAAAGGTTTTGGCCGGGGATTGGTAAACCCGTAACCTCGGGTTGTATCGCTTAACCGGTGACACACAGCATCATGGTATAGCAGTCGGGTCGGGGCGCCACATAGAACTTCATGGAGCTCCTTTCTTGCAGCGTTCGCAGCTCCTTCCCGGAACAGGGAGTAACATGTCACATTTTTTACACTCTGCAGAGGTGCGTTACTTTACCCATAAGAGATCAAGACCTTGTTGCTCAACCAGGCGTTCCTTCCTGTCCACACTCTCTTTGTTGTGGGGCCCGGTTGTTGATCCAAGCCATTCACTGTGCTTCTCCACCACCCCACATGCCCACGCCCTTCATGCATAGCAGGATTACCCCTGATATACTACCCTGCAAGGTAGAACTACCTAGGCTCCCCTTGCAGACCATCCTAGACACCAGCGTCCATGGGAATTAAGGGATCCCACTCATGTGCATGTAGTCCCGCAAGATCTACAGCGTACGGCTCTGGCTGTCCGTTGACATGTGAAAGGAAGAACATCGCAGTTGACTTTCTCGTCCCATTCCAAGTCTTATGGTTAACGCGTCATTTACGGCGCAAGAACACTGACGGCATTGGTTGTTAAATCCCGTGTAATACATTCCCGTGCAAATGGAACCTCCACCACATCATCAAACCGTGGTTCCAATGCCAGCCAACAATATATATAGCAATTCACATCATTCGAAAATAGGTTTTTCTTTTTCATGAAATGATAAACCGTAGTAATTTGTAATTACTTTGATAAACATAATCAAGTAGGACATGAGCAAGAGTGAACTTGCCTTTTTGACTACAAGATTATGCAGCCAAGGTCTTCGATACAATAAAGACTCCAAAATCTGGAAAAAACATCATTGGTCCGGCAAGGACTAATATTTGAAGAAGCAATATGCTATTATGCATAGGTATGAGATGCATCGCAAAATACCCCAAAACATACCCAAGCTTAACTAAGTAAGCTTCGTCTTAAGCGATACTACGATGACATCGATTAACTTGGCTCGGGTTGTTTTATCACCGTTAAGCGATGTTATTAGTGCTTAGGTTGATAATGAGTTGATATTAGTAAGTGTTTAAGATTTTGAAATTTGATGTGATACACTTGGTGATTTCAGAATCCTAGTTCTTCAAGATTTAAGTGTGTTTCACTTTTATTTAAATGAAGAAGTATTAACAAATATTAAGAACAAACAAATTTATTTCCTTTATTATTTAAGTATCACACTTAAAAGAAAAAGAAATAAAGTAACATCATTGTATGTTTCATCTCTTAGTTTTAAAATATTGACATTAATGGAATAGATTATAACACAAAGTTAATCCAATATTAATGATAGTAATAATGGTGCTCATATTTCATTAAGTAGAGATTTTATTTTTTAGATGATGTAAACATCTTTTACAAATGATTTTTCTTTAAGGAATTCATCATTTTATTCATCAAAGTAATGGAATAGTAATAATTTATGTCCACATATGACATTCTTAAAATGGAAATAAGGTATGTAAGCTTATGATTGAAACATATGTTTATGTTTGCAATTTAGACATATGAAGAAATTTAAATGGATTTGAAATGCATCGAAAATAGCATTTCAAATAAACTACATATTTCAAATAATAAGCAAATTGTTGTTTCGATTTTAGAATGTTTCAAATTTAGTCAAACAAGTATTTTATTTATACAACAGATAGATTTTATTTTTATGATCATTTTGATATATTATTTGTATTATTCTGATTTAATATTAAATAGTTATAAATTTTCAAAGTTTAAGAAATTTAAATTATTTCTGGAATATATAAATTTGGGTTGGTCCCACATGTTAGGTTTTTAAATAATTTATGGAAATATTTCCTAAATGTTTAAATATCTGACAGTGGGGTCCACCTGTCATATTTCTACTTATTTTTAAAAAGAAAAATCAGGAAAAAATATGATTCATTAAAGTTCATCCAATCCAAGCTCGAATTCGACATTTGCGAGCGAAATTGGGACGAGTTTGGGTGCGCAGAAGATAGAGCACGTCTCCGCTGACCTAAAGGTGGCGGCGCCGTTCAAGTTTGGTCACCGGAGCTGGCACGGCGGCGAGCAAACGCGGCGGCCGGGGACGGAGCACGACGAACCAATAATCTAGCGCGAATTGATGCAAATTAAAGGTACGGAAAGAACCGCAAGCTCACCAAGAGCGCGACGGATGGCTTGGTGAAGCATGGCGTGGACGGACGGCGTCGGAAAGATCATGGACAGCCGGCGGCTGGAGTTGGGAACGACAGCGAAATTCTCCCTCTCTCGTGGTTCCGAGCACGCAAGGCTCAACGAGGACGATGCAGAAAACACGGCGGAGCTTCCCAACTGCTCAAAGGAGCGCAGCGTGGCCGGAGTCTGTGGCGCACGGCTGAGGTCCGCATGGTTAGGGTTAGGGTTTGTACTCGTTTTGCTCCAGAGAGAGAAGGCGAGGCGAGCGAGTGAGGAGCAAGGTAAGATGCAGACATCTCGTGCGTGCTTATCCTTGCGAAACATGCACATAGAGAGGAGGTGGCACGGCAACGGCGGCGTCGTCCTTCTGGCCGAAGGAAGAAGAAAGGGAAAGAAAAGGTCATTTTCTGAAAAACCCCTGGAGTTTCAGGGAATTGCAGAAACAGTGTAAACAGGCCCCTGGCTCCTGTATTAAATGATTAGAGGACCTGTTTGTGATGATTTTAATTACAGAAAAGCCCTTGTATGTGTAGAATTTCATTATGTTATTAATTTCAACTTAGAATTTTGAATATTTGATGTATTTGGAATTCACTTAACATATAAAGTGAATTTGGTCATATTTGGACTTATTTACTTTAATAAAGTGTGTGGCTTTACATTTCTTTATTTTTGTTTTGCATTAAAGCAACATGATAATACTTTGTTATGCTTGTATATATTTGTGGATATTGGTTTTCAAATACTATAGATGATTTGATGGCTTGACTCCAAGATATAGGTAGATATGATATTCAAACTTGGGTTTTGATGCTTTAATAATTCCTGAGCAACTCCAAGTTGTTGTCGAGCAATATATGCATGATTTGTTTACTGTGATGGCTACAAAGACTATACACAGTGTTTCAATTCAAATACAAGCCAAGCACAAAATATGGCCCTAGTGGCTTTGACTTGTGGTTCCTGACAACTAAATCATGTGAAGACATGATCAGATGTATGTGGATGCACAAGTACTGATATCCTGCCTGAGGTCAGGTCTTATGGTGACATAAAATGATGAGAATAGAATCTTCCTTAGTTCCACATCTCATTCTGAAGATACAAGATTGGAGCACTCCTCTTAAGTATGAATAATGCTTTAATGTGTGGAGGCAAATTATTAGAACAACTGCTGACTAAATAGTCCATGTGTTTCAAATTACCACATGTCCAAAATTATCTCCTCTAAAGATTGAACTCTTGAATAAGACACATGGTCTAGATCACATGATGAAGTTGTGAACTACTCTCAATTTGAGACTTGTCCACACACATGAATTTAATAGTTGACTCATGTGATGTTTAAATATGGATGATGATCATATGGTTTTATGCTTTGCCTTTACTTTCTCCTAGATAATCATACTCTTGGAGAAACACCATGAACTACCATATCATTATCTTATTTGGATACTTGATTATGTTGCCTAAGTTATATTTATGGTTTAGTATTTCCTCATGTTACACCTCTTATCTGGATCATGGTTATATCTCATAGTTTCCTACTTGAATCCAGATGCTTCCAATGATCATCCATTGTTGTCTTTACCTTGGTATTGATCCCCCAAGTCAATACCTGGAGTTAAAACAAGTTCTAAAAGGCCATTACCCAGTATCCAACATCACCTGCCTCACCCCTGTGGTGAAGACATCCATCTCAGTCCTAGCCAAACTTTCTATTAGATGGCTATAGAAGAATGTATATATATTTCATGACATCCAATTGCCTTATGAATATAAGAAGAATTTGTTAACAAGATAGCTAGTCTTGTCACCAAATTACATTTCATATTCAAGTGGCTAAGATGTACTGAATTATCTGACCTTCTGTTATTTGTATATGACACTCAAGTGTTTGGGTATACAAACGTGATTTGTTAACAAGGTTGCAAAGCTTGTCACCAAACTACTTCTACATAACACAAACCTTGGAATATCACACTATTTGTAGAGAAGTTAACAAGAATAGATTTTGGTATAGGAGTTTCCAAATACTAGTGATGGACTGGCATAGTGCTTCTATGCATATGTAAGAAGTCCTTCTTCATAATCTTCTTGTTGAACTTCCTTCTTTCTTGTGTTGCCTTCTCTAGTAGAATGATTTGGAGAAGATTAGGAGATAAGAAGATAAGATAGTCTTGATAGGCTAAGTAGATCTAGATTAAGATTTAGTTTAGTCTATTATCCTCCTTCCATATATTCCTTCTTTTCTATTCTTTAAGATATGTACTTATTCGATTAATGATGTAAGTCATACTCATCATTTGATTTATAGTTTCTTGTATTATTAACTTGTAATCAAAATGTTTGAGAATTTAGATAAGATAAGATTTTGAAGTTTATAGCACTCATGTTGATGACTAAGTTTAATCCACCAACATCAGCGAAACCTCGACGTAAGTTTCACAAGTTGGATTCCAAGTTTTTAGTTACTCGTCAAACTAACGGCATTCTCAACTAGCCTTTCGAGTGGTGGTTGAACACTCTATGACTTCGTTGAATTTTTTTTTTTACAATTTTCCTGGATTTTTATATGCATGCTATGCAAATGCACAAATCTAATTTAGCCCCTTTCTACTCTCTGAACTACGGGTCATTACACGATGCGACCGCATGATGGATGTCTGTTTGAGGTAGAGGTCATTAAGGAGGAGAAAATGGTAGTGGCGAGGAACGAAGTAAAGGAAACGGGTGGAGAACCAGCAGCAACTGCTCATTTCATCTGTACCAATGAAGGTAGCACTGAAAAGGCCAATATTGCTGCTCACAGAAGTGATACATAATGGGTTCTTGACTCTGGTGCATCTAAGCATGTCGGGGGTAAATTTTGTGTGTTTGAGTCTTACAATATGCATCCTCCTACTCACAAGGGCACTATTCAAACTGCTGATGGTACAAAGCAGACTGTCATTGGGGTTGGCACAATAAAATGCACTTCGGTCATCTCACTATCCTCAATTTTGCATGTGCCAGCGTTTCCTGTCAATTTGGCCTCTTTAAGTGCACTGATTGATCAAATTGACTGTAGTGTGACTTTTGACAAGTTCGGTTGCTTGATTGCGGAGCGACAAACAAGGCAGACAATTGGGTCTGGCACCAGGCGTAGGGGACTATGGTATGTGGACCAGGAGGTGCAGCCAGACTTGGTGTGTGCTGCGAGCATGGAGGATAAGGAGAAGCAGGCGATGATACATCATTGTAGGATTGGGCACATTTCTTTTGACAAGATGAGTAAAATATTTCCGGATGTTATGTGCGGCATAGACAAGAGCAAATTGCAATGTGATGCTTGTGAGTTTGCAAAGCATACAAGGACATCGTATGTGAGTAGAGGACTTAGGAATATTTCTCCGTTCATGCTTATTCACTCTGATGTATGGACTTGTCCCCCGTGGTGTCCGTTAGTGGTGCGAAGTACTTTGTGACCTTCATTGACTGTCACTCACGCATGACATGGGTTTATCTGATCGGCATAAAGATGAAGTGTTTAACTGTTTTCAGAATTTCTATGCTCTTATCAAGACTCAGTTCAATGTGCAGGTGCAGGCAATGAGAACTGACAATGGAACTGAATATGTGAATAACCAGTTTGGGGCTTTCTTGTCAGAGCATGGCATTCTTCACCAGACTTCCTGTCCAGACACTCCACCCCAGAATGGAGTTGCTGAAGGAAGAACCACCACATTCTGGAAGTTGCTAGGTCTCTTATGTTCACCATGAATGTTCCAAAATTCTTGTGGAGTGAAGCCGTGATGACTGCAACTTGTTTAATTAATAGAACTCCTTCAAGGATATTGGGTATGAAGTCCCCGTGTGAGCTACAGTTAGGAGAGAATAAATTTGTGGTTCCACCTAAATTATTTGGTTGCACATGTTTTGTTAGGGATCATAGACCGGGAGTGGGAAAACTGGATCCAAAGGCTGTGAAGTGTATCTTCATTGGGTACTCTTCTGGACACCGGGGCTATAAATGTTGGAATCCTTCAGAGCGAAGAACTTTTTTCAGTATGGATGTCACCTTCAGGGAAGGTGAGCCCTTCTATGGTGAACCGACTGATCAGAATCTGTTGTTTGAGGAGCTTGACCACCTACACTCTGTGGCAGATGGTCATGAGGGGGAGAAGGTTGTGTCAAGTACCAAGGATGAGTGCACTGACACTGATGATAATGTGCAAGTTCAGGTCCGGCCAATAGTGGGTACAATTCAAATTGGTTCTCTCGAGGTTCCTGTTCGGGATCGTTGGCCTCAGAATCTCCTCGTGTACTCTAGACGGCAGCCACATGGGCAAGCACATGTGCAGGGGGAGCAACAAGACAGTCATACGAGCTCATCTGACACTGCGGAGCAGCAGGCACATGTGCAGGGGGAGCAACAAGCTAGTGAAGCTAGCTCATGTGACACGGTGGATCTTCCCATTGCCTTGAGGAAAGAACCACGAGCTAAGGCAGGAAAGCCTCCTGAAAAATACAGGGATGAGCAGGATACTATAGTGGCAATGAAGACTCTTCAAACTGTTCAGGATGACCATGATATTGGAAACTTTGTGTCCTATGAGGCTTTGTCTCCTTCCTATAGAGCGTTTGTTGCCTCTTTACAAACTGTGTCAACCCCAAAGGATTGGAAGACCGCAAAACAAGATCCAAAGTTGCGTGAAACAATGATAGAGGAGTTGGAAGCACTGAAGAAAAACAAGATGTGGGTGCTAACCACTTTGCCCGAAGGGAAAAGGGCAGTGAGTTGTAAGTGGATCTATACTGTGAAGCAAGATCCTGAGGGGAAGGTAGAACGACATAAAGCCAGATTGGTCCCTAGAGGGTTTAGTCAAACTTATGAAATTGACTATGATGAGACGTTTGCTCCAGTGGCAAAGATGAACATAGTAAGAATATTGGTTTCATGTGCTGCTAACTTTGGGTGGAAGTTGCATCAATTAGATGTCAAGAATGCCATCTTGCACGGTGACTTGCGCGAAGAAGTGTACATGGAGATACCACCAGGTTTTGGTACCTCGGAGACCGTGGGGAAGGTATGCAAGCTGAAGAAATCCTTGTATGGACTGAAGCAATCACCGAGGGCATGGTTTGATAGGTTCAAACGTGTTGTTTGTGGTATGGCGTATGGTCAATGCAATGGTGATCACACGGTGTTCTACAGACACTCTGATCAGAAAATCACCATTCTTGTAGTTTATGTGGACGACATTATCATCACTGGAGATGATTAGGACGAAATAAAGAGATTGAAGGGGTATTTGAGCAAGGAGTTTGAGGTAAATGATTTGGGCAACCTAAAATATTTTCTTGGCATAGAAGTGGCCCGGACCGAAAAGGGAATATCTTTGTGCCAACAGAAATACACCTTAGATCTCTTGAGTGACATGGGCATGATGGGATGTCGTGCAGCCCCCATTCCGATTGAACAAAATCATCAAGTGACAGCACAATCAGGTGAGCTAGTGAATAAGGAAGATTATCAGAGACTGGTTGGGAGGTTATTGTATTTGTGTCATACAAGGCCTGACATTACATACGCCGTGGGTGTGGTGAGCAGATACATGCATGAACCAAGAAGTGGACATCTTGATGTAGTGCATAGAATCCTAAGATATTTGAAAGGGATTCTAGGAAAGGGGTTGTGGTTTGCAAGGAGTGCACATCTTGAGGTGGACGGGTACAGTGATTCTGACTGGGCTGGTTGTCCAGATGATAGAAGATCAACGTCGGGCTATTGTGTGTTTGTGCGAGGAAATTTGGTGTCATGGAGAAGTAAGAAACAAACAGTTGTGTCTAAATCAACAGCAGAAGCTGAGTATAGAGCTTTATCTCAAGGGTTCTGCGAGATGCTCTGGGTGAAGCATCTTCTGAGTGAATTGAAACTTTTGAGGAAGGGGCCCTTGAAAGTGTGGTGTGACAACCAGTCAGCAATAAGTATTGCAAATAACCCGGTTCAACATGATAGGACAAAACATGTGGAAATCGATCGTTTCTTCATTAAAGAGAAACTTGATGTCGGGATCATCGGCCTTACTCATGTCAGCTCTGCGCAGCATTTTGCAGATTGCTTGACAAATGGATTGGGAGCAAAGGACTGCAATTTGGCATGTGACAAGATGGGGATGATATATATCTACCACCCATCTTGAGGGGGAGTGTTGAACTGTTATGGCCCATGAGGCCCAGCCCATCTAATGACCTAGAAGAGGAAGGAACTGGAGGAGAGTAGAGTGATGAGAAACCGAACACATAATTCCAGCCGCCACACACACGCACATGGAGTCAGGGAGCTGCAGCTCGTAGGTATGATCTGGGGATTCTACACTAAGTACACCAATTCTTTCCCATGTTATGATGAACATTGACATGTTTTAAGATTAAGTCATTTCGTTTATATTCACACCCTCATACCAAGTCAGTGTTAGTCAGCAGACCAATCGCAACAGTTCAATCATCCAATGATCAAACATCCTTTGCAAGTTCAGCGTAAGAAAGCACACCACATAGCAATATTTATGTAATAATAGTGATTGGTTTATCAAATTTTATCTGATATGCACAGCTTGCCATCTCAGGTTGTAGAGCAGTCTTTGATCTGAACCTGTGTAAAATAAACCATTGTTCAGTCTGTAGCTTCAAGGATTTGGTTCTAGCAATACAAACTCGGTTTTAATGTGCAGGTGCTCATGAGTTTAATTGTTAAAAGCTAGTTATTCAACCAATTAGCATGAACCAGAAATATTTCATAGAACCTCTTTGAGCAAAATGCATAAGCATGCATATAGCAGAGCTTACTAGTAACAACATCGATGCATCTTGACTTGATTAAAAGGCATGGTCAGCAGCATGATGTCCAGATATACGTATGCACGTACTTGCTGGATCTTGCCCCTACTACCAAACGTATCATGCTAGATTCATTACCAGTACATACACATCCGTAGCTTAGAGGTGTAGCAATTTAAATCTTTTGCAGATTAATCTAGCGACAGTTACAAGGCTTGATATTGGACAGTGAAAAGCAAAAACAGTGAGACATCAACAGATTTAAAACTCAAGTGGGGGTGATGCGCGCACAAGTACAGTATTCTTTTTTATTATTCCAGGGGGATAAACTAGCAGACCATCTTGGACGCTGGTAGGAAAATGTTTGAGCACGCTTCCGACCCCGCGTGGGCGATACAGGCGACGGCCACTCCGGCCGCCGCCGGAGCCACCATAGTCTCTCTGAGCAGCGCATCGCGCCCGCCCACCTTCTCCCCGTCGCCCTGCCCGTTCGCCTGGGGCGATTGCTTGGACGCGGCGGACTCGGATGTCTCTGAGGTGCCGGATTCTCTGCCAGATCTGGAGGATGGCGAGCTGCCACCGGTGAAGATGGCCTTCAATGCCAAGGATGCGGCCGGATCCGCCGTACCAGCCGCAGATCCTCTCCTGCCTCCACCGCTGGGCACGCCACCTGCTTTCCAGCCCCGCTTCCACGTCGCCATCAATGCGGGCAAAGACTTTACAGGGGAGCGGCCACCGTCGGGGCGGTCTCGCCGCATTCAATCCAAGATTGGGCTGTTTGGTGGGAGCTTGCTCACCCCGACGGCAACCGGCTCTGGTTAGAGCCGCTCCTCCCCCTGCCATGTCCCCTCAGGGAACATCGACAAGACGACGCCTTCATGCCGATTCAAGACGAGGAGGGATGGAGCACGGTGAGGCCGGCGCATTAGTGGCGGAGAGAGGGTGTCAGCACCGCCCAGCCAGTTGGGCATCGACACGCAGGCCCGATTGATGTCAGCAGAGCCAGGAGGGCTTCCTTCTTAAGGCGGATGCGGGGCAAGTGTTTGCGGTGTCTCTACCGCAAACACCGTGCCATTGACTGCAGGGAGCCAAGGGCTTGCTGGTGCTGCGGAGGAGCTGGGCACCTTGCTCGCAGCTGCCGACCTCCTCCTTCCTCGCCACCGTCGCCGCCCCGCCACCGCTCGACCCCGACCTCGCCTTTGCGCTCCTACGAGCAGACGCTATGGCCCCGGTCCGCGGCGACCTGTCCGGCAGGCCACTCGAGGACGAGGTGTTCGTCACTGCCACGCCGGAGGTGCTGGCGAACGAGGCGCGTTTCAATGCGCGCCGTGCTGGTGAACATCGGACAGCCCCGTCCGCGCACGGAGGCATGCCACGCCATTGAAGCTTTCAGTCGGGAGTACGGCATGAGCGACCTGGTGGTGTCCACGCACTTCCCGGAGGATTTCTTCGTCCTCTTCGACGGCCCAAGCGCCCGCGATGACATGGTGGACCACGTCAACTTCGACTCCGGCGGCAGGGTATTCGACATCCTGCCGTGGAGTGCGGACCGCCACAGCACGTGGGTCGCGGCGCCGTATCACGTCCACCTCTGCATCGAGGGCCTGCCTGACGAAGCTTGGACTTCGGACATGGTCGGGCGCATCATCAGCGGGCGAGGAACCGTGCACTTCATCGAGGGAGCCACTACGCGTCCCGAGGACACGACTGCTTTCAATGCCTGGGTTTGGACTCAGGATCCCGTAGCTCTGCCAACAAGGTTTGGATTCAACCTCATGAACTCTGTCCTCGACGAGGATTTTGGCGGTCACGGGCAGCCTGCGGCCTTCTTTCACCGGGAGACGCCGCGCTCGCCGCTCGAGGGGCGCCGCTCCCTGGTGACCATCGACGTCGATGTGGTGGAGGACCTCACTGCGCTTGGCCGTGCGGCATCGGCAGGCTCTGTCACGGCTCGCGGCCATCGCTCAATCCTGGGCTACGAATGGAACTTGGGCGAGCTGGACTCCGGGAAGCCGGAGAAGGAGATACCGCGTCGCGTCTCTGTCCCACGCAACTGCAGGGATGGCGCCAAGGACAACAGCAGGGATCGTGACTCGGATCGCGATGGTGACGGGCGACGCGAGGATCGGAACAGGAGCTACCAAAGGAAGACGCAGAAGAGTCGTCATGCTGAGCACTACCCAGTGCGACGCTCGTCTGGCCGCTCTTCCCGCTATGATGGCCGGCAAAGGGCGGGTGGGCCTGTGCGTCACCATGGCGGTGGTAACCGCGCCGCTCGCACGCCGGCCCGCACGGCGTCGGGAGCGCCGCCGAGCGCGGCTGCTTGCTCGCTGGGGACGGACAAGGCCGACGCGCCTCCCTCACCAGGCGCGACGAGGGCCATGTGTCCTTCCCCTGTGGTGGCAGAAGGAGAGACAGGGGCATTTTTGCTCCTCTGTGGCAGGGAGCGTGCCGGCGGCGACAACTGCGAGATAGCATCTGATTTGCTGATGCATGTAAAATGCATACATGAACTTTGCATGTTATCACTAGATATTGCTACATATTTGCAACTTATATGATGTTATATTCATGTTTTATAATGATTTCGGAGATTTTCTAAACAATCCCCCTCTTTTGGTTCTAACTCTGTTTTCCAGAAAACGTCTTTTTTAGTGTTTCGGACTTTCCGGGAGCTTCGGGACTCCAAAAAGGGCAAGGCCAAAGAGCATGGTTCAGATTTTTCGAGACGAACGCAATGGGCTGAAAATGAAGACCAGAAGCCCAACCAGCTGGAAACTAGAGGGCCCCACGTGGTCAGATTCCTAGGCCGCGTGAGGACCCCTCTTTTCCCCCTCGTGGCTCCGATGCCATCCATTTTCGTCTCCGTGGCTTCGTCTTGACCTAAAACCGGCTATAAAAATAGTCCCCCGGGGAGTTTCGGGAGGAGGCGGCGGAGAAACACAAAACAACGAAACAGAGAGTCAGAAGGCTGCCGCCGGAGAAGATCGGAGGGGGAAACGCCGCCGGAATCACCTCCGGAGGGCTCCACCCCCCTCCGGCGTGTTCATCATCAACATCTACAGCAAGATCATCTCCATCTCTCCACTGTAAACTCTTGGCAAACATGATATATGATGCAATATACTATTCCCTTGATCTATTGTGTCTCCCCATCTATGTTTGAGAAGTGATTTGTTCATGGCAATAGTGAAATAGTTCGTTGATTGGTTGCATACAAGTTTTGTTATCTTTTATGATTGTCTTTATGTACAATATATGAGTGCACACATATGTTGGGGAATGCATGTAAGGTGATCACCGGTAATGTAATGGAGTGAGGGAGACTTGGGAGGACATGTAAACCTGAGACCGAGTCATGAAGTTACTTTATTGGGGGATATATATAGGGGACCTTAGAACTTAAGGCTATGGTGGGACTTTTATGTCTTAATAATTCTTGTGTGCTCATTTACTTGGCCATGAGATCCATCATAAGGGGTTTTAGTTCATTTACTTGGCTACACCTATTTATGGCTCCTTCCTAGAAGAAACAATTAAGACTGAAACATGTGCTTCACTAATTGTGACAACCACACGAATGAAATAACAATTGCTAGAACATTTGCTCCCTTGAGATATTTGCTACTTGCTACTTTGAGAAACTTGCTTGAGAAAACTGCTAGAGAAACTTGCTCTAAGAAACTTGCGTTTGAAACTTGATTGAGAAACTTGTTACTAGATAAACCCATTCCACATCACTTGCTTTCATTAGTTAGTTCCTTTCATATTTAAACTTATTGCTTTGCACAAACGGCCATATAAGAGGGTTATAGGGCTTTAGAGAATAGATAGTTTACCTTCAGCTCCTCGTGGGTTCGACACTCAAATACTTATCGAATTGTGCTACAGTGATTCCTTGCTCTTGGGGATTATCAAGCACTTTTCTGGCGCCGTTGCCGGGGAGCGTTGTGCTAAGCTTTTATTCTTGTTTGCATTGCATACTAACATATAAATCTAAAACAAAAATTATAAAATGGAAAACAACCAAACAATTATAGAACTGTATAATATCTATCTTGAGTTAGGACATGAAGTGTTTGAGGAGAAAATTAAATTTTATTTGCATAACAATCATGTTTGTGGTAGTACTAATTCGTTGAACACCTTTATTGCTAATGCTAAGGAAAACCTTAAGCTTGGGGAAGTTTGTTTTGATGAATATGATATTTTTAGTCCCCCAAGTTTGGAAGAGAAAATTTATTTTGATGATACTATGTCTCCCATTTATGATGATTACAATGATGTATATGATATTTTCAGTCCACCTACTATTGAGGATGAAAGTGATTTAATTGAGTTTGATGATCCATTATGCTCATTAGATGATAAGTCTTTATGTGGTGATTCTATTCAAAACTATGTGGTTATGTTTAACTTTAATGCTTGCAACTATTATGAGAGAGGAAGAGATAAGAATCCCCTTTATGTTTCTATGTTATTTAAAATGCAAGCTATTGATTATTATATGCATTGGTTACCTCAAATTTGTTGTTATTTATTCATATATAAAATTCCAATGCATAGGAAGAGAGTTAGACTTAAAAGTAAATTGTTTAATATTCTGTGGTGTGTTCCTTATGCTTTAATTTCCTATTCGGTTTGAGCACACCTTTATATCTTTACAACATGTAAAATATCTTTACCTACTGTTTTGTGACAATTAGTTTAAGATTTTCATTTTATATAAAATTTGGGAAAGTAAATGAGAAGGATGAGTAATGGAGAAGTTGGGGTCGACCTTGAACATGTGTTGTTCATGCCAATGGAACCGTTGCAAAGTCTCTATCATTAAAACTTTTCCCAAAGCTAAAACCAAATAAAAAGAGTGTTTATGTTGTATATATTTGCTTCTCCTTTTGCCTTTTTGCTAAATCAAAAACAACAAAAATATTTTCCTTCTTCTTTGATTGTTTCTCTTGATTCTTGCTTGGTTCTTTTTGTTTCTTTTTGATTTTTATCTTCAGCTTAAGTTTTGGGTTTTTGAGTCAAGGTGCTTGTTTACTACCGTAACATCACCTTTGTATCTTATTTTTCATCTTAATGGCAAGAATAACCTCTTTTGAGAGGTAGGATTAAACAATAGTGATTTGCTGTCCAGAAAACAGATGCCTGAGCTTCACTGCGAAAAATGTATAAAATCACAGAAGAGGAATTTTGACCTGATATTTTACGACAGCAATATTCAGTTATTAATACACATTTCATTAGTTCAAAGTTTTCTGATTTGAGCAACGTAAGTGCCTCTGAAAATTCACTCTTTACGGGCTGTCCATTTTTGACAGATTCTGTCTTTATTTTGCATTACTCTCATTACTTGTGTTTTGTGTGGTTCTATTGATCAAAGAGCAATACACAACCATAGTAATATTAGCTAATGTGTAGAATCAACTCATGATATGTCTTTGCTGTACCTATGAGGATTTCATTTATGGAGACACTAACCCCTCTAATCAAGTTTTAAGATGAGTTTTGTGTGAAGAGAACTTTCAAGTGGAAGAGTTGAGGGTGATGAATAAAGATCACGAGGGACAAACACTCAAGCTTGGGGATGTTACCCCTAGGCTCACCCTACATATATCAAATAAGTACAAGAATTTAAGCTTGGGGATGCCAAGCCACCTCACTCCAACCATCTTGATACCAAGTAAGTAAGCCTAGCTATATGGCTATAAAGAAAGCGCTTTACGGGAGGCAACCCGGTTGTTTTTACTTTTGATTTTCTTTGTGTCCTCTTGCTGTAACAAGAGACTTAGTTTTTAGTTTAGTTTCTGGAATTCTTAATAAAGTGCCAAGTTTTACCTATTTTGGCTTGAAAAAGTTGCTTTTTGCATTCGGAGATTTTATTCCAGCACGAATCTGTGCACGGTATGATTTTTAATTCCTATTCTGTAACTCCGAATGAGCTGAAATTTGAACTGTGGTTGCAACTTTTCATCCTCTGTGAGCGTGAATTTTTCAGATTTTTTTGACATATTTAAGTAGGGTAGAAAAATACGTTTTGCTGCTGCTGTTTTTCTGGACGGATTCTGTCCCATTTTGTTTGATGCATTCTTTGAACTTTTAACTTGAATCTTTTTGATCCAATTGAGTTTATAAGTAGGCATACAACATTATACACTTTCTGGACATTCATATGAATTTTTGTTTAAGGATTTTATGCAGCAAGCAATTCATTTGTCTATCACTACTAATGTCACCCCACAGAAAAGAAATGGGAGAAACGGTGTTTTGAAGTTTTTTCACAGGGATTAGAGGAGATGCACCAAGAGCTATCCAAGGATGGTGAAGACCATAAGCTTGGGGATGTGAAGACAACCCCACTGGACCAACACACTCTCGGTTTGCACACGTCTAACTTCTGTTTTTCGATCAATGCACCCTATCACATAAACTTGGAGCGTCTTTTATTTGCTTTTTATTTTGATTTTTGTTTGTCTTGAGACCACCACTATCATTTATATATGAGAAAGCTACTGGAAATTTGGGTTGAATTAAGTTGGATGCTATTAAAAAGATTGGGAAAGGGATGTTTGAGTTGATTCAAAAAGATACATATAGTTGCATGATTCATGTGCTTTTTAATGAGTATTAATTTGCAAGTGTTTTATCAAGAGCTATCTTTTATTCATGTTTTGATGCTGAATGTCACTTTACTTTGTTTAACATGGATTGGTTAGTTCTATGGACACTTATGCATGCATTTAGACGGTCAACTTTCTCCCTTTTGCTAGCCCAAAAAATTCCAACAAGTAAAAACTTGTTTTCCAACACCTTCAACCAAAGTTTTTCCAGTGAGTCCACCATATCTACCTATTAGCTTTATGCTATTCCGAGTATGTTTATCATGTTATATTGTATTATCTTACTTCTAATTAAAATGCTTATGTTATTGATTGTTATGGGAAAAGTTGGTTAAAAGCTCTCACGAACTTGATGCACACTTTACTTTTATTGCACTTAATAAACATGAACCATTGTGATTAAAATTATGAAGTTGTGAGCTTGACAAGAGTCTTGGTTGGGAGTTAGCTCATATGTGCTGTCACATGGCAAGCTTTCAACGTGCTCTTATATTTAGTTGATATCATGTACTTTTGTTTATGGATGCTTATCATGGTGCCAAATAAATGCGGAAACTTAGTAAGTTTAATGAGTTTGTATAAATGGCTAGAGAGACGCCTGGGCCGCTAATCTTAGCCATGCATCATTCATGGTGGAAATTTACTTACATGCTATGGTGAACCTTCAGTGATGCACCTCACAATAAAAAGCTATACCAATAGTAAATAAAAAGGGTGTTTGTAACATCCCAAAATTATTAATCAGTATTATTATTCCAAAAATGAGAGCCAACAAAAACTTTTGTTGATTATTATGTGTTGATCTCATATTGTTGTTTGTGTTATTTAGTTCTTGCTAATTGTGTGTTGCTTGCTCTAAATAAAAACATGAAGAAAAGAAGAGAAATAAAATAAAAGTTGAAACAAGAAAAATAAATGTGACAAGTGTCACACAAATTCTCCAAGTGAGAAACTCAAATTGTTTCAAACAAAGTTCAGTGGAGTGGTAATGTAAACACTCCCATTTTATTCTTACTACTTTCCCTCTCAAATAATATTTTGAACTAGTTTTAAAATTCTAAAGTAAAATCAATTGAAATAAACCAAAATACCATAATTAAAACCCTATGAACAAAAATGATTCAAAACATTTTATTTTGAAATGCCAAATTTTGTGGAGCTTCTACATATTATGGAAGGCTTCACAAATATTTTTGAATTTTTCTAAATAAGTTAAGTACCCCAAATAAATCCCAGAAAAGCTGCTGGAAATAAAAGAAAAACAGAAAAAAGGAGGCAGGGGGTTTTCTGCAAAAGTGCAGTCGTCTCCTACCCCTAGCTCACTGTCGCCGCCGCCGTGTCGCCGTGGCTGTCGACGCCGCGCCCAGGCCCCCCCCCCCCTAGCTCGCACCGCGCCTCTGCAGCCTCTGCTCCGCAGAGGAGAGCTCTCGAGCGCTCTCGCTCGCCCCGACGCTGCCCTGTCCCTTCTGCTCCGCCGAGGAGAGCTCGACGGTGCCGGCCAAATTCGCCCCCTCTCAGCTCCCCGACACGCACCACTCCACCCAGCTGCTCCTAGATCGGCCCGGACCCCGGAAGACATCACGGCGACACGTACCTCGCACCACCGCCGCGGAATCGAGCAGAGGATCCTCTCCCGTGCGCCATGGACGCCGTCCGTGCTCCGCGACCACCATGGACCGCCCCCACGCTATAAAACCACCCCGAGCCCCTCTGGAAACTCCACACCACCCCCACTCCCTCTCCCCCACTCCAATTTCTTCTGTGCACCGCCAGGAGGGCGTGCACGCTGCCACCACTGCCGCCGTCGAGGTCGACCATGGCCGCGACGCCACACCCTCTCATTCTCTTCCCTCTGGCCCGTACTCTCTTCCTCATGGACACCGCACTCATCCGAGCCTTTTTCCCCTCTTTTTCGTGCACAGACGCGTCCCCGGAGCCTCGCCGGAGTTGTTGCCGCGCCCGTGGAAGTGCTGCCACCTCGCCGCCGACGAACCAGCCCTCCCCAGCAAGTACAACTCGCACCACGAGCTTCCTCGAGCCTCCGCGACCCTTCTGCATCATCGCCGCGTCCTCCAGAGCCCCCAGGTGAGGGATCCGTGCACCTCGCCGTCGCCGGAGCCACGTCGCCGCCCAGAAATGGTCGTCGCCGATGGACTCGAACGTGGGATTGGATCTAGATCCAACGGCAGCGTACCCCTTCGCGTTTAATAGACGCTGACGGGATGGCCCCACCCGTCAGCGATTTAATAATTTCCCCGTGGGGTCCACCCGTCAGATTTCTCAACATTATCCAAACAGAGCAAATTTTCTAATTTAATTTCCAGAGAATTTCAGTACTGGACTCATTTTAGAAATTCAATATCTCGAGATTTACAAGTCCAAATAAATCAAATCCAAATGTTCTGGAAAGCTTATGAAATTTTTAACCAACCCAAGTGGATTCATTTCATTTAGATAAATAATAAAAATGTATTATTAAAAATACTACAGAAGGTTTAAATTCTAAACTTGTTTGTTTGATACTCTGTTAGTCCAAATAATTCCAAACCAATTTTGTTAGCTTAGTACTGTCATGTATTAGCATCCCTAATTTTGATAGAATTAATTGTGCAGTGATAATTGTTTGGTATAAAGTTGAAGTTTGAACACCCCTTTGAACTAAAACATTTATAGATGTTTAATGGTTAACCCAAATGATTTAGTACCAATTTTGTTAGGTCACATTTAGTCATGTTTAGTTACCCCTAAAAGGATTTAATTTTAGGATCAACAGAACTTAATTGGTAGCAAAAACTTGATTAATAACTCACTGGATTAAAACAATTGTGTAGGGAGTTTGGTAACCAATTAATCCAAACTCAATTGTGTTGTCTTCTACACATCAGTAGCTTTCTGTAGAAATTTAGTTTGTATTTTTGTGACCAACAGAACTCAAGTTATGCAATTAAACATGTTTAACAAGTTTCTGCCATAATTTAGACATAAACAAATAATGTTTAATTCAATTAATTTGAAACCAAATTGTATTGTTTGATGTGTGCAGTAGCTATTTGTGATGCTTATGATTGTTATGTTGTGATGATTGCTTGGGTAGTTTAGTGATTGTTTGTATTTGTTTGTTTATTAATTAGACGAGAACGCTGTCGGATTTATCGAAGGAGAGTTTGTTGAATCTGAAGATCAAGACCAAGGTCACTTTGCCGAGCAAGGCAAGCTACTCTCTGAGCTTGCACCACAAATATATGCATCTATTTTGATATCATGATTTACTCTTAAGGCAAAGATTTATAAAACCTTTTCAAAACATATATGGAAATTATTTTGCCACCTAAGTAGAAATATAAGATAGTTATATATCAAATTATAGGATGGGAAAAATAAATATTGTTTATTCAAAACTCCTTTGAAAATACTTATGTGATTATGGAATACCGAGATGTCGGTGTTGAAATGGAGAAGTGGAGAATGGAGATGTTTATGAAAAATGCACAGTGTGTCCTAGTACTATGACGACCAATCATACCCTGTGCGACCACATTTACCCACATATGGGAAAAGGGCTTAGTCATATAATTTGCTCATATTAGTTGGGATGCCTCATCGACGGAGATGACTCCGTTATGCATGAGGGGATAGTATGTGATCTACCCCTGACCCGGGTCCTCGCTCAAACTCTATGGAAAGATAAGGAGGAGGATTGAAGGTTCCACCATAAATCGCCGGGCAAAACTATGAGTCCTCACACTTAGATTCCGACGGGCTGGGTTAAGTGTTGATGGAAATATCATATGGGCAGGGTCCTATACTAGCATGAGCAAAGGACAGGCTATGGTCGGCGGCTTACTTCGCATACACCTTGTATGGCGAGACGTGGCACACGATGAGTTGCCGGATGGATGTGGGAAAAGCGTGCTAACTCTGCAGAGTGTAAAACTATTCGAATAGCCGAGTCCTCGGATATGGACAGTTGGGAGGCTGTCCTAAGACCATGTGCAAGTTTTTGAAAGACTTTGAGTTTTAAAAAGAAAATGAAGTGGAGAATGTTCCATACACCTATACCAATGGATCGGTATGAGGTTGTTGGAGGAAGTAGACCATGATGGACTATGGTCAGAAAAAGGATGAGTTTTGGAGAAACAAATACAATGGTGATTTCTTTAAAAATGGTTATAAAACTCTTCTTACCTTTTTCAATAAAGATATAGAGATGTTTTAAAAAATAAAAGTATGAAAGTAAATAAAACTAGTGTACTCATGTTGGGGTAGTTTGCGAGTACATTAAATGTACTCATATTAGTTTCGTCCCTGGCTATTGTCCTAGCCAGACTACGAGGAGGAGCACTACGCCGAGCAGGAGTATGGCGACTTCTACGCGAACTAAGGATCTCCATAAGTCAGCTGCCTGTCGGGTGTCTTCGTTAGGATTTGATGTCTACTACGCCGTAGCTTCCGCTGATATTTTGGTTTGGCCCATGAAGGCACCTATGTAAGACTTGGTCTAAATGACCATTTATGTAAGACTTTTAATTCGGTATTGTAATGGATGTAAACTTTGGTATCCAATTCGGATTATGTGCAACGACAGACTGATCACGGGATCGTTGTGTTAAGCATAATCGGGTATTTCGGACAGCTAGTCCGGGGTCCCCACAGACTTGGTATCAGAGCCATCCTGACTTTAAGAGACCTTAGATTAGCATGGTCGCTAGATAGAAGTTACAAAAGTTAATTTCTAAAAATAAAGGAGTGAAGTATTTTCAAAAATTTCTTATCTCCAATCCTCTTACTTATACAAAAAAAAATTACCCTCATTAAATACTACATTTTTCCTTGTATCCTTAAAATTTGCACACTTGTCATCCCATTAAGCTTAAAATTTTGCTCATATATTGCCATACTACATTTAAAATTTTGATACACTTGTCATCTCACTAACTTAAAATTTTGCTAAAAATTGTAGATGGCGATCCACTGGACCGAGTTCGTTCAGCTTGAGAGGGACAGCAAGTTGATGTTCGAGAAGGACTTGTTCGAGTTGAGCAAGTGTTAGGTCGCCCGCTCCAGAGTTTAGGGGAGCCCAGGTGGACACTCTCGGCCACGGGAACCTGTGTTGGTTGGTCGAGTCGTCTGTTCGGGGGAACATCAAGTCTCCCGGATCCAGACGCTGATCTTCACCACTATGGACGTCCACTGGGTCGACGGACTGTGTCGTTCTATGCAGAGGATGCTAGCCCGACTTTGTGAGGAGCACAAGGCGGAGTTAGTGAACTCCCGTTTCGGTTCTACGGGAGGCGCACGATGATGGACACCCTATCCGATCCCCGCTACACCCGACGTTCGGAGAGTACATCCTGGACATGGAGATTATGCTCTTTCGCACCCAGGAGGATCTGTCTGCGCTAGACTCCGTTCTCGCTTCGAGCGCATCTCGCTCGCGGAGAGTCGCGAGAGTGAGGCGCAGCTGAAGAGGAGAAGGTCGCTCTTCTCAAGAAGAGGACCCAGCTGAGGAGGACCATCGTGAAGCTCCGCAAGAAGGTGGCGGAGCAGGACGAGCTGATCAAGGATCTAGAGCACCATACGATGAGATGGAGGAGGAGGGCGAGGATCTCCGCAAGGAGAACAACGCTTTCCTCAGTGACGATGATGACTTCCTGGAGGAGATGGATTATGATCAGGAGGACGACGAGGAGGAGTTAGTTGACGAGGAGGAGGAGCCACTCGAGGCAGTACTCGAGGACGAGGAGGAGGACCCGAGGAGCCACCTTACCAGTCAGATGTGACGCAGCGAGCCTGAGGTTCCACCTCAGTAGTCGAGTGACTTGAGTACTACCGCAGGATTAGGTTGACCCCCTATCGCTAGTCGAGTCGAAGTAGTGGTTCTTTTGGAAACCAGGTGTTATGTATCTTAGATGTAGGAGATGTTGTAAGCTTGATGTTGTTGTGAACTCCTTGATGTGATGTTGGTAATATATAAGTATGTTTGTCTTGTTTGATCTGTGTAAAATATTTTCCATATAACCTTAAATTAATCAACCACTTCGCGAAATCGTCTTTTCCCTTAGTCGAACCTTTTTGCCTTGCCTCTTATACCCGGTGTGCTTCAGGATGGCAAGCACTCGTCGCACCACCGCGGAGGAGGATCAGCACCACCACCACCGGACCCAACCCCCGCCCAACTTCTCGCGCTTATCATGGAGGAACGTGAAAATGCCCGGGAGGAGCGTCAAGCTCATCTCGCTGCCCTGCAGCAGATCGCTGCCGCCCATCTCAACCAAAACAACAACAACAACAATGGTGGTAATGGCAATGGCGATGGAAACCAGCGATCCACCTTAGGCGATTTCCAGAAGACCAACCCACCCACCTATTCCAAGGGACTTCACCCACTAGAAGCCGATGATTGGCTTCGCACCATCGACAACAATCTGGAAGTTGCTGCTGTAGGAGAAAATGAGAAGGTGTATGCAACCCACTATCTCGCTGGACCTGCACGAGCTTGGTGGGAAACTACCAAGGCTCTCCAGCAAGCTGGTCATGTTATCAACTGGGCTGAGTTCCAGGAGAAGTTCCGCAAGAAGCATATTCCCAGCGGACTTATTGAGAGGAAGAAGGATGAATTCCGCAAGCTGAGGCAGGGAAGTAGAGATGTGGTCGGTTATCTGATGAGTTTACCGACTTATCTCGGTATGCTCCTGATGACACCGACACCGAGAAAGAAGATGGAGCGTTTCATGGGTGGACTTCATGATGAACTGCAGTGTGCTCTGGTTATCCATGACTTCTATGATCTGGAGTCACTTGTGGACAAAGCCATCCAGCTGGAGACCAAGCGCAAGTCTATGTTTGAAGGTCGTAAGAGGAGGATGAATGCTCAGGAAGGTTCGAGCAGCCAGAAGCCTCGTATCTTTCAGCAAAACCCCAAGCCTGCCTATCGACCACCACAAGCTCCACGCCCCAATTTCCCTAACGCCCAAACAACTTCAACCGCCCCAATGACAATAACCGTCCCGGAGGAAACTTCAACAACTTCACCCGCAATGCCAATGTTGTCTGCTTTGAATGCGGCAACAAGGGTCACTACTCCAGAGAATGCCCCAATCCCAAGAGGAATGTTCAGCGCCCCAATGCCCGCACCGAACAATGGTCAAGGCCGCAATGGAAATGGCAAGAATGCCGCACCCCGCGGAAATGTTGCTGTTGCCAAGGGCCGTCTGCACCACATCAATGCTGAAGAAGCTCAGGATGCGCCAGATGTTGTGCTGGGTACGTTCCTTGTCAACTCAGTACCTGCAACTGTTCTGTTTGATTCTGGTGCTACCCATTCATTTGTTACCCAAGAATTTGTTGCTAAGGGAGGTTTAGTCGAGAGCCTCTTACCCAAACCCATGGTCATCCAAATCCCAGAATCCACCGTAGAGACCAAGATGTTTTGCTCCGATGTACCCCTTGAGATCAAAGGAGAAAAGTTTCCAGTTAACTTAATCGTTCTGGGAACCCAAGGCATCGATGTTATACTCGGTATGAATTGGTTAGCCAAGTACCATGGTCGAATTGACTGTGCCAGAAGAGCTGTATCCATCACCACCGACAAAGAAGTAGAAGTGGAGTATGTGTCTGAAACCAGTCATTCTCACCCAGGCTGCCATGAGGGCATAGCTCGACCCCCCTAGATGAGATCCGTGTTGTTCACCTATTCGAGATGTTTTCCCTGAAGAATTGCCTGGTATGCCGCCAGATCGGGATATTGAGTTCATAATTGAGCTTATCCCAGGAACAGCCCCTATATCCCAAAACCTTATCGGATGAATCCGGAAGAACTGGTTGAGTTGAAGAAGCAGTTGGCTGATATGCTCAGCAAAGGACTTGTTCGTCCAAGCGCTTCACCTTGGGGATCACCCATTATTTTTGTGGACAAGAGAGACGGTACCACACGCCTGTGTGTGGATTATCGCAAGCTAAATGACGTGACCATTAAAAACAAGTACCCTCTTCCCAAGATCGAGGATCTGTTCGATCAATGAACGGAGCCCGAGTCTTTTCCAAGATCGATCTTCGGACAGGTTACCATCAGTTGAAGATCAGAGACAGACATTCCCAAGACCGCCTTCACCACTCGTTACGGTTTGTTTGAATACACCGTGATGTCCTTTGGTCTGACCAATGCCCCAGCCTATTTCATGAATCTCATGAACAAGATTTTCATGGAGTACCTCGACAAGTTCGTGGTAGTTTTCCTTGATGACATCCTTATTTATTCCAAGACCGAAGAAGAGCATGCTGAACACCTGCGTCTAGTTTTGGAGACCTCCGAGAGCACCAGCTGTATGCCAAGCTTAGCAAGTGTGAGTTTTGGCTCAGTGAAGTGGCATTTCTCGGACATGTTGTATCTGCCGGAGGAATTTCTGTTGACCCGAGAAGATCCAAGCCATTGTTGACTGGTTATCCCCAACCAGTGTGACTGAAATCCGAAGCTTTCTCGGACTCGCCGGTTATTACCGCAAGTTCGTTGAAGGATTTTCCAGTATAGCCAAACCCATGACCCAACTGTTGAAGAAGGACAAGAAATTTGAATGGACTCAGAAGTGTGAAGATAGTTTCCAAGAATGAAGAAGAGACTAACCTCAGCCCCAATCCTGATTATGCCAGACGTCACCAAGAGTTTCGACGTGTATTGCGATGCATCACGCCTCGGACTTGGTTGCGTTCTGATGCAAGAAGGCAAAGTTGTGTCGTATCTGTCCCGGCAGTTGCGACCGCATGAAGAGAATTACCCAACCCATGACCTGGAGTTAGCTGCTGTTGTTCTTGCTCTTAAAACGTGGCGTCCCTATCTTGCGGGACATCGCTGTGAGATCTATAGATCATAAAGCTTGAAGTATATTTTCACCCAGAAGGAGTTGAACCTGCGACAGAGGAGATGGATGGAATTAATCAAGGATTATGATATTGGAATCCATTATCACCCGGAAAGGCTAATGTAGTTGCCGATGCCCTTAGTCGCAAACCTGCACCCTGAATGCCTTGATCCAAGCCGAACAGCCAGCCTTGTTCAAAGAGTTCAAAGATTTTGGACTAGAACTTGTTAGCCATGGTTATCTCGCCAATTTAGAGTTAGCCCCAACCCTGATGGATCAAATCAAAGAAGCCCAAAAAGGTCATGAAAGCATTGAAGGAATTAAAGAAGATTTCCCGGCAAAGCACCCGGTTTTACCGAAGATGCTGAAGGAGTGCTGAAATTCAATGACCGTATCTGTGTGCCCAATGTCACGGAACTTAAGGAGTTAATCCTGAAGGAGGCCCATGAGACCCCTTATTCAATCCACCCCGGTGTACCAAGACCTTCGAGAAAGATTTTGGTGGCATGGAATGAAGCGAGAGATTGGTTCTTTGTAGCCAAGTGTGATATCTGTCAGCGAGTCAAGGCTGAACATCAGCGACCCGCTGGATTGCTTCAACCTTTGAAAATTCCCGAGTGGAAGTGGGATGAGATTGGAATGGATTTTATTACCGGACTTCCAAGATCCAACCGAGGCCATGATTCAATCTGGGTCATCGTTGATCGACTGACCAAGGTTGCCCATTTATTCCTGTCACCACCATCGGAGCTCAATTAGCAGACTGTATATTTCCAGAATAGTAAGCCTGCATGGTGTGCCTAAGAAGATTGTATCTGATAGAGGCACGCAATTCACCTCAAGATTCTGGAAATCCCTTCATGAAGCCCTCGGAACCAAGTTAGCATTTAGCACAGCTTATCATCCCCAGACCGATGGCCAAACTGAGCGAGTGAACCAGATATTGGAGGACATGCTTCGCGCATGTGTTCTATCCTATGGTTCCAAGTGGGAAGATTGTCTTCCGTTTGCAGAGTTCTCGTACAACAACAGTTATCAGTCTAGTCTGCAAATGGCCCCTTTTGAAGCCCTTTACGGCAAGAAGTGTCGTACACCCCTGAATTGGTCCGATACCGGAGAAGCAAATTGTTTGGACCAGATACCCTCCGTGAAGCTGAAGAGCAAGTTCAGCTTATTCGTGAACGCCTCAAAACTGCCCAATCCCGTCAGAAGAGTTACGCTGACACCAAGCGCCGTGATCTCACTTTCAGTGGAGATTATGTTTATCTCCGAGTGACACCCCTTAAAGGAATGCAGCGTTTCCATGTCAAAGGAAAATTAGCGCCAAGGTATATTGGACCCTTCAAGATCATTGCTCGTCGAGGAGAAGTATCCTATCAGCTGGAGTTGCCCCGGAGTTAGGAGATTATCATGATGTCTTCCACATTTCCTTGCTCCGGAAGTGTCTTGAAGTTCCTGACCAGCCTGATGTTTTCAAAAACATCGACCACCTCTCCATCGACCTGAACCAAGACCTGACTTATCGTGAGAGACCCCTCAGATTCTCGAAGAAGATGTTCGTGTTACCCGAAGACGTGCGATCAAGTTCTACAAAGTCCAGTGGACTAACCACTCGAAGAAGAAGCAACTGG
>CAMZMU010000079.1:48826597-49016185 GCA_947311845.1 Poa pratensis | reverse complement strand
TAAGCATAATCGGGTATTTCGGACAGCTAGTCCGGGGTCCCCACAGACTTGTATCAGAGCCATCCTGACTTTAAGAGACCTTAGATTAGCATGGTCGCTAGATAGAAGTTACAAAAGTTAATTTCTAAAAATAAAGGAGTGAAGTATTTTCAAAAATTTCTTATCTCCAATCCTCTTACTTATACAAAAAATTCCTCATTAAATACATTTTTCCTTGTATCCTTAAAATTTGCACACTTGTCATCCCATTAAGCTTAAAATTTTGCTCACATATTGCCATACTACATTTAAAATTTTGATACACTTGTCATCTCACTAACTTAAAATTTTGCTAAAAATTGTAGATGGCATCCACTGGACCGAGTTCGTTCAGCTTGAGAGGGACGCAAGTTGATGTTCGAGAAGGACTTGTTCGAGTTGAGCAAGCTGTTAGGTCGCCCCGCTCCAGAGTTTAGGGGAGCCCAGGTGGACACTCTCGGCCACGGGAACCTGTGTTGGTTGGTCGAGTCGTCTGTTCGGGGGAACATCAAGTCTCCCGGATCCAGGACGCTGATCTTCACCACTATGGACGTCCACTGGGCGACGGACTGTGTCGTTCTATGCAGAGGATGCTAGCCCGACTTTGTGAGGAGCACAAGGCGGAGTTAGTGAACTCCCGTTTCCGGTTCTACGGGAGGCGCACCGATGATGGACACCCTATCCGATCCCCGCTACACCCGACGTTCGGAGAGTACATCCTGGACATGGAGATTATGCTCTTCCGCACCCAGGAGGATCTGTCGTGCGCTAGACTCCGTCTCGCTTCGAGCGCATCTCGCTCGCGAGAGTCGCGAGAGTGAGGCGCAGCTGAAGGAGGAGAAGGTCGCTCTTCTCAAGAAGAGGACCCAGCTGAGGAGGACCATCGTGAAGCTCTCGCAAGAAGGTGGCGGAGCAGGACGAGCTGATCAGGATCTAGAGCACCATACGACGAGATGGAGGAGGAGGGCGAGGATCTCCGCAAGGAGAACAACGCTTTCCTCAGTGACGATGACGACTTCCTGGAGGAGATGGATATGAGCAGGAGACGAGGAGGAGTTAGTTGACGAGGAGGAGGAGCCACTCGAGGCAGTACTCGAGGACGAGGAGGAGGACCCGAGGAGCCACCTTACCAGTCAGATGGCGCAGCAGAGCCTGAGGTTCCACCTCAGTAGTCGAGTGACTTGAGTACTACCGCAGGATTAGGTTGACCCCCTATCGCTAGTCGAGTCGAAGTAGTGGTTCTTTTGGAAACCAGTGTTATGTATCTTAGATGTAGGGATGTTGTAAGCTTGATGTTGTTGTGAACTCCTTGATGTGATGTTTGTGTATATATAAGTATGTTTGTGTTTGATCTGTGTAAAATATTTTCCATATAACCTTAAATTAATCAACCACTTCGCGAAATCTCTTTTCCCTTAGTCGAACCTTTTTGCCTTGCCTCTTATACCCGTGTGCTTCAGGATGGCAAGCACCGTCGCACCACCGCGGAGGAGGACAGCACCACCACCACCACCGACCCAACCCCCGCCCAACTTCTCGCGCTTATCATGGAGGAACGTGAAAATGCCCGGAGGAGCGTCAAGCTCATCTCGCTGCCCTGCAGCAGATCGCTGCCGCCCATCTCAACAAAACAACAACAACAACAACAATGGTGGTAATGGCAATGGCGATGGAAACCAGCGATCCACCTTAGGCGATTTCCAGAAGACCAACCCACCCACCTATTCCAAGGGACTTCACCCACTAGAAGCCGATGATTGGCTTCGCACCATCGACAACAATCTGGAAGTTGCTGCTGTAGGAGAAAATGAGAAGGTGCTGTATGCAACCCACTATCTTGCTGGACCTGCACGAGCTTGGTGGGAAACTACCAAGGCTCTCCAGCAAGCTGGTCATGTTATCAACTGGGCTGAGTTCCAGGAGAAGTTCCGCAAGAAGCATATTCCCAGCGGACTTATTGAGAGGAAGAAGGATGAATTCCGCAAGCTGAGGCAGGGAAGTAGATGTGGTCGGTTATCTGATGAGTTTACCGACTTATCTCGGTATGCTCCTGATGACACCGACACCGAGAAGAGAAGATGGAGCGTTTCATGGGTGGACTTCATGATGAACTGCAGTGTGCTCTGGTTATCCATGACTTCTATGATCTGGAGTCACTTGTGGACAAAGCCATCCAGCTGGAGACCAAGCGCAAGTCTATGTTTGAAGGTCGTAAGAGGAGGATGAATGCTCAGGAAGGTTCGAGCAGCCAGAAGCCTCGTATCTTTCAGCAAAACCCCAAGCCTGCCTATCGACCACCACAAGCTCCACGCCCCAATTTCCCTAACCGCCCAAACAACTTCAACCGCCCCAATGACAATACCGTCCCGGAGGAAACTTCAACAACTTCACCCGCAATGCCAATGTTGTCTGCTTTGAATGCGGCAACAAGGGTCACTACTCCAGAGAATGCCCCAATCCCAAGAGGAATGTTCAGCGCCCCAATGCGCCGGCACCGAACAATGGTCAAGGCCGCAATGGAAATGGCAAGAATGCCGCACCCCGCGGAAATGTTGCTGTTGCCAAGGGCGTCTGCACCACATCAATGCTGAAGAAGCCAGGATGCGCCAGATGTTGTGCTGGGTACGTTCCTTGTCAACTCAGTACCTGCAACTGTTCTGTTTGATTCTGGTGCTACCCATTCCTTTGTTACCCAAGAATTTGTTGCTAAGGGAGGTTTAGTCGAGAGCCTCTTACCCAAACCCATGGTCATCCAAATCCCAGAATCCACCGTAGAGACCAAGATGTTTTGCTCCGATGTACCCTTGAGATCAAAGGAGAAAAGTTTCCAGTTAACTTAATCGTTCTGGGAACCCAAGGCATCGATGTTATACTCGGTATGAATTGGTAGCCAAGTACCATGGTCGAATTGACTGTGCCAGAAGAGCTGTATCCATCACCACCGACAAAGAAGTAGAAGTGGAGTATGTGTCTGAAACCAATCATTCTCACCCAGGCTGCCATGAGCATAGCTCGACCCCCCTAGATGAGATCCGTGTTGTTCACCTATTCGAGATGTTTTCCCTGAAGAATTGCCTGGTATGCCGCCAGACCGGGATATTGAGTTCATAATTGAGCTTATCCCAGGAACAGCCCCTATATCCCAAAACCTTATCGGATGAATCCGGAAGAACTGGTTGAGTTGAAGAAGCAGTTGGCTGATATGCTCAGCAAAGGCTTGTTCGCCCAAGCGCTTCACCTTGGGGATCACCCATTATTTTTGTGGACAAGAGAGACGGTACCACACGCCTGTGTGTGGATTATCGCAAGCTAAATGACGTGACCATTAAAAACAAGTACCCTCTTCCCAAGATCGAGGATCTGTTCGATCAATGAACGGAGCCCGAGTCTTTTCCAAGATCGATCTTCGGACAGGTTACCATCAGTTGAAATCCGAGAGACAGACATTCCCAAGACCGCCTTCACCACCGTTACGGTTTGTTTGAATACACCGTGATGTCCTTTGGTCTGACCAATGCCCCAGCCTATTTCATGAATCTCATGAACAAGATTTTCATGGAGTACCTCGACAAGTTCGTGGTAGTTTTCCTCGATGACATCCTTATTTATTCCAAGACCGAAGAAGAGCATGCTGAACACCTGCGTCTAGTTTTGGAGACCTCTCCGAGAGCACCAGCTGTATGCCAAGCTTAGCAAGTGTGAGTTTTGGCTCAGTGAAGTGGCATTTCTCGGACATGTTGTATCTGCCGGAGGAATTTCTGTTGACCCCGAGAAGATCCAAGCCATTGTTGACTGGTTAGCCCCAACCAGTGTGACTGAAATCCGAAGCTTTCTCGGACTAGCGGTTATTACCGCAAGTTCGTTGAAGGATTTTCCAGTATAGCCAAACCCATGACCCAACTGTTGAAGAAGGACAAGAAATTTGAATGGACTCAGAAGTGTGAAGATAGTTTCCAAGAATGAAGAAGAGACTGACCTCAGCCCCAATCTGATTATGCCAGACGTCACCAAGAGTTTCGACGTGTATTGCGATGCATCACGCCTCGGACTTGGTTGCGTTCTGATGCAAGAAGGCAAAGTTGTGTCGTATCTGTCCCGGCAGTTGCGACCGCATGAAGAGAATTACCCAACCCATGACCTGGAGTTAGCTGCTGTTGTTCTTGCTCTTAAAACGTGGCGTCCCTATCTTGCGGGACATCGCTGTGAGATCTATACGATCATAAGAGCTTGAAGTATATTTTCACCCAGAAGGAGTTGAACCTGCGACAGAGGAGATGGATGGAATTAATCAAGGATTATGATATTGGAATCCATTATCACCCCGGAAAGGCTAATGTAGTTGCCGATGCCCTTAGTCGCAAACCTGCACCCTGAATGCCTTGATCCAAGCCGAACAGCCAGCCTTGTTCAAAGAGTTCAAAGATTTTGGACTAGAACTTGTTAGCCATGGTTATCTCGCCAATTTAGAGTTAGCCCCAACCCTGATGGATCAAATCAAAGAAGCCCAAAAAGGTCATGAAAGCATTGAAGGAATTAAGAAGAAGATTTCTCTCGGCAAAGCACCCGGTTTTACCGAAGATGCTGAAGGAGTGCTGAAATTCAATGACCGTATCTGTGTGCCCAATGTCACGGAACTTAAGGAGTTAATCCTGAAGGAGCCCATGAGACCCCTTATTCAATCCACCCCGGCGGAACCAAAATGTACCAAGACCTTCGAGAAAGATTTTGGTGGCATGGAATGAAGCGAGAGATTGGTTCTTTTGTAGCCAAGTGTGATATCTGTCAGCGAGTCAAGGCTGAACATCAGCGACCCGCTGGATTGCTTCAACCTTTGAAAATTCCCGAGTGGAAGTGGGATGAGATTGGAATGGATTTTATTACCGGACTTCCAAGATCCAACCGAGGCCATGATTCAATCTGGGTCATCGTTGATCGACTGACCAAGGTTGCCCATTTTATTCCTGTCAAGACCACCATCGGAGCTCAGTTAGCAGACTGTATATTTCCAGAATAGTAAGCCTGCATGGTGTGCCTAAGAAGATTGTATCTGATAGAGGCACGCAATTCACCTCAAGATTCTGGAAATCCCTTCATGAAGCCCTCGGAACCAAGTTAGCGTTTAGCACAGCTTATCATCCCCAGACCGATGGCCAAACTGAACGAGTGAACCAGATATTGGAGGACATGCTTCGCGCATGTGTTCTATCCTATGGTTCCAAGTGGGAAGATTGTCTTCCGTTTGCAGAGTTCTCTACAACAATAGTTATCAGTCTAGTCTGCAAATGGCCCCTTTTGAAGCCCTTTACGGCAAGAAGTGTCGTACACCCCTGAATTGGTCCGATACCGGAGAAGGCAAATTGTTTGGACCAGATACCCTCCGTGAAGCTGAAGAGCAAGTTCAGCTTATTCGTGAACGCCTCAAAACTGCCCAATCCCGTCAGAAGAGTTACGCTGACACCAAGCGCCGTGATCTCACTTTCAGTGTCGGAGATTATGTTTATCTCCGAGTGACACCCCTTAAAGGAATGCAGCGTTTCCATGTCAAAGGAAAATTAGCGCCAAGGTATATTGGACCCTTCAAGATCATTGCTCGTCGAGGAGAAGTATCCTATCAGCTGGAGTTGCCCCGGAGTTAGGAGATTATCATGATGTCTTCCACATTTCCTTGCTCCGGAAGTGTCTAGAAGTTCCTGACCAGCCTGATGTTTTCAAAAACATCGACCACCTCTCCATCGACCTGAACCAAGACCTGACTTATCGTGAGAGACCCCTCAAGATTCTCGAAGAAGATGTTCGTGTTACCCGAAGACGCGCGATTAAGTTCTACAAAGTCCAGTGGACTAATCACTCCGAAGAAGAAGCAACTTGGGAACGGAAGATTATCTTAGAAAGAATTCCCAAGCCTCTTTAGTACCTAAGCCTAGCAAATCTCGGGACGAGATTTATTTTAAGGGGGGAAGGATTGTAACATCCCAAAATTATTAATCAGTATTATTATTCCAAAAATGAGAGCCAACAAAACTTTTGTTGATTATTATGTGTTGATCTCATATTGTTGCTTGTGTTATTTAGTTCTTGCTAATTGTGTGTTGCTTGCTCTAAATAAAAACATGAAGAAAAAAGAGAAATAAAATAAAAGTTGAAACAAGAAAAATAAATGTGACAAGTGTCACACAAATTCTCCAAGTGAGAAACTCAAATTGTTTCAAACAAAGTTCAGTGGAGTGGTAATGTAAACACTCCCATTTTATTCTTACTACTTTCCCTCTCAAATAATATTTTGGACTAGTTTTAAAATTCTAAAGTAAAATCAATTGAAATAAACCAAAATTCCATAATTAAAACCCTATGAACAAAAATTATTCAAAACATTTTATTTTGAAATGCCAAATTTTGTGGAACTTCTACATGTTATGGGAAGGCTTCACAAATATTTTTGAATTTTTCTAAATAAGTTAAGTACCCCAAATAAATCCCAGAAAAGCTGCTGGAAATAAAAGAAAAACAAAAAGGAGGCAGGGGGTTTTCTGCAAAAGTGCAGTCGTCTCCTACCCCTAGCTCACTTTCGCCGCCGCCGTGTCGCCGTGGCTGTCGACGCCGCGCCCAGGCCCCCCCCCCCCAGCTCGCACCGCGCCTCTGCAGCCTCTCTGCTGCAGAGGAGAGCTCTCGAGCGCTCTCGCTCGCCCCGACGCCGCCCTGTCCCCCTCTGCTCCGCCGAGGAGAGCTCGACGGCGTCCGGACCCCGAAGACATCACGGCGACACGTACCTCGCACCACCGCCGCGGAATCGAGCAGAGGATCCTCTCCCGTGCGCCATGGACGCCGTCCGTGCTCCGCGACCACCATGGACCGCCCCGCGCTATAAAACCACCCCGAGCCCCTCTGGAAACTCCACACCACCCCCACTCCCTCTCCCCCCCCTCCCATTTCTTCTGTGCACCGCCAGGAGGGCGTGCACGCTGCCACCACTGCCACCGTCGAGGTCGACCATGGCCGCGACGCCACACCCTCTCATTCTCTTCCCTCTGGCCCGTACTCTCTTCCTCATGGACACCGCACTCATCCAAGCCTTTTTCCCCTTTTTTCGTGCACAGACGCGTCCCCGGAGCCTCGCCGGAGTTGCTGCCGCGCCCGTGGAAGTGCTGCCACCTCGCCGCCGACGAACCAGCCCTCCCCAGCAAGTACAACTCGCACCACGAGCTTCCTCGAGCCTCCGCGACCCTTCTGCATCATCGCCGCGTCCTTCAGAGCCCCCAGGTGAGGGATCCGTGCACCTCGCTGTCGTCGGAGCCACGGCGCCGCCCAGAAATGGTCGTCGCCGATGGACTCGAACGTGGGCCGTTGGATCTAGATCCAACGGCAGCGTACCCCTTCGCGTCTAATAGACGCTGACGGGATGGCCCCACCCGTCAGCGATTTAATAATTTCCCCGCGTGCGCTGAGTCACTGACGGGTGGACCCCACCCGTCAGATTTCTCAACATTATCCAAACAGAGCAAATTTTCTAATTTAATTTCTAGAGAATTTCAGTACTGGACTCATTTTAGAAATTCAATATCTCGAGATTTACAAGTCCAAATAAATCAAATCCAAATGTTCTGGAAAGCTTATGAAATTGTTTAACCAACCCAAGTGGATTCATTTCATTTAGATAAATAATAAAAATGTATTATTAAAAATACTACAGAAGGTTTAAATTCTAAACTTGTTTGTTTCTGATACTCTGTTAGTCCAAATAATTCCAAACCAATTTTGTTAGCTTAGTACTGTCATGTATTAGCTTCCCTAATTTTGATAGAATTAATTGTGCAGTGATAATTGTTTGGTATAAAGTTGAAGTTTGAACACCCCTTTGAACTAAAACATTTATAGATGTTTAATGGTTAACCCAAATGATTTAGGACCAATTTTGTTAGGTCACATTTAGTCATGTTTAGTTACCCCTAAAAGGATTTAATTTTAGGATCAACAGAACTTAATTGGTAGCAAAAACTTGATTAATAACTCACTTGATTAAAACAATTGTGTAGGGAGTTTGGTAACCAATTAATCCAAACTCAATTGTGTTGTCTTCTACACATCAGTAGCTTTCTGTAGAAATTTAGTTTGTATTTTTGTGACCAACAGAACTCAAGTTATGCAATTAAACATGTTTAACAAGTTTCTGCCATAATTTAGACATAAACAAATAATGTTTAATTCAATTAATTTGAAACCAAATTGTATTGTTTGATGTGTGCAGTAGCTATTTGTGATGCTTATGATTGTTATGTTGTGATGATTGCTTGGGTAGTTTAGTGATTGTTTGTATTTGTTTGTTTATTAATTAGACGAGAACGCTGTCGGATTTATCGAAGAAGGAGAGTTTGTTGAATCTGAAGATCAAGACCAAGGTCACTTTGCCGAGCAAGGCAAGCTACTCTCTGAGCTTGCACCACAAATATATGCATCTATTTTGATATCATGATTTACTCTTAAGGCAAAGATTTATAAAACCTTTTCAAAACATATATGGAAATTATTTTGCCACCTAAGTAGAAATATAAGATAGTTATATATCAAGATTATAGGATGGGAAAAATAAATATTGTTTATTCAAAACTCCTTTGAAAATACTTATGTGATTATGGAATACCGAGATGTCGGTGTTGAAATGGAGAAGTGGAGAATGGAGATGTTTATGAAAAATGCACAGTGTGTCCTAGTACTATGACGACCAATCATACCCTGTGCGACCACATTTACCCACATATGGAAAAAGGGCTTAGTCATATAATTTGCTCATATTAGTATGGGATGCCTCATCGACGGAGATGACTCCGTTATGCATGAGGGGATAGTATGTGATCTACCCCTGACCCGGGTCCTCGCTCAAACTCTATGGAAAGATAAGGAGGAGGATTGAAGGTTCCACCATAAATCGCCGGGCAAAACTATGAGTCCTCACACTTAGATTCCGACGGGCTGGGTTAAGTGTTGATGGAAAATATCATATGGGCAGGGTCCTATACTAGCATGAGCAAAGACAGGCTATGGTCGGCGGCTTACTTCGCATACACCTTGTATGGCGAGACGTGGCAGACACGATGAGTTGCCGGATGGATGTGGGAAAAGCGTGCTAACTCTGCAGAGTGTAAAACTATTCGAATAGCCGAGTCCTAGGATATGGACAGTTGGGAGGCTGTCCTAAGACCATGTGCAAGTTTTTGAAAGACTTTGAGTTTTAAAAAGAAATGAAGTGGAGAATGTTCCATACACCTATACCAATGGATCGGTATGAGGTTGTTGGAGGAAGTAGACCATGATGGACTATGGTCAGAAAAAGGATGAGTTTTGGAGAAACAAATACAATGGTGATTTCTTTAAAAATGGTTATAAAACTCTTCTTACCTTTTTCAATAAAGATATAGAGATGTTTTAAACAAATAAAAGTATGAAAGTAACATAAAACTAGTGCATACTCATGTTGGGGTAGTTTGCGAGTACATTCAAATGTACTCATATTGGTTTCGCCCCTGGCTATTGTCCTAGCCAGACTACGAGGAGGAGCACTACGCCGAGCAGGAGTATGGCGACTTCTACGCGAACTAAGGATCTCCATAAGTCAGCTGCCTGTCGGGTTGTCTTCGTTAGGATTTGATGTCTACTACGCCGTAGCTTCCGCTGATATTTTGGTTTGGCCCATGAAGGCACCTATGTAAGACTTGGTCTAAATGACCATCTATGTAAGACTTTTAATTGGTATTGTAATGGATGTAAACTTTGGTATCCAATTCGGATTATGTGCAACGACAGACTGATCACGGGATCGTTGTGTTAAGCATAATCGGGTATTTCGGACAGCTAGTCCGGGGTCCCCACAGTGTTGAGATTGTTCATTTTGTTTGTTTGTCTTGTCATTTTGACATGGGCTTGTTCCATGTCTTGGGATAAGAGGTACCCCAGTTGACGCTCTTGATGACGCTATTATGTTACTTACAATGACCTTAACTTGAACTTGCTTTGTGGACCGAGTTGTGTAACTCTGTGGTGTAGGTACTCGTATTCACGGGGCATGAGGCATTCAACCCATACTTTGTCAAGCACACTACTCATATTTGCTTTCACTTTAAACTTTAACCATTCAAGATGCTATGATAGGGGTAATGAGAGCTTCACACCAATGGATACCACATTGCAATCATTAACTTAAGTAGAAGCATTTGCAAGCTAGATGAAACTTTTGCATGTTTTACCTCTACTCATTTATATATCTTTCCAAAGTGTCCACCTTTTATATTCATATTTACAAGAATACTCTATGGCCATTATAGGATGTTTTTACTTTTCATTATGCATACATTTGGACCATAGTACTTTCTTCTATGTTACACTTTGTGAATTAGCATTGAACATCCTTTCATTGAATATATGATATCACTTCATAATCTATCTTGTATATTGCTACTCATTTGAGAATGAATCATTTGACTTTATGTAGCAATAGTAATCATCTTTGATATCCATTTATAGTATTAAAATGCAAAGTCCATGTTAGTTTTATCACCTTCATACTCGAGACGAGTATAGGTTAAGCTTGGGGATGTTGATGCATGTAAAATGCATACATGAACTTTGCATGTTATTACTAGATATTCCTACATTTTGCAACTTATATGATGTTATATTCATGTTTTATAATGATTTCGGGGATTTTCTAAACAATCCCCCCTCTTTTGGTTCTAACTCTGTTTTCCAGAAAACGTTTTTTTAGTGTTTCGGACTTTCCGGGAGCTTCGGGACTCCAAAAAGGGCAAGGCCAAAGAGCACGGTTCAGAATTTTCGAGATGAACGCAATGGGCTGAAAATGATGACCAGAAGCCCAACCAGCTGGAAACTAGAGGGCCCTACGTGGTCAGATTCCCTGGTCGCGTGAGGACCCCTCTTTCCCCCTCGTGGCTCCGATGCCATCCGTTTTCGTCTCCGTGGCTTCGTCTTGACCTAAAACCGGCTATAAAAATAGTCCCCCGGGGAGTTTCGGGAGGAGGCGGCGGAGAAACACAAAACCACGAAACAGAGAGTCAGAAGACTGCCGCCAGAGAAGATCGGAGGGGGGAAACGCCGCCGGAATCACCTCCGGAGGACTCCACCCCCCTCCGGCGTGTTCATCATCAACATCTACAGCCAGATCATCTCCATCTCTCCACTGTAAACTCTTGGCAAACATGATATATGATGCAATATACTATTCCCTTGATCTATTGTGTCTCCCCATCTATGTTTGAGAAGTGATTTGTTCATGGCAATAGTGAAATAGTTCGTTGATTGGTTGCATACAAGTTTTGTTATCTTTTATGATTGTCTTTATGTACAATATATGAGTGCACACATATGTTGGGGAATGCATGTAAGGTAATCACCGGTAATGTAATGGAGTGAGGGAGACTTGGGAGGACATGTAAACCTGAGACCGAGTCATGAAGTTACTTTATTGGGGGATATATAGGGGACCTTGGAACTTAAGGCTATGGTGGGACTTTTATGTCTTAATAATTCTTGTGTGCTCATTTACTTGGCCATGAGATCCTTCATAAGGGGTTTTAGTTCATTTACTTGGCTACACCTATTTATGGCTCCTTCCTAGAAGAAACAATTAAGACTGAAACATGTGCTTCACTAATTGTGACAACCACACGAATGAAATAACAATTGCTAGAACATTTGCTCCCTTGAGATATTTGCTACTTGCTACTTTGAGAAACTTGCTTGAGAAAACTGCTGAGAGAAACTTGCTCTAAGAAACTTGCGTTTGAAACTTGATTGAAAAACTTGTTACTAGATAAACCCATTCCACATCACTTGCTTTCATTAGTTAGTTCCTTTCATATTTAAACTTATTGCTTTGCACAAATGGCCATATAAGAGGGTTATAGGGCTTTAGAGAATAGATAGTTTACCTTCAGCTCCTCGTGGGTTCGACACTCAAATACTTATCGAATTGTGCTACAGTGATTCCTTGCTCTTGGGGATTATCATTTGCTGACTGCTGCAACTGATCCGGAGGCCGCTGCTACAACTGAGCAGGGTGATGCTGCTGGAACGGACGAGGAGGTGCTAGGGAACCAGGAGATGGTGCAGGGCGCCCACATTGACAGCGCTGACCCTCTCGGCAAGTTCATCGCAGAACTTACTGTGCAGCTGCAGGCCCCGGTGCTCGGCTCCCCTCCTGTGGCGTCACCCGATGGAAAGTGTCATATGGGCAGGATCCTATACTAGCATGAGCAAAGGAGAGGCTATGGTCGGTGGCTCAACTTCGCATACACCTTGTATGGCGGGACGTGGCTGACACGATGAGTTACCGGATGGATGTGGGCAAAAAGCGTGCTACCTCTGCAGAGGGTTAAAACTATTCGAATAGCCGAGTCCTCGGATATGGACAATTGGGAGGCTGTCCTAAGACTATGTGCAAGTTTTGAAAAGCTTTGAGTTTAAAAGGGAAATGAAGTGGAGAAAGTGTTCCACAACTATACCAATGAGTTGGTATGATGTGTTGGAGTTAATTGGACCTATGGCGAGCCATGGTCAGAAAAAGGAGGAGTTTTGGAGAAATAGATAAAATGGTGATTTTCCGGGAAAATGTTTTAAAAGAGACTTCTTATCATTTTTTCGACAAGATATATTTGGGAAAAAGTTTTAAAGAGATTTCTTACAAAGATAGAATTATGGGAAAAGTTCTAAAAGCCTTCTTTCCTTTTTCAATACAGATATAGAGATTTTTAAAACAAAGTTTTATTAAACAAGAGTCTATCCTTCTCTTTTTCAACAAGGATATAGAGTTTTCAAAGCAAACGAAGTTTTATTTAAACAATAAAAAGAGTAGTGCATGCTCATTTCGGGGGTAGTTTGCGAGTACAATCAAATGTACTCATATTGGTTTCGTCCCTGGCTATTGTCTTAGCCAGATTTTGAAGAGAACCAGTTCGAAGGAGAAGTTTCTATGGCGTCAATGCGATCTAGGGCGCTTCCCAGTCAGTTGCCTGTGGGGTTGTGGCATATGACTTGGGCTCCACGTTGTTTGGTGATTTCCGCTGCAAGTACCTGTTGAAGCTTATGGCTTCAATCAAGTAAGTAATTTCCTTCGTATTTATGGATGTTCTTTTGATACCAGTTTGATTGTGCTCAGCGACAGACTGATCATGGGATCGCTGATGTTGTAGGCACAAGGGTATTTCGGACAGCTAGTCCGGGGTCCCCACAAGACTTGGTATCAGAGCCATCCTGACTGTAGGAGACCTTAGTTAGCATGGACGTTATTTAGGAAAGCAAATATTTTTGTAAAAAATATATTACTACCAAAATATATTTTTTTTATCTAGAGAAGTCCGAAAATGGCTTCGCTCTTCTCATCTTCTCAAATATTTCAAAGTCTTACCCCTCTCTTTTAAGATTTTTCCCAAGGAGTCTTCTGTTATCTCTTACCCGTTCAAAACCAAGGGTATACTTGACGATGAAACCTAGTGAGACCTAATTAGCTAGTACCCAGAAGAAGAAGCTTCCATCTCAAATACTCAACATTTAACATCAAGGCGATTGATGTGCGAATACCAAGATTGTCAGTATCAACAAAGCAAGAGACCTCGAAGACCTCACTCAATATCAACAATTCCACTCAGTTACTACCTTGACAATCTCAAGTATTCCAGCTGAAGACTAAGGCGAACACTATTTTTGGAAAGAAATATATTACTACCTAAATTATTTGTATCTAAGGAGGCCTAAGTATAACTTCCATTCTTTTCAACTTCTCGAATTATTCTAAACCTTGTCTCTCGTTTAAAGTTTTATCAAAAGTTTCCATCGATTGTCTTACCTCCATTCAAACTTACATACTTGACGATATCCCAAACCAGACCCATAGGATCGATAGGATAAGCTCGTTTTACTTGAGCAATCCCCACCTTCCACGGTATTAAACGTCTGTTGGTGCTAAAAGTGCCTTGATTGGTCTTTGCTTGTGTGTTGCATTTATTATGTGTTGTTTTCCTTGGGTGTTTCACAAAACACACCTTGTCGGGAACCCAAAGTAACCACACTGTTGTCTGTTGCTTTAATTTTGACTGTTTGCAAAAACCTTTTTGCCTTGTTGGCCATAGATGTACTTTTTGTATCCTTTCAAGAGTCCGACTTGGAAAACCCTTCAGAAAAATTTCTCTTAGTAAGAGGAGGAAGGTATGGAATACTCGCTACCCAAGACTCTGCGACCTTCTGCAAGACTGATAGCGGTCTTCATACGTCGTTTTGTACAACCACATCAAGCCATCGAGAAAGATGAAGATTCAAGACCCGACGGTAGATGACACTGGTCGTATCCCGTCGGACTAACAAAACAATATGAAAAACTAACATAACTAACATAATTTATCTAACTTTAAATCTCTCATCTAACCAAATTTTGCAAAGATACTAACTGCTTTTCCTAGACCAAGGGAATAAGTGCCATAGGACGACTCAAAACTAGTTGGTACAAAGGAGACTTTAGGAGGATATAAGAGTGTTGGACTATAAGATTATTAGTCAAAAGGATCCCTTAAGAATCTAGTTGATGAGATCAAACTTTGGTGGATGATGTTGGTAATATCAAAAATTTGGGTTTAGAATAGAAGTGAAAGCTTGGAGTGGATCGATAAATCAATTGGGTTTGGACAGATGATATATTTAATTAATACTCTGGGGCTAACCAGTTGTGGTCCCCAACCACTGGTGGTTATCTGGAGCTAGAAGACGTGACCCTTGATTTAAGGTTTAGAAATAAAGGTGAAGGTTATTGGATTTTTAGGAAGCACTTGCTGATAAAATGATGTTTGGATTGGTTAGAAGCAAGTAAATTAAGAAGAATACTCCGGTGTTGGAATGTTTAGGGTGATTCCTAGCGCAAGTGACCTTGTACTAAATTCTTATGGAATTATAGGAAGTGATCAAAGATGAGTTAGCCAATGAGTAGATCGTTGTATGCAAGAAATAATTGGTGGAGGACAAGTGAATGTTTATCGGATTCTAGGAATCAATGTGACTTGGTCTAGTAGCAAGACATTTTAGGCGACAGTAGTTTTCGAGCTTGTCACGCTCTGTTTGGATTATTCTTAGAAAGATCTTTTATCTTTGATTAAGAGATCAAGGCCCAAAAGTATTGAGATAAAATCTGAATTTGGTTAGAAAGTGGGGCAATTCTTGATGGTATGATTACATGACTGTTGGATGCTTTATTTAGCTTTGATGATATGATCATGGGAAAAATGACCACCTGAAGGAGTAAGATAATATGAGATATGCCTATCTGGGAGAGAAATCAATCAAGAAATAATTGGTGGACCACTACGATTTTTGTGATAGGATGTAATGGGAAGATTATGCCTTAAAGGTTTGATGGATATCCGATAGATTGAACTATAATATGATAAAGAGTTATGCCCGAAGAAGATGATGGTGGATTAATAACTTTAGCTTGGGCAAAGGCCGTGTTTCAAATTAACTAGTTGATAGTACTGGCCTTAACCGAGATGTTGGAATGGTGTTTTGAAGACTCGAGAATTAGAGGCCTATGTAAAGTTGGTTGTTTTGGATCTTAGGTACAATAAGTTTGATGTTCAGAGTATAGCACCCAACTCCGTTGAAAACTAACTTAAGCCCCTCAACCAGAAAGTTTTCCCGGAAACCCTAACTATTCTGGTGCACTCTAACTTACTGGTGAAGATCCCTGCGAAGCTTCGTGAATACTCAGAACCAAACAAGTCTTCAGGACAACCCTTTTCCCGCCAAGCCGAAGGAAGAAAAGCGTGAAGAAAATCTACCGGAAGTCACTAAGAAAAATCAAACAACGGAAGCACCTGCTGTGGGCAACATCAACCACCAAGCAAGTCCAGACGCCCTTAGAAGTTTATAACATCCCTCTACTAACTAGAAACCGGAGAGAGTCGAGTGCTCAGACTTGACGCATCCTGAGAACAACGCGTCCCCACCTGCGACCCCGTAAGGAGACAATATCAGGAAGTGATATCTGCACCGACCCAAGCACCGAGGAATAACACCCAAGACAAAGATCGTCAAGCTACCTCGGAAGAATAATGCCTCCAATTCAACTCCAGATGCAACCTTCGACATGACCCTTCAAAACCCCTTTTAAGGGGGGGAGACCTGCAATAGGTATACAAGAACGTGGTAATAATTAGTTCCTTGCGCCTCAGCCTTGTAGTATCTGGAAACAGGCAACCACGATTATCCATCAGTGCCGATCGTCAAGTCAACCCATCATCGAGGATCTGAACTCAGCACAGAAGTTTATTGACAAAGAAAGCCTTGCATCATCAAGTTGTCAAGATCTCACCTGGCAACCTCACTGAAGGAGCAACGACCGCAGAAGTATAGTCAGCCCAAAACCCGTGCCCTTGTACTCCCCTGTTACCACCGGGAAAATCTCGAGGACGAGATTTATTTTTAAGGGGGAAGAGCTGTCACATCCCAAATTTATAAACTAAGAAAAACTTAGTTTCACAAGACCCAAATTTCAGAACCAACAAAAACTTTTGAAATGTTTCACTGATGATTGTGTTTTACTTCCCATTGCTGTGTTTGACCTTGTGTGGACTTGGTTGTGATGTTGATCTTGTTGTGTCTGTTGCTTGTGAGGACAATTCCTCAGCTGTGCCTAGCACTAAAATAAAACCCACTGGTCACAAATTTGGAATGTGACTAGAAAATAAAACAAGACCTCTATGTTTCCTCACACCCTCAAAATAAAATCTTGATTAAAAGAAAGAATCTTATTTAATTTCCCTCTCCACCTATTCCTCTAATTTGTTATAACAATTATTTTATCTTATAAAATCCAGGAATGAGATGATAACCATCTCATTATCATATTACTCTCTCCTCAAAATATCTAAGCTTCAATTACAAAGATATTTCAATTTGTCAAATTGAATTTACCAAAAATAACATATTTTAACCCTATGAACAAAAGTTGTGCAAAACATTTTATTCTCAAACACCAATTTTTGTGGAGACTCTACTTGGCGAGGGAAGCCTACACAAATATTTTCAAATTTTTATAAAATGTTTTACTGCCTCAATTAAATATCTAAAAGCTACTGGTTTTTAAAAGGAAATGCAAGAAACAGAAAGGAAGGAAATCCAGGGGATTTTCAGTAAAAACGTCGTATCTTTCCTGTAGCAACAGCACGGCACGGCGCCGTGTTCGCTCGGCAGCACTCGCCGCCCGGACCCCCCCCCCCCTGCCGCGCGCGTCCAGGCACCCCCCTCTCTGCCGTGCGAGGAGAACAAGAGGCCCCAGGCTCTCCTCTACTCCTCCCGTCCCTCACTTATCTCCTCGTCTGCTCCCTCCCTCTCTCTTTTCTCCCCACCACGGCACCGAAACCTAGCCAAGCTGCTGTCGTGCATCGCCGTCGTTTGAGCCCGCCCAGTACAGATCGAGCAGGACCATCGTCTCCGCCACGACGTCTACTTCATCTACGTCCAAGGAATCGAGCTCGGACGCTACAAATCGAGCTGGGCGTCTGCATCCTCTTCCGCTCCGGCCGCCGCATTTCCGAGAAGCTCACGAGCGATTGCGTCTACCATTCGCCGCCATTTTTGCTTCGTCTCGAGCTCACTCTTGGACATCCCCTTTTCTTCCAGGAACATCGGAGTCGCCGTCGCCGTCCCTGCCTCGTTCCCTGCTCGTCTCCTCGCGCCGCGGTGCATGTCGAGGAAGAAGAAGACGACCCATACCCGTTTGCTTTGCACTTGGACCGCTGGCTGGGCCACCTCCAGCGTTGCTCGGCCAGATTGGGCCAGATCTGGCCCGTCTCGTGTTTTTATTTAATAGATCAATTCCTATTTTATTTCCTGTTATTTTTGCAGTGTAGCTTTAATTCTTTTGTGGTAAATCTGTGATAGCTATTGGAGTGATTCAAATTTTGTAGTGTACTTATGTGTTTTCTTGAACATCCAGAACTGGTGCCTTGCAAAAATATACTTTGGTGTGCCTTCTAGATTGAATCTTATAAAAAGTATGTTTTCCATTAAATATTTAATATCTGAGTTTTATAGATCCAAATATTGCAAACTAAAATTCTCTGGATAGCCTGAAGTGATACCTTTCTAGATATGTAAGCCTTGCTTGCAAATGAAACCTAAAACAAAAGTTTATCCACTCTTGTAAACACACCAGTGGCACTTTGGTGATTTTTGTGAATTTTTGTGTGAGGATTTTTGGAGTAAATCCAATTGTGTTAGCTTCTAATACTAATAGAGAACCTGGATCTAGCTCTGTTTGAATTTTGGATCAAGATAACAGTCTAGGTTTACTAATCACTAAAAATGATGTTTTCTGCCTCTAATAAAAGGAAAAAGAATTAAGTGCCTTTATTAGGAAAATGTTGTTTGTATTGTTTGTTGCATGTTTAGGTACTGTTATAGATTTGCTATTGCTGTTTAGTATGTTAGTACTTTTAGTAACTTGTGTTAAGATAGTATTGAGTAAAGTATATGTGGTTAAATGATGCTTAACAAATTTCAACAATTGTTTAATTATACTTGTGTGCTTAATAATTCATATGAGCTAAATAGCCACTTGCAACTAAAATTCTAAGCTACTGGTTGATTAAGTTTGTTAATAAAAGTAATCCCTAAAGGTGATTTAACTTTTGTCTGAAGTATTTCCTGATTAGGGAAAAATGGTTGTTAATTACCTCTAGTTGAGGGTGTCTTTGTGCCCTCTTGTTTTAGCATGTTTGTGGTGTTATACTCCTGATTAGTATAATGCCCTTGTAAATGTAGATCTTAGTTTGTGGCTTGAGTGATTAGTTTGATACTTGTGGTTTGTTCCTTGTTTGTATACCACTTGTGGTTTGGTTTGCTTATTGAGTGTTGTTTATTTTTCATGTTGCGACGCTAGAGATAAACGCTACCGGAGTGGTATTTGGAAAGGATTTATTGAAGGAGAATTGGGAGTTTATTTCTTTGATCAGTGAGAAGAAGCCCAGGAACATTATGCTGGAATCAGGCTAGCTATTCTCTGAGCTTGCATCTATATACCTCTATTTTTGATTCACATGTTTTACTTATAAAGAGCATCAGTGATTTATGTGGTGTTTGCCACTAAAGTTATGATTTTGAACACCCTTTTTCCATAATATAAGTATATTTTTTCGACACCCTATATGGAGATGTTGGATGGAAATTCTTTTTCAAACTATAGGATGGGAAAAATATTGTTTACTCAAAACTCTTTGAAAATACTTGTGTGGTTATGGAATGCCGAGGTGTCGGTGTTGAAGTGGAGAAATGGAGAATGGTGATGTTTATGAAAAATGCACAGTGTCCTAGTACTATGACGACCAATCTTACCCAGTGCGACCACATTTACCACATATGGGAAAGGGCTTAGTCATATAATTTGCTCTTATTAGTATGGGATGCCTCATCGACGGAGATGACTGTAACACCCCGGCCACCCCCGGGCCGGGCCTGTCACCCCTGGCAGCTCGCTAGGATCTCCAGACTGGCCCCACAGATCAACACTAGTCTTTTCTGCGCACTTTGTCCTCACTCGTGCGCACCCGGGAACCAGTTCCCGGTCGGTCACCCATCCTTGGAGTGCTCTGGGCCAAGCACGCTTAACCTCGGAGTTCTTTCCAGATGAGCTTCCGAAAAAGAAGTTGCAACTTATTGATATGAGTATTCTATCAATCCTGTTAAGCCCTGAGCTAGGATCTCACATCCTTCCCATCTTAGAAGACCGACGCCCTCGTCGGTCAGCCCCCAGTCCAGGAACTTCCCCTCTTGGTACACGTCTATGCGCCCAGTGCCGGCACATGCTCCACATGTCCGCGCCCCTGACCCGCACACGCCCGTGTTGCCGCGAGGGTCGGCTCTGATACCAAATTGTAACACCCCGGCCACCCCCGGGCCGGGCCTGTCACCCCTGGCAGCTCGCTAGGATCTCCAGACTGGCCCCACAGATCAACACTAGTCTTTTCTGCGCACTTTGTCCTCACTCGTGCGCACCCGGGAACCAGTTCCCGGTCGGTCACCCATCCTTGGAGTGCTCCGGGCCAAGCAGGCTTAACCTCAGAGTTCTTTCCAGATGAGGTTCCGGAAAAGAAGTTGCAACTTATTGATATGAGTATTCTATCAATCCTGTTAAGCCCTGAACCAGGATCTCACATCCTTCCCCCTTAGAAGACCGACGCCCTCGTCGGTCAGCCCCCAGTCCAGGAACTTCCCCTCTTGGTACACGTCTATGCGCCCAGTGCCGGCACATGCTCCACATGTCCGCGCCCCTGACCCGCACACGCCCGTGTTGCCGCGAGGGTCGGCTCTGATACCAAATTGTAACACCCCGCCACCCTCGGGCCGGGCCTGTCACCCCTGGCAGCTCGCTAGGATCTCCAGACTGGCCCCACAAATCAACACTAGTCTTTTCTGCGCACTTTGTCCTCACTCGTGCGCACCCGGAACCAGTTCCCGGCGGGTCACCCATCCTTGGAGTGCGCTGGGCCAAGCACGCTTAACCTCGGAGTTCTTTCCAGATGAACTTCCGGAAAAGAAGTTGCAACTTATTGATATGAGTATTCAATCAATCCTGTTAAGCCCTGAGCCAGGATCTCACAATGACTCTGTTATGCATGAGGGGATGGTCTGAGGACCTACCCTGACCTGGGTCCTCGCTCAAACTCTATGGAAAGATAAGGAGGAGGATAGAAGGATGTCCCCTATACACCGCCAGACAAAACATATGAGTCCTCACACTTAGGGTTTCCGACGGGGAACTGGACTGGGTGTCGATGGAAAGTGTCATATGGGCAGGGTCCTATACTAGCATGAGCAAAGGAGAGGCTATGGTCGGTGGCTCAACTTCGCATACACCTTGTATGGCGGGACGTGGCTGACACGATGAGTTACCGGATGGATGTGGGCAAAAAGCGTGCTACCTCTGTAGAGGGTTAAAACTATTCGAATAGCCGAGTCCTCGGATATGGACAATTGGGAGGCTGTCCTAAGACTATGTGCAAGTTTTGAAAAGCTTTGAGTTTAAAAGGGAAATGAAGTGGAGAAAGTGTTCCACAACTATGCCATTAGTTGGTATGATGTGTTGGAGTTAATTGGACCTATGGCGAGCCATGGTCAGAAAAAGGAGGAGTTTTGGAGAAATAGATAAAATGGTGATTTTCCGGGAAAATGTTTTAAAAGAGACTTCTTATCATTTTTTCGACAAAGATATATTTCGGGAAAAAGTTTTAAAGAGATTTCTTACAAAGATAGAATTATGGGAAAAGTTCTAAAAGCCTTCTTTCCTTTTTCAATACAGATATAGAGATTTTTAAAACAAAGTTTTATTAAACAAGAGTCTATCCTTCTCTTTTTCAACAAGGATATAGAGTTTTCAAAGCAAACGAAGTTTTATTTAAACAATAAAAAGAGTAGTGCATGCTCATTTCGGGGGTAGTTTGCGAGTACAATCAAATGTACTCATATTGGTTTCGTCCCTGGCTATTGTCTTAGCCAGATTTTGAAGAGAACCAGTTCGAAGGAGAAGTTTCTATGGCGTCAATGCGATCTAGGGCGCTTCCCAGTCAGTTGCCTGTGGGGTTGTGGCATATGACTTGGGCTCCACGTTGTTTGGTGATTTCCGCTGCAAGTACTGTTGAAGCTTATGGCTTCAATCAAGTAAGTAATTTCCTTCGGTATTTATGGATGTTCTTTTGATACCAGTTTGATTGTGCTCAGCGACAGACTGATCATGGGATCGCTGATGTTGTAGGCACAAGGGTATTTCGGACAGCTAGTCTGGGGTCCCCACAGGTGTGCTGTGTGTGACAGTGCTGTGTGTGATAATGCTTCTGTGATGGCTCTGTGGAGCGACTGGCAACCGTCGGTGGGCGTGGCAGTTTGTTGCCATTACGCCCGAGTTTAAGCTTAGTTGAATTTCATTCTTGTTGCTTGTTTGCTTCGCCTGGACTGTGGTGTGTCAGCTACTGGGGAGTCTCTGTTTGCTCTTGCCTGTTCCAGTGTCTATCTCTGGGCCTGTTTTTGTCAAAGCGGCTAAGCAAAGTTCCCTAATGAATGTTGAGGGGCTTCGCTTGCTGAACAGCAATGTGCGTGGGCTGAATTGCCAGGCGCGTCGGGATGTTGCACAGGAACTGGTCCGAAACTCAAAGGCAACCATTGTTTGCATGAAGGAAACGAAGTTGCACACCGTGGACAGGCAAATGGTGCTGGAGGCTGTGGGCAGTGACTTTGCTGATGATTTTGCCTAGCTGCCTGCGGATGGCACTCGAGGAGGCATAATTCTGGCCGTTGCAGCACGCTTCTACAGTCTATCAAACGTCAGCCTAACGCAAAATTCAGTTTCGGCAGTCATCACAAGCAGGGAAGATGGCTCCTCTTGGACTGCTACTGGCGTCTATGAACCTCAGGGTGAAGCACAGAAAAACGCCTTCATCAACGAGCTGTGGCTGATTGCAACAACGAGACCTCAACGATGGCTCCTTTTTGGAGACTTCGACCTCATCTACATGGCAGCTGATAAAAACAACACTAACCAGAACATGAGGCTAATGGGAAGATTCAAGGCTGCTCTCGACGACATGCGTATTCGTGAGCTCAAACTTACTGGCAGAAAATTTACTTGGTTCAATGGACAGGCTAGCCCCACGATGACACGGATCAAAAGGTTCTTCTGCTCTGAGGACTGGGACGTCGGTTTTCCATCAGCAATTCTGCAATCTCTGCCGTCTTCTCTCTCGGATCATGCACCTCTATTGTTGATCGGAGCCGCGGATATTCCAAGGTTCACGCCATTCCGCTTCGAAGCTTTCTGGCTGAAAATGGAAGGGTTCCGAGATTTTGTTGATGAGGCATGCGAAGGAGAGGTGGCCACTCATGATCCAATGCGTCGGTTCCATGTCAAATTGGAACGTACAGCTGCCCTCAAGAAATGGCACAGATCAAATTTTGCAACCTCAAGCTGCAGGCTGCCATCGCAAGAGAGATCATCGGAAGCCTTGATGTGGCCGAGGAAGCAAGAACGTTGACGCTTGAGGAGAGGCGGCTCCGGGTTAGCCTGCGCGCCAAAATCTTGGGCATTGCCTCCATAAACAAAATCTGCGTAAGGCAGCGCGCAAGGATCTCGACGATCAAGATGGGTGACGCCAACACCAGATTGTTCCACTTGCAGGCAAATGGCCGAAGACGCAAGAACTTCATTCAAACTCTTACTACTCCAGCCAGCTTCGTAGTCACACACGCGGAGAAATAGGAGGTGCTCAGGGCTCACTTCACTGAATTTCTAGGATCAACTCATGAGAGAACAACATCACTGAACTGGGAGCGGATGGGTTATGTGCGGCATGATCTGGCAGCTCTTTAGGTGCCGTTTGACATGGAGGAACTGAAGGCTGCAGTTTTTTCCTTGCCTGCGGAAAAGGCACCCGGCCCTGATGGATTCATTGGGCGTTTTTCCGAGCCTGTTGGGAGACAATCAGCGACGATTTATTGGAGGCGATCAAGGCTTTGGCTGAAAATGGAGGGCAATGCTTTGGGCTGTTGAACAAAGCAAATGTTGTTCCACTGCCCAAAAAAGTGGAGGCTGGCGGGATTACGGATTACAGGACCATAAACCTAATTCACAGCTTCTCCAGGATATTCTCCAAGCTGCTGGCCTCACGCCTTGCTCCCCTTTTGCCAGAATTGGTCTCTCCGAGTCAATCTGCGTTCATAAAGAAGAGATGCCTCCATGATAATTTCTTAAATGTTCAAGGTTTGATAAAAGATATGCACAAGGAGAAGACACCGGGTTTTTCCTAAAACTTGACATTGCTAAGGCATTTGATACCGTCAGTTGGCCGTACTTGCTGGAACTTCTTGAGCACCTCGGTTTTGGTCCTAGATGGCGGAGATGGATATGCCTGTTGCTCTCTTCGGCTTCCTCTAGAATTCTCCTCAATGGAAAACCGGGCCCGGCGATTCGACATGCGAGGGGTTTGCAGGGAGACCCCATTTCGCCGATGTTATTCATTCTGGCTATTGACCCTTTGCACCATCTTTTCCGGCTGGCTACGGAGGAGGGTCTGTTGAGACCAATCAGGACACGTCCGGTGCGATTCACTGTCTCCTTGTACGCGGACGGCGCTGGCATTTTTGTTGGGCCAGACATACAGGATATGCGTGTGGTGTGCCAGCTCCTTGACGCTTTTGGCAAGGCCAGCGGGTTGAGAACAAATCTACAAAAATCCGAGGCTTTCCCCATACAGTGCAGCGAGGAGCAGATTGTGGCGGCTTTGGCGATATTCCCGGCTAGACGTGGCTGCTTTCCTTGCACTTACCTAGGGCTCCCGCTCCATCACTCAAGGCTCAAGGCGGTGCATTTCCAACCGCTGATTGATAAACTTGGAGCAAGACTGGCAGGGTGGTGGGGGAAACACTTTACACGAGCAGGCCGCATCCTTCTTTGCCGCTCTGTGCTGTCGGCCATGGTCATTCACCTACTACTTGTTTTCAACCTCCCGAAGTGGATACTACGAAGAATTGAGAGGATCAAGCGCAGCTTTTTGTGGATGAAGCCGGGAGCGGTGCCGGGCTCCAGACCGCACTCGTTGGTCAATTGGGGAACGGTTTGCCGACCTAAGGAGCTCGGTGGTCTTGGAGTTTTTGACTTGGACAAGTTCGGTCGAGCTCTAAGGCTAAGGTGGCCGTGGTTCTCCTGGACGGAGCCGGGGAGGCCATGGCATGGCATGGCGCTACCATGTGACAAGACGGACATGGAGCTATTCCTTGCATCTACTGATGTTTTCTTGGGTGATGGCACTAAATGTCTCTTTTGGCATGACCGGTGGCTTCCCGGAGGGGCTCTAAAATTTCAGTTTCCGGAGTTATTCTCCATTGCCACCAGAAAAGCAAGAACAGTCCAAAAAGAATTGCGGGACAGAAACTGGATGAAGTCACTATTTCGCATCTCCACTCCTGCTCAGATTGATCAGTTCGTCTCACTTTGGGAATGCTTGAGCGAGGTGGTGCTGCAGCCACGGTCGGACACCATTACCTGGCGATGGACTGCTTCCGGAGTGTATTCGGCGGCATCGGCATACCGCTGCCAATTTTCTTGGACTCACGCTCCTTTCAAGGCAGCAAAGATTTGGAGAGCGCACGCGGAGCCGAAGTGCAGTTTTTTGCATGGTTGGTTGTGCACGGAAAGATCCTCACGGCGGACAATTTGGCGATCCGCGGATGGCCCCATGACCCCATTTGTAATCTCTGTCACATTCACCCGGAGACAATGCAACACATGCTTCAAGACTGCAGCTTCACGACGGCCGTGCGTGATATGATCTTTGGATGGAACGGTTCCTTTGGAATCGCTCCGCCCACTTTGGGGCACGACATTGACAGATGGTGGGACAGAATGCTCGCGGGAAACCCCAAGGAGAAGAGGCGCGAGGCGAGCGGCAATTTCATCTACGCCATGTGGGGATGCTGGAAAGAGCGGAACAGGAGAGTCTTTAGGAACACCGCCCTACAGCCTGACTTAGTCGCCCACTTGGTGTGGGAAGAGATTGAGCAGCGGAGGTTTGCACACACGCAGGACCCAGGAGGCTTCTAGTTTATTTTTAGCTTGTGTTTTGAGCATCTGGCACTTTCTTTGCTACGACAATGACTCTGTATTTATAACTCTTTCTATGTAATCGGGCGGCAGAATCGACTGCTTTAAAATTCAAAAAACAATGCGTGCACAAGTAGAGCAGGAAGCATTACTCCAGTACTAATCGATGATACTAGTAAGAAAATAAGTGTGTGCTGATCGCTGATTCACAAGAACTAGTGGAACAGAGATCCGAGAATAGAAACAGAGCAGTGCAACTGACCTCCTTTCCCGCGATCCCTTTCTAGTACTCTTGTACTACTCCTGGGAGCGTGTTATGGTGCGTGAGTGATGTAGCCCAACCTACGGCTCCTACATCAAGTGGCCCAATGACAAGAGCAAGAGTCAAAGCTCTCCATGATAAGGTGAATTCACTCCTATCTATGTGTGATCTCGACACTCCTTTGAATGGGTTGCTACTTCATACGGAAACTTTGTGCATACTCAGGAACCACCTTGACGACGGCCCACAATGGAGTGGAGAAGATGACCAAGAGAAGACCCAAGAAGATGGCCAAGAGAGCAGCCAAGAAGAAGAAGAAGCCCAAACTGCATCGGCCGGTACTACCGGGCATGACCCGGTACTACCGCCTCCGCCTAACGTGTCACCTTCCAGAGCGTCTACCGGGGCCGGTACTACCGCGCCTTGCCGCCCCGGTACTACCGCCACACGCCGGCGCGGTACTACCGCGCCCACTACCGGGTCTACTACCGGATCTCCCAGGAGCTACGGGTATCGACAAGTTCTAACCCGGTAGTGGCCCCGGTACTGGCCCGGTACTACCGCACGCTCGGTACTACCGGGCTCCAGCCGGTACTACCGCTGCGGGCGAGCCTGCGCGCTGAAAAGGCTCTCGTGCCTTGTAATCTTATCCCCTTTTGGATCTAGAGTATAAATAGTGCGTCCCCTTCCTAGGGTTAGGGTTAGACTATGATTTGGCAACTAAAGTAGAGTCTTGCTCCTTCTTCTTAAAGTGTCTCTTTCCTCCTATGGAGATGAATCAAGGCCTCCCCTTGTGGAGATGAACCAAGGCCTCCTCTTGAGGAGAAGATCCCTGCGTGGATACCAAGGCTTTCGCTTGTAGTTGCGATTACTTGCTAATCTTTCCTGTTTGAGTGGCTAGATTGGGTTGGTTGGATTGACCAATTGGACAAACAATCCTAAGAGTAAGGTGTCATTGGGAGAGGAGAATTGGGGGCTACCCTCGGGGATTTGTTACCAATTGAGTCTTGCGAGTTGCTACTTGCTATTTACCCTTGTGTTGTTGATTTCCCCTCTTTGTGTTCTTGAGTTCATCCCGTGTTCTTCGTGTTCATCTTTCCCTCCGCTCAAATCCGTGAAAATCGGGACCAACCTACATCATATGGTATCAGAGCTCTAGGTTGACACGGATTTGATTTGTGTTTCCACCAAAATCCACCAAATTTTTCTCTGTTTTTGAGAAATTCGAAAATTTCCACCAAAAATAGCCTTGCGTTGATTCGAGCCGATCTGTCGATTTGTTGCGTTTTTGGTAGTTTTTGCCCATGGATCTGTTGCTTTAGGACCCCCTCCACCTTTGTTTGCGTTCCCTAGCCTTAATTTTGCCAACTAGATTCGAACGGCGCGGCTCGCCGCGCGGCACTTGTGGGTTCTTTTAATTTTTTGCCCGTGGTTATCACATTTTATACAGATTATTGAAAAGATGGTTTATATTAATATGTATAAGCAAAACAGGATGGTAATATCAGTCATGTTGAGAAGTTATTACTCGGAGTTGTATCATATTTGGTTTGTGCCCAGAGATCGGAAAGTTGACTCACAGCACACTAACATAACATAAATTGGATTTATAAGTGTCGTATCTAGGTGCACTTAATATATATGCACACATGGAAGTTGTACCAAATACATATGTTTTGATCAGTTTGGAAACACGATCTCAACACCTAATGAGTTAATGACTTTCATATAACCGATAACGATATGAAAAGTCAGCGCAGCTGGTCTCAACAGCATTAACAATGAGACATCAGCAAAGAGCAGACATGGACGACAGCAAAACCAAAATATTAACGACTACAACTTGCTCCGATGGACAGCCCCAAAAGACCATGGTAGCTCCGATGGGTATACAGGTGCTGAATGCGCTACTAATGTCTTTTCATCAATGGGAGGGGCTGGCAGCACATTTGATGTCATCGGTAAATCTAGGAGGATAAACCAGAAACAATATAATCTATGTGCACAAATAAAGTAGGTATCTCGGAGCCCCGTGCGAATATCATTTTAATTTATTGTTGGACGCAAAGAGCAATATACTCTGAAGAATGCCTACCAAAATAACAGAGGGGGAAGTCACATTCACATCCCAACATGCAGATAGGCACATCAAAACACAAATAGTAAATTCCATTCACTAAGGGCATGCACATTTCATCTTAAGAATACAACCAATAGACAAATACTAACAATATGCTTATCTTAAAATTAGGAAATAAAATAAGCAGGTGTGGTTTAATTACTCTCATGACAAGAAAAATGGTAGAGCCAAGTTTGGTTACATCAGGCCTCAACATCAATTTAAGAAAACACAGAAAACGATATACAAACAGAAGCATGTGGCAAGAATACAAAGTACAGATATATTTTTTCGTAGGCCCACGACCAAAAAACAATTGGTAATCATAGTAGGTACAAACCAAGTTGCAAGAAACAAAAGGAATAAGTAAACTTTTTGGTACCTAGCGAATGTTGACTGGATATGTAAATAGGCAAGTCCCTCTTCTCGTCTAGACTATGCAAGCGGGATCTTAATAAAAAGGGGACATTAAGAAGGCCACAACAAAATAATAAGAGTAAAAAGGAACAAAATAAAAAATGAGAAAGAAACATCTGGCACCTGATAAACCAACGACTAAATCTCCTCAAATAGTACAAATAAACTGAAGAAATAATACTCATATAGGCATTGTGGCTAAGGGATTATGGCTGTAGAGTTCCAATCTACTCGAGATGAATTGATCTAACCCTAAAAATCCTCTAAGCATGATGGAGAATAAAGAGTAGCAACATTCATCAATAGACATACATATGGGAAGAGGAGGGAGACGTATGCCCCTTTTTTCTCATGAAAGCAAGACGAAAAACTTGATTTGATAAAGAAGATACTATCCAGTAGCAGTTTTCTAAAGAAATATTCCAGATTAATATCTTCTCTTGCTATAGATAGAATTAGTTTCCAACTGCAGCTACATCACAGCATGGTAAAATTTGAAGGGAAGGATCTACCTCAGATGAAGGATTGAATCATCTTGGATCTTAGCTGATGACTGGAATAATTTTCCTCCAACCAACTGTAACAGCCCACTTTTGGTAATGCAAATTATGGACCAAATTTTCACTTTTTGCATTCCATGCATGCATCATTGCATCCATTTGCAACTGCTAAACAACACACCAACTTGGTTTGGCAACATTGGAAAACAAAATGCCCAACTTGCTTCAACCAAATCTCACAACAAAGAAGACACTCAAACTTGCAGAACAAAAGTACTTTGACAATTCATATTTGTCAAGGAAGTTCCAAGAGCTCAAGATCAATATTTTGACTTGCTTCAAAATTCTAAAAGAATATCAGTTTGGAATTTAACAAAACTGCCCCAATGAAACACTATGAATAAAAGTTGGTCAAAACATTTTGTTATTAAACTCCAATTTTTGAGGAGCAACTAAATGACCAGGGGAGCCTCCCCAAATTATTTCATATTTTTCCAAAGTGTTTAAGTGCCCTAAATAAATCCCTAAAGCCGCTAGATTTAAAAAGAAACAGCAAAAAGGACCGAACTGTGATGATTTCAAAACTTCCAGGGGCTTCTTTGCAAACTCTGCTTCCTCTTCCTCCTGTAGCGACCGAGGCGAGCTCGCCGTGCCGCGCCCGAACCAGCACCGCGCCCTGCTCTCCCCTGTTTCCCCTGGACCGCGTGAAGAGCAGAGGAGCACCCAGCGACAGTCCTCTCTCTCTCCCCGTGGTCTTTTCCCTTTTCCTCGCTCCACATTTCTCTCTCCCCGAGCTTCCGAAGCTCAACCATGGCCGCCGCCTAGCGCCGAGGCTGTGGTCCTCCCCGAGCGAATCGAGCGCCACCAGAGGCTCCGCCGCGTCGTCAGCTCCTCCCACGCCGAAGGAATCGACCGGAATCGCCGCCGTTTCGCCGCGCCAACGCCGTCTTCCTCGCTGCCGTCCGAGCGCCGTCCCGCACGGTTCCGTCACCGTCGAGCCACCTCCGCCGTCTCCGACCCCTCCGTCGGCCTGAGGGTGAGCACCCCGTGCCGTTGCGCACCTTCCCCTCTCCCCTCTCGTACTGCTCCGTGCTCCACCGTCGCCGCCGTACACCGGCGTCGTCGTCGTTTTTCCTCGCGAATCCGGTCGCGCAGCCGGCCAGGACCGGGCCGGAGACCGTTCTCCACGGGCCCTTGACCGGCCTTGGAAACGGCCCAACCGGCCAGACGGCCGGGGCTCTCTGTTACTAGGCCGGCCATATAACCGGCCGAAACCGGCCTCACTGCCGGGCTCCTCTGGAGCCAGGCCGGCCTAAATCCGGCCCAAACCGGGCCACAGGCCGGTTTGACCTTTTTTTTTCCTGCTGTTGTTTTTCCTTTTTCTCCCTCGATATCACATGTTCCCCGCTCCTCCCTCGCGACGTAGGGGCATCGACTCGATGATTCCTTCATGTTCCATCGCTCTCTCGCGGAGTCGAGTAAATAATATCTTCATCGTTGGAATTAAAATATTTAAAGGCAAATATTTAAAAGAGGAAATTATAAAATTAATAACTTTTAATCGGGACAACCGAAAAATGTGTTCCTTATATCGAAATGCTCGGAAAAATGTGCACTAAGCATTAGCATCACTTGCATGCATATTTACATGAACTTATTGCACAGGAAAACATTAAAACAAATGTAAAGTTATATTTTCCTCTCGGTTAAATAATTATTATCGCACCCCATGTAAATTAGTAGCTCTTGTTATAAGAATTCCAGTGCATTAAAGATGTCATGCCATCATGTGTTTGCGTATTGCATTTGCTAAAGCATGTGTGGTGATTGATTGCTCTTCCGTTGTTACGTTTCGATAGATCAAGCAGCCGGGGTTACTCCACAATACCCCGAAGAGCCGTACTACCATTACCAGGAACAAGGCAAGCGTAATCCCCCCTCTGAGCATATCTTATCCTATTTTCCGCAAATATTTTCTCCACTATAATATTGCATGCGGTTCCAAATGTCAAATTACTTGGACTAGAGTATCCTATAGTTGCATTAAGATTCCGATGCCATTTACCTGTTCCCCTCCTATTTAACCATAGGATTGTATTGTTGGACCGAGATACTTACTATGCTATGTTGATGCTTAGCCATGCTTAGTTAAATGCATAGCAGTACTATGGTTACTTCATGTTGGAAACAGGTGATGAAATGTGGATGATGGTGGAGAAATTGTGGAGACAGGTAATAAAATGCTTAAAGATGGGGATGAGAGGCCACTATGGGATGGTGGTGTTTTGTCTCACTCTCGCCGCCTAGGTGCGAGTTCTTTACCTCTTGAACCAAGAATGAGCGTGCTTCCTTTCGGTGGGGTATATGGAGCCCTCGTCGACCGACTAACTTGAGCGGGGCTAGCCAGGGTCCTCTAGTTTGAGCTTCCATTTGCGTGTGCGTTGAGATGGTGGCTAAGACTGTGATGAGGATGGTGGTGTTAGGAAAATGAGTGGCCACGGGGCAGGGTGTTGGATCCGCTATTCCGTCCTCACTGATGATCCTGGGTTAGTCTTTAACAAGGTAAAGGTTGTAACAGTGCACCCCTGCAGGGTTAAATCTTTCGAAAAGCCGTCTCCACGGTTACGGACAACTTGGGAAAGGACGATAAGATCATAGAATAACTTGAACGGAATGATTAAAAACTGGGTACTAGAGGTACCACTCAAGATGCAAGGTTGACTTCCTCGAGGGTGATTCGGGGAGGTGCCTTTGTAGAACAGGTACAGTGGTTGATGGTGGTTGATGATGAGAAAGGTGATGAAGAAAAGAGTTACTTCTTACCCCTTTTAAAATACTCTGAATAGTCGATGCCATTGAGTTATGTTTTCATAAATAAAATCAGCTTTATGCAAAACAGCCATAAAACCTTGAAAGCCTCATCGAGCTAAAGCTCTATATATAATCTTGCGAGTTCGTCGAACTCAACGTCGTTTGTTTTGTTTCAGAGGAGGACTTCACCGACCTCGAAGGTGGGTTCTTTGTGGACGTCGACGAGTAGTCTGGGGTTCCCAGGTGGCAGCTTGGGACATCCCGGAACAGCTGGCGCTGGATGTTTATCTGTAGGCCTCTTAGGCCATAATTTGGATCTTGTTGTTTAGAACAACCTAATTCGCTTCCGCTTGTTGTAATGTTGGGTCTGTGACCTCTGGTTGTAATTTGCTATCTTTCTCTATTATAAGAGTTGAACTATAATGATTTGTGTCGTAGAGTCTGTGATGTGCCAGTTGTTCCACAAGTCTTGATCTCTCTATTATACATTGAGGGTTGTGCCTGTGTTAAGGCATCAATCGGGGTGTTGCGTTGCCGATGATCCATTCCGAGCAACGCCTGCCAAAGGTTTTGGCCGGGGATTGGTAAACCCGTAACCTCCGGTTGTATCGCTTAACCGGTGACACACAGCATCACTGTATAACAGTCGGGTCGGGGCGCCACAAGTTGGTATCAGAGCAGTACTGCCTGTAGGAAACCCTTCTACTGGTCGACGTTGAGTCTAGTGTTTGTGAAAATATTTTTAACCTAAAAATGAGTTGTGAAAACCATCTTAGGATTCTTTTTACTCCTTATCTGGTTACCCTCTAATCTCGGAGCAATCTTACCTCGATTTGAGTTAAAGGTTTTACTTCTCATCTGTTACTTCAAAATGATTAGAAACGGGGTTGGGTTCGACCTTTAGTGTTATGTGTCACGTTGCTCCCGCTGCGTTGCAACCCAAATCAACTCAGATGTTTGAACACTGTTACCCAACGAAGGAACAATGATTAGCCTCAATTTTGTGGGTTTTAACCCAAGGACTTGAACATAAGGTCCCGGATTGTGCCAACTAGAGTGTGTTGAATCATATGGTTCCTTAACCATTGCATCTCTCGCTAGTAGCACATGATGCTGATCTTTGACCCAAGTTCTATCTTGTTGATTCCTTGTTAATTGTTACACAATGTATTATCGTCCCTAGTCTGTGTACTTGAGTAGACGCTAATGCTATTGTTCGACCATTCGGAGAAAGATACTAACTGTGTCATTGTCAAATCTCCAGAATGGCTCGAGGAGGCCGCGGAGGCCGTGGAGGCCGCGGTAACCACACAATGATGAGGATGATCTGCCGCCACCACCCTCGATGGCTCAGGTCTTGATGGCCATTGAGGAGAACCGTGGGCGCAATGAGCGCTTGCTTGAGCAGTTGGTGCAGCAGAATGCACGGAGGAACGAGTGCAACACTCTCACTGAGTTCCTGCGCTCGCAGCCACCCACCTTTGCTGATGCTAAGGAGCCACTGGAAGCTGATGATTGGCTTCGTGCTTGGAGCGCAAGTTCTCCGCGCTGCATGTCCCAGTGGCGAGCAAGTCAACTTTGCCACCTACCTCTTGGTTGGTGCAGCTGGCTGTTGGTGGGAAAGCCATGTGGCTTTGTTTCCAGCCAACCATGTCTTCACTTGGGCTGATTTCCGCACTGCCTTCCGTGCGGAGTACATTCCCCAGCCGATCATGGATTTGAAGAGGAGGGAGTTCCTGGATTTGCAACAGGGACGTATGGACCTCCGCACTTATGGTCGTGAGTTCAACCATCTCTCTCGTTACGCCCCAAGGGACGTGACCAATGATGCTGACAAGCAAGAGCTGTTCCGCAAGGGTCTTACGCCGCAGCTCCGCTATGAGTTGTTGCCCTTCAGGTTCCAGACCTATCAGGAGCTGTTCAACCAGGCTTACTCTTGAGCAAGGAAGAAAGGAACTTGAGGCTTCCAAGAGGCCCGCACACGGGGACCACCAGAGTTCCTCGGGTTCTGAGAGCAAGAAGCGCAGGGTGTTTGTTCCCTACAGCGCTGTGCCGCGTGCTCCATTCATGCCGAGAGCCGCGGGATACAGGCCACCACCTCCGCGCCCCACTACTTCGACACTTGGGGTAGGCGGGAGTGGGTACCGTCCTATGCTACCTGCTCCACCTGGACTCACTTGCTACACCTGTGGCCAGGCTGGCCACTACTCCAGGGAGTGCCCCCAGAAGGCACCTCTCGCGATAACTCCTGCACGAGCCCCTGCCACTCCAGCTGGCAAGGCTGGACCTATTGTGCGTGGTCGCCTGAACCACATCTCTGCTGAAGAAGCTGAAGAGGACCCCGGCGTTCTCATGGGTGAGTTACGAATCAACAACAATCTTGCTACAGTTTTGTTTGATTCTGGAGCATCGCATTCATTCATATCCATAGCTTTTGCAAAAGACCACAAAATACCGTTTGAGAAAATGAGCGTCCCTTGGTGATCGCCACTCCTGGCTCCAAATGGCAAACCGATGGGGTTACTCCTGAAGTCCAGATTACTATCGGTTACTACTCTTTTCCTTTCGCTTTGGTAGCTCTGAGGTCAAGTGGCATTGATGTCATACTGGGCATGAACTGGCTAGCCAAATACCAGGCTAATCTCGACTGTGCTGCCAAGACCGTCACCGTGACCAATTCTTCCGGCGACAGTGTTAAGTATTGGTCTGCACTGTCAAGACCTCCATGTTCAATCATACCCAACTCACCGAGATCCTCCTTTGCTTTATGGAAGGCGAATCCCCTCCTGAAATCCAGGACATACACGTGGTGTGTGACTTCCCGGATGTGTTCCCGGAAGAATTGCCTGGCATGCCTCCTGACCGAAGTGTGGAGTTTGTCATAGATCTACTTCCCGGTAGCTCCAATTTCCAAGAAGCCCTACCGTATGCCGGTGGAAGAGTTGGCTCTGTTGAAAGAGCAAATTGATCAGCTGTTAGCGAAGGATTTCATCCAGCCTAGCAGTTCACCTTGGGGTTGTCCGGTACTCTTTGTCAAGAAGAGGGATTCTACCGTGCCTCGTCTAGTCTCTGACTATCGACCGTTGAATGCGGTGACAATCAAGAACAAGTATCCTATTCCTCGCATCAATGATCTGTTGGATCAGTTAGCTGGTGCAACGGTATTCTCCAAGATGGATCTGAGGTCAGGCTACCATCAGATCAAGATCAGAAAGGAGGATATCCAAAGACGGCATTTGTTACTCGTTATGGCTCATATGAGTATACCGTCATGTCCTTTGGTCTCACAAATGCCCAGCTACTTTCATGAGGCTCATGAACTCCATCTTCATGGATTATCTTGACAAGTTTGTCGTCATTTACATTGATGACATCCTCATCTATTCCAAAACCAATGAAGAGCATGAGGAACATCTTCGTTTGGTTCTGACACGACTTCGAGAACACCGCCTCTATGCCAAGTTCTCCAAGTGTGAGTTTTGGTTGGATAATCTCTTCCTTGGTCATGTGATATCCGCTAATGGTGTGGCTGTCATTCCGACAAGATTCAGTCCATTTTGGATTGGAAAACTCCAATGTCAGTCAAGGACATCCGTAGCTTTCTCGGATTGGCGGGTTACTACCGCCGATTCATCGAAGGTTTCTCCAAGATAGCCAAGGCCCTGACTGACCTTCTCAAGAAGGATAAAAAGTTCGTATGGTCGGCCGAAGCTGAAGAGAGCTTCAAAACACTGAAAGCCAAACTCACGTCCGCTCCTGTGCTTGTCCTGCCGGACACAAGCAAGGATTTCGTCGTCTTCTGTGACGCCTCTCTGCAAGGCTTGGGCTGTGTGCTAATGCAAGATGGCCATGTGGTGGCATATGCTTCTCGCCAACTTAAGCCGCATGAGCACAACTACCCAACTCATGATCTAGAACTTGCCGCGGTGGTCTATGCTTTGAAGCAATGGAGACCATACCTGTTTGGTAACCGTTGCGAGATCTTCTCGGATCACAAGAGTCTGAAGTACCTCTTCACCCAGCCGGATTTAAATCTCAGGCAAAGGCGTTGGTTGGAGTTAATCAAGGACTATGATGTGAGTCTGAACTATCAACCCGGCAAAGCAAACGTCGTGGCTGACGCGCTAAGTCGGAAGTCCTATTGCAACAATCTGATGATTGAAAAGGCCCAACCTGCTCTTCATGAAGAGTTTGCCCGTTTGAACCTGGAAATTGTTCCCTCCGGCTACCTTGCAAATCTGGAGATCAAAGCTACTCTTGTAGACCAGATTAAGGATGCTCAGAAGCTGGATGAGGGTATCCTGAAATCAAAAGAACATTGCTAGTGGCAAGGCCAAATGTTTCTCGGAAGATGAATCCGGGTTGTTTATTTTGGTGACCGCTGGTAGTGCCAAAGAACCGGAATTTGAGGGAGCTCATCCTACAAGAAGCTCATGAATCACCTCTCTCTATTCATCCCGGTAGTACCAAAATGTACCAAGACCTTCGACCACAATTCTGGTGGACTCGATGAAACGAGAAATTGCCAAGTATGTTGCTGAATGCGACACTGTCGACGGGTAAAGGCTGAACATCAAAGACCTGCCGGCACTCTTCGCCCTATTGCAGTCCCGAGTGGAAATGGGATGAAATTGGTATGGACTTCATCACCGGGTTTCCCGATCTCAAAAGGGCAACAATGCAATCTGGGTAATCATTGATCGTCTTTCCAAGGTTGCTCACTTCCTACCAGTCCGTGATGATATACGGGCAAGTCAACTTGCTGATTTATATGGCTCGTATTGTTCCATTGCATGGGGTCCCTCTGAGGATCATATCGGACCGTGGAAGTATCTTTGTATCCAAGTTTTGGCAGAGTTTCCAAACTGCTATGGGGTCCCGTCTCAACTTCAGTACCGCCTACCATCCTCAAACTGATGGTCAGACGAAAGAGTGAACCAAGTGTTGGAAGACATGCTTAGGGCATGTGTAATCTCTTTTGGCAAGGGTTGGGAAAAGTATCTCCCTTTCGCGGAGTTCTCCTACAACAATAGCTATCAAGCTAGTCTGGGCATGGCTCCATTCGAGGTTCTCTATGGAAGAAAATGCCGCACTCCTCTAAATTGGTCCGAGACCGGAGAGAGAGCACTCTTTGGTCCGGATGTGATCAATGAAGCTGAGGAGAAGGTTAGAATCATAAGAGAAATCTGAAGATTGCTCAGTCTAGGCAGAAGAGCTACTATGATAAGCACCATCAGGAAATTCACTATGAAATTGGTGATAAAGCTTATCTCCGTGTCTCTCCCCTTCGTGGCGTTCGCCGCTTCGGTATCAAAGGGAAATTGGCCCCTCGCTATGTTGGCCCTTTCACCGTTCTGGCCAAGCGAGGAGATCTTTCTTATCAATTGGAGTTACCGGTCATCTTCCCAAATGTACATGATGTGTTTCATGTCTCCCAACTTCGCCGGTGTTTCAAAGATCCTATCCATGGAGTCAATCATGAGGAGCTGGATCTCCAGGAAGATCTCACTTATCGCGAGCATCCTATCCGTGTCCTGGATGAAGCCGAAAGGAAGACCCGTAACAAGACTACCAAGTTCCTCAAAGTTCAATGGTCTCACCATTCCGAGGAAGAAGCAACTTGGGAGAGAGAGTCTAGTCTTCGCGAGGAGTATCCCGACTTCTTTCCGCAATCTTAGAATCTCGGGACGAGATTCCTGTAAGGGGGTAGAATTGTAACAGCCCACTTTTGGTAATGCAAATTATGGACCAAATTTTCACTTTTTGCATTCCATGCATGCATCATTGCATCCATTTGCAACTGCTAAACAACACACCAACTTGGTTTGGCAACATTGGAAAACAAAATGCCCAACTTGCTTCAACCAAATCTCACAACAAAGAAGACACTCAAACTTGCAGAACAAAAGTACTTTGACAATTCATATTTGTCAAGGAAGTTCCAAGAGCTCAAGATCAATATTTTGACTTGCTTCAAAATTCTAAAAGAATATCAGTTTGGAATTTAACAAAATTGCCCCAATGAAACACTATGAATAAAAGTTGGTCAAAATATTTTGTTATTAAACCCCAATTTTTGAGGAGCAACTAAATGACCAGGGGAGCCTCCCCAAATTATTTCATATTTTTCCAAAGTGTTTAAGTGCCCCAAATAAATCCCTAAAGCCGCTGGATTTAAAAGAAACAGCAAAAAGGACCGAACTGTGATGATTTTAAAACTTCCAGGGGCTTCTTTGCAAACTCTGCTTCCTCTTCCTCCTGTAGCGACCGAGGCGAGCTCGCCGTGCCGCGCCCGAACCAGCACCGCGCCCTGCTCTCCCCTGTTTCCCCCTGGACCGTGTGAAGAGCAGAGGAGCACCCAGCGACAGTCCTCTCTCTCTCCCGTGGTCTTTTCCCTTTTCCTCGCTCCCCATTTCTCTCTCCCCGAGCTTCCGAAGCTCAACCATGGCCGCCGCCTAGCGCCGAGGCTGTGGTCCTCCCCGAGCGAATCGAGCGCCACAGAGGCTCCGCCGCGTCGTCAGCTCCTCCCACGCCGAAGGAATCGACCGGAATCGTCGCCGTTTCGCCGCGCCAACGCCGTCTTCCTCGCTGCCGTCCGAGCGCCGTCGCACACGGTTCCGTCACCGTCGAGCCACCTCCGCCGTCGCCGACCCCTCCGTCGGCCTGAGGGTGAGCACCCGTGCCGTTGCGCACCTTCCCCTCTCCCCTCTCGCACTGCTCCGTGCTCCACCGTCGCCGCCGTACGCCGGCGTCGTCGTCGTTTTTCCTCGCGAGTCCGGTCGCGCAGCCGGCCAGGACCGGGCTGGAGACCGTTCTCCACGGGCCCTTGACCGGCCTTGGAAACGGCCCAACCGGCCAGACGGCCGGGGCTCTCTGTTACTAGGCCGGCCATATAACCGGCCGAAACCGGCCTCACTGCCGGGCTCCTCTGGAGCCAGGCCGGCCTAAATCCGGCCCAAACCAGGCCACAGGCTGGTTTGACCTTTTTTTTTTCCTGCTGTTGTTTTTCCTTTTTCTCCCTCGATATCGCATGTTCCCGCTCCTCCCTCGCGACGTAGGGGCATCGACTCGATGATTCCTTCATGTTCCATCGCTCTCTCGCGGAGTCGAGTAAATAATATCTTCATCGTTGGAATTAAAATATTTAAAAGCAAATATTTAAAAGAGGAAATTATAAAATTAATAACTTTTAATCGGGACAACCAAAAATGTGTTCCTTATATCGAAATGCTCGGAAAAATGTGCACTAAGCATTAGCATCACTTGCATGCATATTTACATGAACTTATAGCACAGGAAAACATTAAAACAAATGTAGAGTTATATTTTCCTCTCGGTTAAATAATTATTATCGTACCCCATGTAAATTAGTAGCTCTTGTTATAAGAATTCCAGTGCATTAAAGATGTCATGCCATCATGTGTTTGCGCATTGCATTTGCTAAAGCATGTGTGGTGATTGATTGCTCTTCCGTTGTTATGTTTCGATAGATCAAGCAGCCGGGGTTACTCCACAATACCCCGAAGAGCCGTACTACCAGTACCCGGAACAAGGCAAGCGTAATCCCCCTCTGAGCATATCTTATCCTATTTTCCGCAAATATTTTCTCCACTATAATATTGCATGCGGTTCCAAATGTCAAATTACTTGGACTAGAGTATCCTATCGTTGCATTAAGATTCCGATGCCATTTACCTGTTCCCCTCCTATTTAACCATAGGATTGTATTGTTGGCCCGAGATACTTACTATGCTATGTTGATGCTTAGCCATGCTTAGTTAAATGCATAGCAGTACTATGGTTACTTCATGTTGGAAACAGGTGATGAAATGTGGATGATGGTGGAGAAATTGTGGAGACAGGTAATAAAATGCTTAAAGGTGGGGATGAGAGGCCACTATGGGATGGTGGTGTTTTGTCTCACTCTCGCCGCCTAGGTGTGAGTTCTTTACCTCTTGAACCAAGAATGAGCGCGCTTCCTTTCGGTGGGGTATATGGAGCCCTCGTCGACCGACTAACTTGAGCGGGGCTAGCCAGGGTCCTCTAGTTTGAGCTTCCATTTGCGCGTGCGTTGAGATGGTGGCTAAGACTGTGATGAGGATGGTGGTGTTAGGAAAATGAGTGCCCACGGGGCAGGGTGTTGGATCCGCTGTTCCGTCCTCACTGATGATCCTGGGTTAGTCTTTAACAAGGTAAAGGTTGTAACCGTTCCCACTCAGCCGGCTTTCCCGGAAAAGAGCTACGTGTAGGCAATGAGCCGGGCGGTACCGAAGGTAAACACAGTGCACCCCTGCAGGGTTAAATCTTTTCGAAAAGTCGTGTCCACGGTTACGGACAACTTGGGAAAGGACGATAAGATCATAGAATAACTTGAACGAAATGATTAAAAACTGGGTACTAGAGGTACCACTCAAGAGTGCAAGGTTGACTTCCTCGAGGGTGATTCGGGGAGGTGCCTTTCTAGAACAGGTACAGTGGTTGATGGTGGTTGATGATGAGAAAGGTGATTGAAGAAAAGTGTTACTTCTTATCCCTTTTAAAAATACTCTGAATAGTCGATGCCATTGTGTTATGTTTTCATAAATAAAATCAGCTTTATGCAAAACAGCCATAAAATCTTGAAAGCCTCATCGAGCTAAAGCTCTATATATAATCTTGCGAGTTCGTCGAACTCAACGTCGTTTGTTTTGTTTCAGAGGAGGACTTCACTGACCTAGAAGGTGGGTTCTTTGTGGACGTCGACGAGTAGTCTGGGGTTCCCAAGTGGCAGCTTGGGACATCCCGGAACAGCTGGCGCTGGATGTTTATTTGTAGGCCTCTTAGAGCATAATTTGGTTCTTGTTGTTTAGAACAACCTAATTTGCTTCCGCTTGTTGTAATGTTGGGTCGGTGACCTCTGGTTGTAATTTGCTATCTTTCTCTATTATAAGAGTTGAACTATAATGATTTGTGTCGTAGAGTCTGTGATGTGCCAGTTGTTCCGCAAGTCTTGATCTCTCTATTATACATTGAGGGTTGTGCCTGTGTTAAGGCATCAATCGGGGTGTTGCGTTGCCGATGATCCATTCCGAGCAACGCCTGCCAAATGTTTTGGCCGGGGATTGGTAAACCCGTAACCTCCGGTTGTATCACTTAACCGGTGACACACAGCATCACTGTATAACAGTCGGGTCGGGGCGCCACACCAACCTAGCAAAGCCTAATACAGTTTGATCTTTCCTACAATATAAGAATAATTGATGAGTCGAAACTGATTTGCTTGAGACGCATAATACAATGATATGATGGAAAAGTCTCAAGAAAATATGGCTCACATACAGCCAACTCACAATTATAACAGACGACAACTTGCAGAACTGCTTTAATACTTGACAGGCAGCCAGCAAAAGTAAATTCATCAGAAATGAAAGAAAAAATAGTAACCTCGTAGGAAGAATAAGCAGTCTTTTAAAATATATTCTGATAATCGGTAGAGACCTAAAAAGTACTATCGCTGCCATACAACTGAGAGTTTTAAAATAAAAAACAACAGTGCAGCTGTATGGATTGAACTCTTACTCAAAGTACTTTAAATTTAATTACACATGTATTGATTGTAGCTATGTTTTACCCAAATTATTTAGGACAGTGTTGTTCAGTGTGTTAACAAAGACTTCTGTGAAATAGCCAGGGTAACAAATAGAACACATTTATTTTAGAGAGTAAATGTAAGAATCGTGAGCATTCTTGCATATTATTAATTGGTAGTATTACAACTGAAATCTCAAGAACTAAAGAAAGTTGGTATTGCTCATGTTTAGCTTCACTTGAAGATAGCAAATCTGTTAAGCTGCAAATTATAGCACTAAGACATGGGGCCCCGTCTAGAATTTTGGCGCTCACACAGCAAGATAGCATTTAAAGTTTTGAAGCTGGGTTCTGAAGCATGGGAAGAAAAACTCACCAAGTTGTTTGAGATGCCGCAACACGAACGATAAATGTTGCAGGTCCTGCAACCTGAGTGACATAATTCAATGGAATGAAATCATCAAATTAAGCCGTTTACAAAGTCGAATTGGCAAATGTGGAACAATATTTTATAAAATAGTCACCTCTGATATTTCTCGTGACATACAGGTTCAGTTCTCCTTGCCATTCACGATGCAGGAAATGATGATTTCATTCCATTCGACTCCATAGATGGCATACAATAATTCAAAGAGATAACTTTGTATTAATCTTTTATGTACAGGAGGGGAGTATTAAAAAATATAAGAGAAGGGAATATATGTTCTTAGTGAAGAGTAGCATCCCAATTATTAAAGCAGAACTACCGAATGAGAAAACACTAATGTGAGCTCCTCCTGGTTTTGTATCATACTAAACAAAGCTTTTAGTTACGTGTACCAATTTATATCAGAGCACATAAGAGACAACAAATATTGACATGGTATAATTATGAGCTTATTAAGTGCTTTTATAATTGCACTAACGCAGTGTATTTAACACTTCATTCTAGATATCTCTCAGGCAACTAATAATAATAATAATAAATCTGTTATACAAAGCAGCAAAATACCAAGTAATATGCAGTTCATGCTCAGGTCTTGCTGTTAACTAAAACATGCAGAAGCGACAGCCCAAATATAAAAGGAACTAACTGTTTGTTCTCCTGAAAGTGCCCAACTATATATTCTTTAGATGATTGGCTAGGGTAAAAACTTAAAACTCTGCACATAAACTGAAATGTTGCATATTCAGTTCAGCCTTCGGTCATAGATGAACATCTGGTAGGTATCTCTAACCAGCAACTATGCAAGAGAACTTTGTGTCGAGGACATCATGCAGACATCATAACCATACAGGAAGTCAAACACATGAGGCAAGAGTGGAGCGAACCTACAAAATAGGAGATGAAACAACAGTTGATCATTTCCTTCCTAATCTTATCTCCTCTTCCATCACCTGCAATAATTCCTGAAATATACCACTATGAGAGAGCTGAGCGTTGCCGTGTGCAGGATATCGGGGCACATGGCAAAGATTCTTTGCCGTGTGGGGGCACACGGCAAAGAGCGACGCATGGCATAGTAGCAAATAAAACACACGGCAACGTTTGGCACACGGCAAAGACACCAAAATGAATACCTGTTGTGTGGCATTCAAGATCCAACGCTTTAGCCAGATCATCACAAAACAAAAATTCCATTTCCAGTGGCTAATGGCCAAGTTTATATAAAACCTGAAGAATTCAACACCGGATCAGTCAAGAAAAATAGTCCCATGGCAGATTTCACTATGCAGGAGGAAAGCATTTCTTTGCCTTCTAGGAATCATTGCAAAGAGGAGGCTAGAATGATAGAGCTAAAATCAGCAAACAAAGAATCCAAAATGAAGAATGTAAGCTGAGAAAATACTATAGATCTAGCATAGAAACTACCACAGGAGCAGAAAACACATCACATCTCATTGCAACTAAATTTTGCCAACACGCTGTATATATTCTGTAGACGTATCACAAACGATAAACTGTATATATTCTGTAGAAAGTTTGGACATTTGAATCCACCAAAACCTACCACAAATGGAATACAAAATTTATGGATATCAAACAGAAAACTAAGAAGCATTGAAGCTTATGGGTAAGAGCAATAAGGACACCATGGATAAAAGTACTCATAGTACACCGAAGTTGCATGAAACACGTATAGGTTCAATGGTTATGTACGGAGACCAAACAATAGGATTTAGAAATACTCTAACCATCAGGTATACCAATGTTAACGGGAAATTATTAGACCGGTAGAGAGGTGCACCTGAACCAAAATACATTGGATACCAAACAATAAGAACTTTATCTTCTTGTCCAAAATACACCTAAACCAAAATAGTCAGAGGTTAACTATTGTGCAAAATAATTTATGGAATCTTGAGGCGCACCGGCAAGAAGTACACACTTAGATTTATCCCTGCATAAAAAGTAAAAAGGAAGGCCAAGACCTTACAGAACGTAGCGGATGACCTGTAACGGCAACCAACCAGCAAATAAAGTCTCTGAAATCCTCCCATGGCAAAATAAATCAATATGTAAGCACAGAAAATAGCAACAACAGGGATTAGAGAAATATTAAATTGTGTAGGCTCAACATATACCAGATTGTTTTCTCAAGCTTTATCATGCTTCATGCTCTACCTGTCACAATGATGGCCAGGAAATACCTTATCCAGCAAATCAACGTGCAGGCAGTTCATCTTGGTTCAGTGCCATTCTTTTACGCGATGTATGTTGCATGAAAGGAGAAAATCATCTGAGCCGGAGATCTGAACCTGACAGCAAACCCATGTAAAAAACATGGTTAGAAAGAAATTATATTTAGTGTGACTACAGAAGTTTTATATCACAGATGTTTCCAGTGCATGGAGCACCAACAAAATCCTCTGTCACGGGAGATTAAAAGGAATGTGAATAAAGGATACAAAAAGGCATATGCATCCAAATGATACAACCATATTCCAAACGATACAAATTAAGGAGTATCTAGAAGGGTGGGTAGGAAGGGAGCACACACCTGTAAGATGTAGCAAACAATCACTGGAACTTCATGCACCAGTGTTGGTCGTTGTCAACACCGCCTGCCACCGAAACTGTAACACCCCGAAAATTCAGACCGAGTTTTAAATTTATTTTGGACGCCAGAAAACTTTTTCTAGTTTTAATAAGGGTTTCCTAAAATCTTTCGAGGAGATTTGACGTAGAGTTTGCTCTCTCTTGGAATACCGGAGGACTTCCCTACACGTTTTTAGAAGACCCGCCAAAAAATATTTCCTGCTCCAATCCACATATTTTCAATTTCGGAGATAACCGTTAAATGTCGACTCCGATCCCATTTTTTTGATCAACTTAGGAGTCTCAGAAAATCCTCATAATTTAGGGAGTTGCATGTTTTTGCATTTCCTACACTTCTTCCGTTGAACTCGAACTCGTTCGAGCAAGTTTTGACCTACTTCCTTTGTAAGCCAAAAACCGATGCCGGTACGCGGCTTAGCGGACACATTACCCAAAACCGTATTTGGAAGCAACCATTTGAGTTCAAACTCAGTGCACCATCTCCGAGCCTCCAATCCTAGCCGGTGGAATTTTCTGGATTTATTTTAAAATCGAAAAGTTCATTCGGGCGTTTCGTCGAACACCTTCGGAGCAGATTTCCAAATTTGCGTAAACCTCGCGGTCGGTGCCTAACCCGCTGCTCCAGTGCACCTCGTGCCTTCCCTGTGCGTCCAGCTCCTTCTTATCTCCTCCACCGACAGCACAGGGCCATGAGGGATATTTGTGGAGCTTCTCCTGTGCCCTCCCCTTCTCCCATTGCTCTCTCCCCGGCTAGATAAGCAGCAGCACGAGCAAACACTAGCCATTCCACACTTTCTCCTCTCCCGTTGACCTCCGGCGCCTCCCCGTACGCTCCCGTGCGAGCTCATGCGAAGGAGGAAGCCGACCCCGTCCCCGAGCCACCCTCCCGGCCGCGGCCCACCCTCTCCACTCAATCCCCGCCGACGGCCGGCCGGCCGGCGCGCCGAGCCGCCCGCTCCGGCGACCACGGGGCCCTCCCGTGCATCGGTGCTGGAGGAAGAAGAACGGATCGATCGATCCGTTCTTGGTTTCCGTTTCCTACCGTGGCGAACGGTTTTCTTCGGTCCACCAACAGCCCAGCAGAGCGGCCCAGCCCAGCAGCAGAAGCAGCCCAGCGGGCCAGCAGCGGATCATGGCCCAGCAGTGGCCCGTCCAGGCGCTGGCGCTGGCACGCGCGCGTGCGGCGCACAGCGGCCCATTTGCGGCCCGTCCGTTTTTTTTCCCGCGGCAGTTTTTCTTTTTCCTGCTGCAGGAATTTTCAAACGGCAATATCTTTTGAACCGTAAGTCCGTTTTCGGTGATTCAAATTTCTAAATCTTCGTCTCGACGAGACCTTTCCGGTGGTACTGATTTCATCTCATTCCAAAATACTTCTATGAGGTGCCCTTTGTACGTGCATTCCGGAGTCGTGGAACGGGGCTATCGCTGCCCTACGCCGCGGAACCAACCCGACCTCTCCAAGCCAAAGGATCCCCGTCTTCGGAGGCAAGCTAACCCCTTGCTATGAGCCATCCCACAATGTTGTTTGTTATTTGTTTATTGTCATGCTAAGTGTTTATATTTGCCTGCGTTCGGTATGTATTATGTCGGTATGTATTGTAGTGTTTAATATGTTAGTCGGATTATTGCTCCTGCCATGTTATGTTCATCATCCATGTATGCGTTAGAATGACGTGTGAATTAACTGTGCGCCTCGCACTTGCGCGGCTTTGTCGAACCCTCTAAATAAACAACTATAAAACATGCGTTCCTATGATTGTTTGCTTCTTCTCCTTCGCCGAGGTGAGGAGCGGACGAATGTCGTCTTATGATACTCGGAGTTGGGGGCATTTGCCAAAAGAGTTATTTGCTTCTTCTCCCTCCGTCAAACGTGGTTGGCGTAAGCCCGCCTAGACTGCGACGCTTGGGACATTTGCTTTCCATTTGGTTCTTTTTGGCCAAGATTGCTGACACCACGTCGGGTTAATCCTTGAGTGGAATGGATGCTTTCTTTTTTATGAATATTTTCGGTTCATTGTTTGGAGGCTACATGCCTCGCCAACTTTGTAATTAATCTGCGAGGGCGCTGGCTGGAGGAACCGCCATAGTCGTCCGATTGACCCACTGTGTTATCATTTGTAGTTGGTCTGTGAAGGCGCTTGCCAGCGGAAGACCGCTGCCACAGTCTTCCGGTCGACGTTTCTTTTTCCTTGTCAAACGAGAAGGCGCTTGCCAGCGGAAGACCGCTGCCACAGTCATCCGGTTGACGTTTCTTTTCTTTCGTCAAACGAGAAGGCGCTGGTCGGCGGGTTCGCCGCCGTAGTCTTCCGGTTGACGTTCTTTTTATTTTTGCTAAGTTCGGACATGGATACTACCATTGCTTGATTATTGTGTTGCTAATATTTTGTCGTGTGATGATATATTATGATATTGTGATTGTTGTGTTGGACTAATCCTCTTGGTTTGGACTTGTGAATGATGGAACTTGATTAAATGAAACACCCCTCCAAACAACGATAGGGTCAGTCCACGGTGCCACTAATCTGAACATCGAAAGCACTGCCACTGTCGCTCACATGGGCGGGCCTTGACCTACGTAACCTATTGAGCCTCCTTTGACGCCACCATTTTGGCAAGTCTAGTCGGTACCATAGTTGGTCGGGGCTAGTCTTGCGAAGGTTCCGGAGCTAGGCGTCGCTCATGGGTTGGGGACGTGCCGGATTCACTTCTGCATAAGGCATAGAGTTATGTCGGTGGCTATACAGGGAGTGTCTTGGTTGCGTGAACGGTCAGGTGAGTGTATCTTGCTGAGTTCGCCTTAAGGAGGATATCCTAAAGTACCGGCTGAGTGTGGTGCACTTAGGTGGGTGGTATCTGCAACCTCTCGAGAGTGTCAAATCTGGATGTCTAGCCTCGTTCCAAGGTTATGGAACAACAGTTCAGTGTCGGTCACACTGTGTGTCTTTGTCGTGTCAGGAGGTTAAACCTAAGGCTTGTTTGAAAGAAAGGTGAACAACCTGACTTCACTAAATGAACAATAAGATGATGCAGGGAATGTTACTTGTGAGGTGAATGGGATGGCGGTGTGATGCGTTGGAAGCCTATAGTTAGGCCAGAGCCAACATCAACCGTGCATGCCCGGGAGATAGCCAGAGTTGGCTGGAGTGATAGCCAGAGTTGGCTAGAGGCTTGGAAGCCTGATTGTGTTGACAGGAGTAATTATAAGATTTGGTACCAACTAGTACACTCGTCTACTCGTCACAGGTAATCTCTTTGTTTGATTGTCGGTGCACGATCCAACCCCACCTGGCTTGGACTCTGTACTGGTGATAGCCCCATTGGGTGCTTATGACATGTTAGGTTGTCAATGCCATGCTACTCTTATATCATGTATCTAGATTACACCTTGCCATGTTGTAGGATTTTATATCCAGTGTATATCTTGCTGCATGATTGTTGGAATGTTTGTAGTAAGTGGCGATTCTTGCTGAGTGCATACAAATGTACTCACGGGCCTTGTGATTGTGGCCAGGTTTTGTCGAGGATTCATCTTCCACCTTAGTAAGGATTTGAAGCAAGAGCGTGCTAGGATCAGTAGCCCAGCCAGAACCTGTGGAGTGGAGCCGCTCCAAGCCGTAGCCTCTGATATGTCTTCCGCTGCCAGCTAAAAACTCTGTATTGTGCCATGCTGGGATTGATATTTCGTCATTCCTTGATGGCCTTGTAAACCATTTGTAGCACTGATGTGCCTGATTGTGTAATGATTTCCATTATGTTACACTGTTGTGACGTGCGGCCAGTTATCTTGGGATGGCGCACGGGACGACTGCCTCTCTGATGATATGTGCCAGGGAGGGGTGTCACAGTCGTGGTATCAGAGCACCAGGCTGGCTGTAGACTACCCTAGCATGGAAAGCTCAACCGTACCATTTGCCGACAAGGAGCCCGATGGATTTGACCCATCCCGCCTAACCGGCATGGCTATTGTTGGTCAACAGTATGGTGCAGTAGGACTTGTCCCAATCCCCGAGTGAGGCTCGCCAGTTTCTTCCATGAGAAGAAATTGACACTAACCCTTAGAAATGAGACCCAGTCCTAGCTTCCAGACATCCCCACCTTCGCCTTCTACCCTTCGCAACCCAACTCTATTGAAGCAGGATTCCGCTAAGGTATCCCGCGTTCTTACCTCACCCATAGCCCTGAAGCTTGCACTAGTTTAGATGGCACCCACCTTCTATATGGATACCACTGCCGACCATTGCCCCGGCTTCCCCCTTCTTCTTTGGGAGGTCGTCCGTGATGCTCTTGGTGCATCAACCCATCCCCACTATGTGGTGTTCAGAAGCGAAGACTCACCTGCCGGGCATGAGTTTCAGGCTGTTGTGAGTATCAAGCCGCATCCCGACCGCAAGAAGAAACCCTATGAGTTTAGTGGCAGGTTAATGCCTACACTTGAGCTAGCTCTCCAGGTAACCGCCTTTGAAAGCCTTGCCCGTCTCAGATGGATGGAACCGGCATTTGTACGGTGTAGAGCCTACTTCTTTCTCCCAGCTATGCCTCGGTCTGGTCCTCGGATAATCTGGGCCAACACCGAAAATGAAGTCGATTCAGCTATAGTGCACTTGGTCTCCTACCTCGCTGCAATGGAAAGCCTGAACCATTCACTCATGGCCGAGCTCCGAGTCGCCAGGCAAAGTCTTGGCCCTGCACTCCTGCAGCATGCTTCCATGAGGAATCCAATCTCAGCCACACAGGACCAAGCTCAAACCCAGCAAGGAAAACCCCAGATTCCAGACCCTGGTCCATCCCACAAAGGCTCTGTGCCAGATCGACTTCAGTGGGCACTACAGGTACCTGAACAGATGGCACCCCATGTTGGTCTTTCTGTTCTTGAGGAAGCCATGGCCCGAGTTCGGCAGCAACCCTAAGAACCAGGTGTTGTCCTTGAAGGCAGGCCGGTGATTCCCCACCCCCCGGAAGATGCAGATGTGGACACCACTCTTCGTCTTGGCACCGCTCCACCGACCCCCAGAGGCCGTCAAGCGGAATAGAGCCCCTGTTTGTTTAGTCTGAGTGACGCTCGTATGTTGGTAGGAGAGAAGCCGTGAGCTTGTTTGTTTTGTTGTTGTTTTCCTTATGTTGGTTGTACTGCAAGTTTGTTGTCTGTTCCTTGGTTGATGTCGAATCAGCCCAAAATAAAACTTGGTGTTCTTATCCCCTGGTTGACCACTTGGTTGACACATGAAGGAATATCATGCCTTTCTTTTATTAAAGGTTTTGAAGAAACGACAGATCACTTAAAACAGGGACAGTATATGTGAACCCAGACGCATATACCCACCTGTGAGTTAATGCAAACTTTGAATGGGATTATTTTGTAGTATGCAAATTATTTTGGGTGTGTTGCACAAGTTTAACTATTAAGTGGAAGTATTTGATGAGACAATGTAACCACGGTGTCCCGCTCACTTAATGTTGGCTCGCGCATAGGTTTGAAAAACTCCTACATGTAGTACCCAAGGTTCCTCACCCAATATGAACCTTGTCTGGACGCATGTTAGAGAAAGGGGCCCGAGCCCTCCACGAGCAACTCCCTCCCAAGCCTTAAAATGCTTGTTGAGTGTTCTTCCTCGCTGGAACACAGAAGGATTTTTTGTAGAGTGTTTTCTGTCTATGTTTGCTTGTGCTTGCCTATACGGTATGGTTGAAACGATTATGCCATACTGCTGCAGCCGTTTGTTTTGGGCCATAAAATGCAGAAATGTTTTATAAAATGATGTTTTGCTACAAGTAGAAATTCTTTTACCCACGCTTGTATCCCTGCCATTTAATCTTGCTGCAAGACACGAACTGTACACGGATGGACAACTCCCGAAATTGATGATGCAAGTTCTACTCCAGCTAGAACTCTACAATTACTTCAGTACGTGGAGGTACCCCGAAAGTTCTTCCCTCGTATCTATGGCGTCCCATAGGGAAAAATCTTTGCAAAAACAGAAATTGGGGGTGTGGCCCTACCCCTCAAAATCTAGGTGCTTGTGAGCCCATTTTGGGTGGCACAAACATCTTCTCCCAACAGAAACCTTAAATTTTCAAAACCTATGTATGCATGAAAGTGTATATATAGCTTTTCCAAAATAAAACCCTAGATGAGAGGATATGATAGCATATCCCAATCCTTTTGGTTATAAAATTTTGGGTAACTGCTTACCCAGTTCAAACTCTGTTTTGTTGAATGTTAGCTTGTTTGTAGACATGCTTAGTTGTTTTTGCCATGGTTGTGTATGTGTGTATTTGAGCAAAAACCTTAGTTTGTATTTATATACCCATGGTGGTAGATCCTATATTGGGTGATTCCGTGAGCCCTGCCATGTCATTCTTTCGAGTGCATCTTGTCTGATAGTAGTGCCATGCTTGCAAAATGCCCAGTTTTGAGAAATACCTTGATATGCGTGGATCCCTCCGAGTGTTTTAAAACTCTAGCATCTTGAAGAAAAAGTTTTGAAAAAGTTTTAAGATATAGGGGTATAATAAAACCGTACAAGGAATATCTTGTTATAACTCCGGGAATCTCTATAACTCCCCGAATCCCGGGACGAGATTCTTTTTAAGGAGGGAAGGTTTGTAACACCCCGAAAATTCAGACCGAGTTTTAATTTATTTTTGGACGCCGGAAAACTTTTTCTAGTTTTAATAAGGGTTTCCTAAAATCTTTCGAGGAGATTTGACGTAGAGTTTGCTCTCTCTTGGAATACCGGAGGACTTCCCTACACGTTTTTAGAAGACCCACCCAAAAATATTTCCTGCTCCAATCCACATATTTTCAAATTCGGAGATAACCGTTAAATGTCGACTCCGATCCCATTTTTTCGATCAACTTAGGAGTCTCAGAAAATCCTCATAATTTAGGGAGTTGCATGTTTTTGCATTTCCTACACTTCTTCCGTTGAACTCGAACTCGTTCGAGCAAGTTTTGACCTACTTCCTTTGTAAGCCAAAAACCGATGCCGGTACGCGGCTTAGCGGACACATTACCCAAAACCGTATTTGGAAGCAACCATTTGAGTTCAAACTCAGTGCACCATCTCCGAGCCTCCAATCCTAGCCGGTGGAATTTTCTGGATTTATTTTAAAATCGAAATGTTCATTCGGGCGTTTCGTCAAACACCTTCGGAGCAGATTTCCAAATTTGCATAAACCTCGCGGTCGGTGCCTAACCCGCTGCTCCAGTGCACCTCGTGCCTTCCCTGTGCGTCCAGCTCCTTCTTATCTCCTCCACCGACAGCACAGGGCCATGAGGGATATTTGTGGAGCTTCTCCTGTGCCCTCCCCTTCTCCCATTGCTCTCTCCCCGGCTAGATAAGCAGCAGCACGAGCAAACACTAGCCATTCCACACTTTCTCCTCTCCCTCTGGACCTCTCTCTCGATGCACACGAGCAGGAACCGTGCCCTCCTCATCTTGCCATGGCTGTGAAGCACCACATCGGTCCTTGGATCGATCCGTGGTTTCTAAGCACCCTTGTCCATGAATATCGCGCGGAGGAGCTCCGGTAGCAGCTAGCCTGCCATCCCCAACCTCGTTCCATCCAGAACCAGCAGAGGAGGGTGATGCGCGAGTGGCCGCCATGGCCATGCTCGGTGAAGCTCGGGCTGCCGCTTGCCGTGGTCCGCGGCGATAGTGGCCTGCCCCCCCGGGCGCGGCGCTGCACCGCAACCTCGGCGCCGTCCTCGGCTGGCTCCGCCGGGCCGCGCATCGTCGACGGCCGTTGACCTCCGGCGCCTCCCGTACGCTCCCGTGCGAGCTCGTGCGAAGGAGGAAGCCGACCCCGTCCCCGTCCCCGAGCCACCCTCCCGGCCGTGGCCCACCCTCTCCACTCAATCCCCGCCGACGGCCGGCCGGCCGGCGCGCGAGCCGCCCGCTCCGGCGACCACGGGGCCCTCCCGTGCATCGGTGCTGGAGGAAGAAGAACGGATCGATCGATCCGTTCCTGGTTTCTGTTTCCTACCGTGGCGAACGGTTTTCTTCGGTCCACCAACAGCCCAGCAGAGCGGCCCAGCCCAGCAGCAGAAGCAGCCCAGCGGGCCAGCAGCGGATCACGGCCCAGCAGTGGCCCATCCAGGCGCTGGCGCTGGCACGCGCGCGTGCGGCGCACAGCGGCCCATTTGCGGCCCGTCCGTTTTTTTTCCCGCGGCAGTTTTTCTTTTTCCTGCTGCAGGAATTTTCAAACGGCAATATCTTTTGAACCGTAAGTCCGTTTTCAGTGATTCAAATTTTTAAATCTTCGCCTCGACGAGACCTTTCCGGTGGTACTGATTTCATCTCATTCCAAAATACTTCTATGAGATGCCCTTTGTACGTGCATTCCGGAGTCCGTGGAACGGGGCTATCGCTGCCCTACGCCGCGGAACCAACCCGACCTCTCCAAGCCCAAAGGATGCCGTCTTCGGAGGCAAGCTAACCCCTTGCTATGAGCCGTCCCACAATGTTGTTTGTTATTTGTTTATTGTCATGCCAAGTGTTTATATTTGCATGCGTTCGGTATGTATTATGTCGGTCTGTATTGTAGTGTTTAATATGTTAGTCGGATTATCGCTGCTGCCATGTTATGTTCATCATCCATGTATGCGTTAGAATGACGTGTGAATTAACTGTGCGCCTCACACTTGCGCGGCTTTGTCGAACCCTCTAAATAAACAACTATAAAACATGCGTTCCTATGATTGTTTGCTTCTTCTCCTTCGCCGAGGTGAGGAGCGGACGAATGTCGTCTTATGATCCTCGGAGTTGGGGGCATTTGCCAAAAGAGTTATTTTCTTCTTCTCCCTCCATCAAACGTGGTTGGCGTAAGCCCGCCTAGACTGCGACGCTTGGGACATTTGCTTTCCATTTGGTTCTTTTTGGCCAAGATTGCTGACACCACGTCGGGTTAATCCTTGAGTGGAATGGATGCTTTCTTTTTTATGAACGTTTTCGGTTCATTGTTTGGAGGCTACATGCCTCGCCAACTTTGTAATTAATCTGCGAGGGCGCTGGCTGGAGGAACCGCCACAGTCGTCCGATTGACCCACTGTGTTATCATTTGTAGTTGGTCTGTGAAGGCGCTTGCCAGCGGAAGACCGCTGCCACAGTCTTCGGTCGACGTTTCTTTTTCCTTGTCAAACGAGAAGGCGCTTGCCAGCAGAAGACCGCTGCCACAGTCATCGGTTGACGTTTCTTTTCTTTCGTCAAACGAGAAGGCGCTGGTCGGCGGGTTCGCCGCCGTAGTCTTCCGGTTGACGTTCTTTTTATTTTTGCTAAGTTCGGACATGGATACTACCATTGCTTGATTATTGTGTTGCTAATATTTTGTCGTGTGATGATATATTATGATATTGTGATTGTTGTGTTGGACTAATCCTCTTGGTTTGGACTTGTGAATGATGGAACTTGATTAAATGAAACACCCCTCCAAACAACGATAGGGTCAGTCCACGGTGCCACTAATCTGAACATCGAAAGCACTGCCACTGTCGCTCACATGGGCGGGCCTTGACCTACGTAACCTATTGAGCCTCCTTTGACGCCACCATTTTGGCAAGTCTAGTCGGTACCATAGTTGGTCGGGGCTAGTCTTGCGAAGGTTCCGGAGTTAGGCGTCGCTCATGGGCTGGGGACGTGCCGGATTCACTTCTGCATAAGGCATAGAGTTATGTCGGTGGCTATACAGGGAGTGTCTTGGTAGCGTGAACGGTCAGGTGAGTGTATCTTGCTGAGTTCGCCTTAGGGAGGATATCCTAAAGTACCGGCTGAGTGTGGTGCACTTAGGTGGGTGGTATCTGCAACCTCTCGAGAGTGTCAAATCTGGATGTCTAGCCTCGTTCCAAGGTTATGGAACAACAGTTCAGTGTCGGTCACACTGTGTGTCTTTGTCGTGTCAGGAGGTTAAACCTAAGGCTTGTTTGAAAGAAAGGTGAACAACCTGACTTCACTAAATGAACAACAAGATGATGCAGGGAATGTTACTTGTGAGGTGAATGGGATGGCGGTGTGATGCGTTGGAAGCCTATAGTTAGGCCAGAGCCAACATCAACCGTGCATGCCCGGGAGATAGTGTAACAGCCCAAAGTTTGAGAACCTAAAAACCTGTGTAATTTTTTTTCCACTTTTGTGTTAATTGCATCATGGCATCCATGCATAATCTTGTCTCTTCGAGTTAACACAACAGTTGTATCGAAATGGTGTTGAGTTGCTAAAACCAAATGCCAAATTGCTCTAACAACTTCAAGTCAATGAAAGCATTCAAACTTGCAAAACAAAAATTTCTTGACATCTGATATTTGTCAAGGAAGTTCCAAGGGTTGAAAACAATATTTTGCAATTGCTATAAATTTTCCAAATGGGCAATATTTTGAATTTAGCAAAAATGCCATAAGTCAACCCTATGAACAAATGTTGTCAAAACTAATTTATTTTGCAACGCCAATTTTTGTGGTGCCTCTACATGCAGTTGGGAGGCTACCCAAATTTTCTCAAATTTTTATAAAATGTTTAAGTGCCCTAATAAAATCATTGAAAAGCTACTGGTTTTATTAATAATGAGGAAAGGACCAATCCGTGATGGTCAAAAGTTGACGAGGCGGTTTTTGCAAATTTTCCTTTCTTCTTCGTTCTGTAGCGACCGCATCGCCGCGCTCCCGCCGCACCAGCTCGAGCTCGCCATGGCCGGGCCCCCCTCTCTGCCCTCTCCCTGCAAGGAGAGCACGCCGCACGCGAGGCCCACCTGCTCCCTCCCTCGGTTCTCCTCCCCGTTGTCCCCATCCTCTCTTCTTCCACGGCGCCATGGCCGCCGAGTCCGCCACGTTCGTCGCCGCCGCCTGAAGCGTCCCCGTCCAAATCGAAGACTACCATTCGCTCCGCCGCGTCGCCTGCTACATCTACGCCAGAGGAATCGAGGCGGGAGGCCCTGGATCGACGCCGCCGTCCTCAACTTCCTCGCGGCCACCCGAGCTCCGCCGCGGTCGTTCTCGTCGCCGTTGAGCCATCCCCGACCCCGCCGCCTTCTCTGACGCGCTGAGGGTGAGCACGACAGCCGCCTGAACCCCATCTCCCTCCCTCTCTCGCCCTTGCTCGCGCTATCGCCGGAGTTCGCCTCGCCGTGCCTAGCCCGTGCGTCGGATGTTCTTCTCCCTCGCTCGGAAAAGGTTCGGATTCCGTCCGGAATTCCGGATGATCCGGAAATTCCGACTTTCTACTTAGTTCATTCCGATCGATATCCAGTACCGATTTTCTTAGCTCGGATTGAACTCGGAATCAATCCGGATTATTCCGAGTTGTTTCGGAATTCCGGAATTATTCCGGGCTGACATCCGGATTTCAGTACTGTTTTGAAATTGCTATTTTCTTTTCACCCTCTCTCTCTAAATGATATAAATATTACATTGTTGTTTAAATAAATCATCAAAAGGTCATATCAAAAAGGGAAATTATAAAAATAATAACTTTTTATCGGTGTATCAGAAAAATGCGTGTAATATACCAAAATGTCCAGAAAATTTTGAATAAACCTTTAAAATAAATATCATGCATATTTGATCACAATTGAATTACGGTACTTCTAGTAATATTAAAATCATTAAGCTAAATGTGGGGTGTTCTCCTATCCGGTTGAAGTATTTATTTCTCGCACCCATTTAAATTGCTAGATAGCTCAAATAATTTCGGTACCTTAAAGAGTCATGTCATCATGTGTTTGCGCATTGCACCGGTGTTATCTGTGGTTTTGATTGTTCCTCTCCGGTATTGTTTGTGCATCGGTAGATCAAGGAGTGGAAGTGACACCCCCGTCTCGTGACGATCCGTACTACCAGCCGTATCAACAAGGCAAGCGTAATCCCCCCTCTGAGCATATCTTATCCTATGTTTCCGCAAATATTTTCTCCACTATAATATTGCATGCGGTTCTAAATGTCAATTTTCTTGGATTAGAGTATCCTATAGTTGCATTAAGTTTCCGATGCCAATACCTGTTTCCCTCCTATTATCCATAGGTTTGTATTGTTGGCCTGAAATACTTAACTGTGCTATGTTGTTGCTTAGCCATGCTTAGTTAAATGCATAGTTGTATGATGGATGGTTCATGTTGGAAACAGGTGATGAATTGTTCAGATGATGGTGGAGAAATTGTGGTGACAGGTGATAAAATGCTTAAACGTGGGGATGAGAGGCCACTGTGGTTGTGGTGCTTTGTCTCATTCTCGCCGCCTAGGTGCGAGTTCTTTACCTCCCGAACCAAGACTGAGCGTGCAACCCTGCGTGAGGCCTATGCAATCGCAGGAACCCTCATAGACTAAATAACTCGGGCGGGGCTAGCCAGGGTCCTCTAGTTCGGGCTTCCATTTGCGCGTGCGTGATGATGGTGGTATGAACTGGGATGAGGATGGTGGTGTTAGGAAAATGAGTGGCCGTGGGGCAGGGTGTGGTGATCTCGTGTCCTGCCGCCACTGATGATCCTGGAAAGTCCTTAACGAGGGAGAAGTCGACACCGCTCCCACCCAGCCGGCTTTCCAAGGAAGAGAGCTAATGCGCAGGTAATGGGCCGGACGGTACGCGTGGCAAACATTGTACACCCCTGCAGGGTTAAATCTTTTCGAAAAGCCGTGTCCACGGTTACGGACAACTTGGGAAAGGACGATAAGATCATAGAATAACTTTAACGGAATGATTAAAAACTGGGTACTAGAGGTACCACTCATGAATGCAAGGTTGACTTCCTCGGGGGTGATTCGGGGAGGTGCCTTTGATGAACAGGTACAGGGGTTGATGATGGTTGATGATGAGAAAGGTGAACAAGAGAAAAGAGTCACCTCTTACCCCTTTTGAAAACTATTTTGATTAGTCGAAGCCATTGAGTTATGTTTTCATAAATAAAATCAGCTTTATGCAAAACAGCCATAAAACTTTGAAAGCCTCATCGAGCTAAAGCTCTATATATAATCTTGCGAGTTCGTCGAACTCAACGTCGTTTGTTTTGTTTCAGAGGAGGACTTCACCGACCTCGAAGGTGGGTTCTTTGTGGACGTCGACGAGTAGTCTGGGGTTCCCAGGTGGCAGCTTGGGACATCCCGGAACAGCTGGCGCTGGATGTTTATTTGTAGGCCTCTTAGGCCATAATTTGGTTCTTGTTGTTTAGAACAACCTAATTCGCTTCTGCATGTTGTACTGTTGGGTCTGTGACCTCTGGTTGTAATTTGCTATCTTTCTCTATTATAAGAGTTGAACTATAATGCTTTGTGTCGTAGAGTCTGTGATGTGCCAGTTGTTTCACAAGTCTTGATCTCTCTTTTATGCTTTGATAGTTGTGCCTGTGTTAAGGCATCAATCGGGGTGTTGCGTTGCGGATGATCCATTCCGAGCAACGCCTGGCAAAGGTTTTGGCCTGGGATTGGTAAACCCATAACCTCCGGTTGTATCGCTTAACCGGTGACACACAGCATCACTGTATAGCAGTCGGGTCGGGGCGCCACAGATAGCCAGAGTTGGCTGGATTGATAGCCAGAGTTGGCTGGAGTGATAGCCAGAGTTGGCTAGAGGCTTGGAAACCTGATTGTGTTGACAGGAGTAATATAAGATTTGGTACCAACTAGTACACTCGTCTACTCGTCACAGGTAATCTCTTTGTTTGATTGTCAGTGCACGATCCAACCCCACCTGGCTTGAACTCTGTACTGGTGATAACCCATTGCTTGCTTATGACATGTTAGGTTGTCAATGCCATGCTACTCTTATATCATGTATCTAGATTACACCTTGCCATGTTGTAGGATTTTATATCCAGTGTATATCTTGCTGCATGATTGTTGGAATGTTTGTAGTAAGTGGCGATTCTTGCTGAGTGCATACAAATGTACTCACGGGCCTTGTGATTGTGGCCAGGTTTTGTCGAGGATTCATCTTCCACCTTAGTAAGGATTTGAAGCAAGAGCGTGCTAGGATCAGTAGCCCAGCCAGAACCTGTGGAGTGGAGCCGCTCCAAGCCGTAGCCTCTCATATGTCTTCCGCTGCCAGCTAAAAACTCTGTATTGTGCCATGCTGGGATTGATATTTCGTCATTCCTTGATGGCCTTGTAAACCATTTGTAGCACTGATGTGCCTGATTGTGTAATGATTTCCATTATGTTACACTGTTGTGACGTGCGGCCAGTTATCTTGGGATGGAGCACGGGACGACTGCCTCTCTGGTGATATGTGCCAGGGAGGGGTGTCACAGAAACCCAAGCATTCAGGTTACTCCTCAACATTAGATTTTTTTTATAGAAAAGGAGCACACCCCAGCCTCTGCAACTCCTCAACATTAGATGCATGTTCTACATAATCAGATCATAACTAAGAAGTTTTATTATCCATAACAATGCAAAATTACCTGAAAAGCTACATTTATCTCCTACGGGCACTGACCTGCACACAATAACCATCTAGCTACAACTTCCCTCTTCCCAGAAAAGAAATACAATCAACAAATCAAGATTAAAACCGACCAAACTGTGCAAGAGGATGGGGTCGTTGACAATCACCTTGCTGCAGCAAAGGTGTGAAGAAATGTGCAGAGTGGGGACTCATCTTGAGAATATAGTAGTTGCGGGTCTCCTCTTCCTTCTCCCTCAAGCCTCTGTTCTTCCCCACTGCTTCTAGCCTTCTACCTCTCTGTCTCCTTCTCACTCAACCCTCTCTTCCCAAATGAAAAGGGGGCAAAGTTAGCTGAACACTCGTGTAACAAACACATCAAGCTGCAGATCCTGCTCATGGTCGTGGAGGATGAGAGAATGAAAAGAATATGAGAAATATGAGGGATGGCAGCAGGTAAATTGGCGGCGGCGTACCTAGTCATGCTCGTCTTTCCACGCAGCTGATAAATATTTATTGGATCTGCGGTTTTTCAGCCTCACCAGGCTCAAAATGTTCCGAGTTCATCGTTGTCGTAGCTGAAAAATCAAACATAATGTCCATATTATAGAGCAAAAAATGCAATAGCTACAATTTGAGGTTTACTTTGACGGTAGTGATATTGGAACAAAACTGAAAATGATACTATGGCCACTATATATGCTCATACCTGTTCTCAACCGAACTAAATGATGTGGACCATTTGATTAGGTGCAACAGCAAACAAAGTGTATAAAAATGTGTTGCTTGTTCTACCATCCGACTTCAGTGTCGAATATGACCAAACCAAATTAGTGAACCGAACAGATATATATGTCTCAGTGTTCATGGTTTGCAAGATGTGTGCTTACCAAAACTCTCAAAACAGTGCACTGTGTATCTAATATGCAATATAAGCTCCACCAAAATAGATGTCATGATATTTCAGTCGTTTGTCATGATATAAGCTCCACCAAAAGAAAATGTCACATATAATACGCCTCAGCTCAATCTGATCTTTTGTCAATTAGCAGACCTGGAGAGAGCCTAAATAACTTAGGCTACACAAGAGTCTAAATAACTTAGGCTACACATATAATACCACCGTACGATATACCTTTTGTCAATTGGCAGACCTGGAGAGACACCAGTAGCTACGGAATCAACTTGCATCCTGAACAACATGGGAAAGCAACCTGTGTGGAAAGATACGTATACATGAATAGTGGGTAGGTCTTGAATCTGGAAAGATCTAAAAGCAAAAAAAAGTTGGGAGGTGGAGAGCAGAGTAGTGCGATACGAAAAGGGAGAACCAGTAAAAGCTCACCTCAGCTCAATCTGATCTTTGTGGCGGTGGTCATGCTTCTCCGGTGCCGGGGAAAAGTGGGGCAGGGCATAGCAGCAGCGTATCCCTACGCTCCTCCTTACCACCACCGGAGCTGGCCCCAATAGGTAGCGATCAAGCAAAGTGACGAACCTGAAACCAGTGCTTCCGCTCTGCACCAGATCCAATCAAAAAGAAGTCTCAGCTGCAACTACACAGACAAAAAACTCGGATTAAATCGTAGAACAATACAAATATCATTAGCAGAATCAACTGTAAGAAAAGGGCAGAGAGGACAATGAAAGGTGAAAACGCGGGTAGAAGCTACTCACCTTGGTCGCGTGGAGAAGAGGCGGCACCTGCGTCGGCGGCAGCCAATCGGGGACGGCGAGCTCCCATGCTTGACGAAGAGTATCCAGGGCTGGCTGGAGATGGTGGAGTTCGACACGCTGAGGGCGAGGACGACTGCAGCAGCTTGAAAGGCTCTGCCTGTGGCCCGGTCGTCGAGGGGCGAGGATGACTGCCTCCTCCTCCTCCTCCTTCGTCCCTTGGGACGGCGGGCAGCGAGGGCAGGGGCGGAGGAGCGCCGGAGACGAAGGTGAGAGGCCTCCGCGAGGAGACGGCAGGGAGGAGGAGGAGGGGCACGGGAGCTCGACCTGAGTAGGGACTGTTGCTGCATAGAGCCAGACGGGGGAGGAGAAGGACGGTGGTGGACTGGTGGTGGCGGCGGTGGGCATGGGAGAAGGGATTGGAGGAGGAGAGGCGCGTGAGGGGATTGGGTGGAGGCGGCTAGGGTTTCACTGGCGGGTTCAGCTTTTATACGACGCGGTGATTTGGGTAGTAAAATTTTTTACCATGCCGCGGATGGCTGACACGTACCGGTGGAGTCTCTTATCAACGGTCAAAATCATCTAAACTCTGAGAAGCGCTGTGTAACACCCAAGGATGTAATCTTTAGATTTCCCACGAATTTGAGGATTTATCGGGTCCAATTTTCGCCCATAATCGAAAGTAACCTTCAGAAATCGGGCAGGCCGGTACTACCGGGCCCAGGCCGGTACTACCGGGTTTTCAATATTTGGCCGAATTTTTTTATTTTTCCTCGGTTCGTTTTGGCATTTCCTCTTTGGTTTGAGTCCTTCTTGGTGTGCCTTACGTCTTCGACATCGACAAGCTTCCGCAGCAATGCATCATCAACGCCAAGCGACGATGCCACCAGGACTCGACATTTCCCCACCACCATAATCCGTTGTGAGCCCTTCTTCCTTTCGTGTACCTTGACCTATCGGACTAGCTCTTTGATATTGCGGGGCATTGCACTTGTTCGAGTGATTGTCTTAAAGTATTGGCGAGTGTGTATCGTTAGAGATCTTGGCACTAGCAAAAGAGAAGGAATCATCGTCAAAAAGCAAAAATCAAAAAAAAAAAGAGAAAAGAAAAGAACATGAGTAGTGCCAAGTATCATCTCTTGTAGGTTGCGACAAAGCTTGTACCGCCAAAGTGAGTGAGTGTGTAACTCTTGTGCAAATCCGTTGCCCATCAAAAGCAATTGAGCTAGCGTCCTCTTGTGTTGGGTGACATTTGAGCACGTAGTCTTCGTTAGGTTGTCTATCTTCGAGTGCTCGCCCTTTGGTCGCCCAACCCCATCATTCGCTTTTGTGTGTGTTTCTTGATACTTTGTGGTTGGAGTTTCTTTGGTAATTTGATCATTGTGGATTTTCTCTACCTTTGACAATATACTTGTCGTCGGGTTTGCTTGTTTCGTTTGCCACTTCATACCTTCCTATCCTCATAAGTGTGTGTGTTGGGTGTTAGAACCGGATTCTCCTCTCAAGCTACATTATACTTGGGATATAGTTTGTCTTGGTTTTTCCTTACCACATATCTCACTTGATCTTGAGAAAATGTTTAGGGGAAGTACAAACGGAAGCTCAAGCTCGGACGATGAAATCCATGGTGGAGTTCGCGGTGATCATGGCTATGTCACACAAACGGAGTTTGTTGGTCTTCGACACCTTCTTCGTGATGGCTTGGACGCTACGAGCGCCGTCTTCAAGCTCAAGAGAACAACTTCAACGAACGCATGCATGCGCAAGAAGCATATGGAGCGGGACCGAAGCTCTCAACAACCTTGTGCGACAACGAGCTTCTTCACGCTCAAGCCGTACAAGAAGCACCTCAAGGTCGACACAAGCACGTCATGGACGTCATGAACCTCGACAAGAACGTCAACATGATCCAAGGCGCGACGCCCATGAACGACCTCCTCCTAACGTTGAACAACCACATGATCTTCACGCGAACAATGCCAATGCGCATCAAGAGCAACCTCACCAAAATGTTGAACGTCATGAACGCATACCATCACCACCACCGCAACAACGTGATCGTCATGACCCATTGGCTAATGACAATGGCGTTCCGGGTGCGAATGACTTTGATGAACAAGGACGTCACCCCGTCATCCTCCAAGGCCACGTCATCAAAATCATGACAATGCGAACAATAACGAACAACCCGTTCATCAACAAGAGCACCAACCCAACATGATCCTCGTCCTCGTCAAGAGCTTCCACATGATCGCCAACAACACCATCGCGCCGAGTCAAGTGATAACGAGTCAAGCCAACACAATGGTGATGGACTCAATCGAAGGAGACGTGGACGTGCATTCCCACGTGGTGCCATGGTGACAACTATGATGACTTGACCAACGTCCGCTTTGACATACCCAAGTTCTACGGCACAAGTGATCCGGAAGCTTACTTCTCATGGGTACTCAAGGTTGACAAGATCTTCCGCGTGCAACGCTTCTCCGACAACAAGAAGGTTGCCTTAGCCTCGATGGAGTTTGAAGAGTATGCCCTCTTGTGGTGGGAACAACTACAAGATGCTCGCGTCGCTAACCACCAACAACCAATTGACACTTGGGTTGAAATGAAAGAAACAATGTACAAGCGCTTCGTGCCAAGCCATTACACTAGAGACTTATACAAGAAGTTGCAAGAGTTGAAGCAAGGTTGAAGTCGGTTGACGAGTACTACAAGGAGATGGAAATCTCCATGATGAGAGCCAATGTCAACGAGTACGAAGAGCAATCCATGGCTCGTTTCATGAATGGCCTCAACTATCCAATCAAGAAGATCGTGGAGTTCCAACCATATGCCTCTTTGGTTGAGCTAGTACATCAAGCTTCCAAGGCCGAGCGCCACGTGCTTGAAGAGCTCAAATACCTCAAGACAAAGGCATTCTTCGCCAACAAGCCTTCTTCGTCAACTCCTACACCTTCACAAGCTCTTCCTCAAGCGAACACTCGAGGTCCTCCAAGAGTCTCTACTTCGACACCTCAAGCGCCTCAACCTTTCAAGAAAGTACCTCCCTCTACCAAGGCGCCTCAAGGATCTTCGTCCGGCACAAGACTTTGCAATGCTACAAGTGCGGCGGACAAGGGCACAAATCTTTTGAGTGCACCAACAAGAAGGTCATGATCATCAATGACATGGGAGAGTATGAATCTATGAGTGAAGATGAGTACAATGCTTTGAACAAGGTCGCCACAATGCAAAGTGCTCAAGAAGAAGAAAGTGAGATATATTGTGATGGCGACAACAACCCTTCCTTGGTTGTGGCAAGAGCTCTAACCACCAATGTTCAAGTGGAAGAAGACCAAAGATGCAACTTGTTTCAAACAAGAGCGGGAATCAATGGAAAGTCCATCAAGGTCATCATAGATGGTGGAAGTTGCCACAACTAGCGAGCAAAGAACTTTGTGATAAGCTCAACTTGAAGTTCAAGAAGCACCCACATCCTTACCATGTGCAATGGTTGAGTGATACCGGAGCCGTCAAGATTCAACACATGGTGCAAGTGTCCTTCAAGATTGGAGCCTATGAAGATACGGTTGATTGTGATGTTGTGCCTATGAACGTTTGTCACTTACTCCTTGGGCGTCCATGGCAATTTGACAAGGGTGCTATGCATGATGGAAGGACAAATTACTATAGCTTCAAGAACAACGACAAGACCTTCGTCCTTCGTCCCATGACACCAAGTCAAGTCATCGCCGACAACGCCAAGACTATTGCAAGGGCACAACAAGATCGTTCGTCTAGTGAGATGAGTGGTGAGCGAGAGACCCACCATAAAGTGAGTGAGAGCCACAAGCCAAATGAGTGTGACACTTCAAAGAGAGTTCCCACAAAACTTACACTATTTGCCACAAAAGAGAGATGAGGGAGTTGAGAGAGAACCCATCCACCCTCCACTATGTGCTCATATGCAAGGGTGAAGTTTCTATGACTAACACTTTCACAAACCTTCCTCCTTCTTTGTTGTCTCTTTTGAAGGACTTTGAAGATGTCTTCCCTCAAGAAGTGCCACCGGGACTACCTCCTCTACGCGGAATCGAGCACCGCATCGACCTTGTTCCCGGCGCACCGCTACCAAACCGCGCTCCTTACCGCACCAACCCCGAGAGACAAAGGAGATCGAGCGGCAAATACAAGAACTTCTTGCCATGGGACATATCCGCGAGAGCTTGAGTCCGTGCGCCGTGCCCGTCATCTTGGTACCCAAGCACGACAACACTCTTCGCCTTTGCATGGATTGTCGCCCCATCAACGCCATCACCGTTCGGTATCGCCATCCTATCCCTCGACTTGATGATATGCTTGATGAGCTTTGTGGTTCCGCTATATTCTCCAAAATTGATCTTAAAAGTGGATATCACCAAATAAGATGTGTGAAGGTGATGAATGGAAGACCGCATTTAAAACAAAGCTTGGTCTTTATGATGGCTGTCATGCCATTTGGTCTTTCCAATGCACCTTCTACTTTTATGCGTCTCATGAATCATGTTTTGCGTCCTTTCATTGGAAATTTGTTGTGGTATACTTTGACGACATCCTTATTATAGCAAATCTTTGGAAGAGCACACTTCTCATGTTGCTCAAGTTTTGTTGGTTCTTCGCAATGAAAAGCTTTATGCAAATCTTTCTAAGTGCACTTTTGCCACCAACAAACTTGTTTTCTTGGGTTTTGTTGTTTCTTCGGATGGAGTCGAAGTTGATGAAGCAAAGATACAAGCAATTCGGACTTGGCCTTTTCCGATGTCACTTGAGGAGTTGAGACGTTTTCTTGGTTTTGCCGGATTTTACCGCCGTTTCATCAAGGATTTTTCCACAATTGCTTGCCCCCTCCATGAACTTACAAAGAAAATGTACCTTTCATTTGGGGCAATGCACATGATTTTGCTTTCAATGAGCTCAAACGGTTATTAACCGAAGCACCACTCCTTGCCCTTCCGGATTTCTCTAAGACATTTGAGATTGAATGCGATGCAAGTGGATTGGGCATTGGTGGAGTGCTTATGCAAAATGGTAGACCCATCGCATACCATAGTGAGAAACTAGATGGAGCTCGCTTGAATTACCCCATTTATGACAAAGAGTTATTTGCTTTGGTTCGTGTTTTGGATGTGTGGCAACATTACCTTCGTCCTAAGGAATTTGTCATTCATTCCGACCATGAATCCTTGAAATATTTGAAAAGTCAAACAAATTTGAACAAAAGACATGCTAAGTGGGTTGAGTTCATTGAGTCTTTTACTTTGTAATCAAATACAAGAAAGGTAAAGACAATGTGGTCGCGGATGCTCTATCCCGCAAGGCCAACCTACTTACACGTCTTGACATTAGTGTCTTGGGTTTGGATGAGATAAAGAGTTGTATGCTACCGATGCTTTCTTTGGAGACATTTTCGCTCAATGTTCGGAGCACAAAGGAATTGGTGATTTCTATTTGCACAAGGTTTCTTGTTTAAGGCTAACAAACTATGTATACCCGAGTCTTCGCTTCGTTTGGTCCTTTTGAAGGAATCTCATGGAGGACACTCATGGGTCACTTTGGCCGCGACAAGACCTACGCCATGCTCGCCACCAACTACTATTGGCCAAGAATGAAGCGTGATGTGGAACGCCTAGTTCGACGATGTTCTACATGTCTCAAAGCTAAGTCTACTCTAAACTCTCATGGTTATATACACCTTTGCCTATTCCACATCACCCATGGTCCGATATAGCTATGGATTTTGTCTTAGGACTCCCACGCACTAAAACAAACAAGGATTCCATCTTTGTCGTCATTGATCGCTTCTCTAAAATGGCACACTTTATACCATGCAACAAGACGACGATGCTTCACACATTGCTACTTTGTTTTTCAGGGAAATCGTCCGTCTTCATGGCGTGCCAAAGACCATTGTGTCGGATCGTGACGTCAAGTTCGTGAGCTATTTTTGGAAGACTTTGATGGCCAAGATGGGAATCAAGCAACTATTCTCCACCGCATACCACCCTCAAACCGATGGCCAAACCGAAGTGGTGAACCGAAGCCTATCACACTCCTTCGTGTGTTGATCAAGCCTAACTTGAAGAATTGGGAAGAGTGCATCCCACACGCCGAGTTCGCCTACAATCGAGCACTACATCGCGCAACAAAGAGAACACCCTTCGAGATCGTCTATGGCTCCAACCCCTACACCGCGCTCGACATGCTACCACTTCCACTCCGTGAGCAAGTTAACATGGACTTCGACAAGCGAGCCGCTTACATGAAGAAGCTCCATGAGGAAACAAGAACTACACTCGAGAAGCACAACAAAGACCATGCTACGAAGATGAACAAACACAAGCGCGCCATGATATTTGAAGAAGGAGACCTTGTTTGGCTACACCTTCGCAAAGATCGCTTCCGGATGCAAGGAAGTCCAAGCTTCACCCTCGTGGAGATGGACCTTTCAAGGTTATCAAGCGCATCAACGACAATGCCTACAAGATCGACATCTCCCTCCAAACACTTGGTCCATGACACCTTCAACGTCGCCGACCTATCGCCATACCTTGGAACATCAAGCGATGAGGATGACCAAGAGTCGAGGACGACTCTTTTCCAAGGGGGGGGGGAGATGATGTAGCCCAACCTACGGCTCCTACATCAAGTGGCCCAATGACAAGAGCAAGAGTCAAAGCTCTCCATGATAAGGTGAATTCACTCCTATCTATGTGTGATCTCGACACTCCTTTGAATGGGTTGCTACTTCATTCGGAACTTTGTGCATACTCAGGAACCACCTTGACGACGGCCCACAATGGAGTGGAGAAGATGACCAAGAGAAGACAAGAAGATGGCCAAGAGAGCAGCCAAGAAGAAGAAGAAGAAGCCCAAACTGCATCGGCGGTACTACCGGGCATGACCTGGTACTACCGCCTCCGCCTAACGTGTCACCTTCCAGAGCGTCTACCGGGGCCGGTGCTACCGCGCCTTGCCGCCCCGGTACTACCGCCACACGCCGGCGCGGTACTACCGCGCCCACTACCGGGTCTACTACCGGATCTCCCAGGAGCTACGGGTATCGACAAGTTCTAACCCGGTAGTGGCCCCGGTACTGGCCCGGTACTACCGCACGCTCGGTACTACCGGGCTCCAGCCGGTACTACCGCTGCGGGCGAGCCTGCGCGCTGAAAAGGCTCTCGTGCCTTGTAATCTTATCCCCTTTTGGATCTAGAGTATAAATAGTGCGTCCCCTTCCTAGGGTTTGGGTTAGACTATGATTTGGGAACTAAAGTAGAGCCTTGCTCCTTCTTCTCAAAATGTCTCTTTCCTCCTATGGAGATGAATCAAGGCCTCCCCTTGTGGAGATGAACCAAGTCCTACTCTTGAGGAGAAGATCACTGCGTGGATACCAAGGCTTCCGCTTGTAGTTGCGATTACTTGCTAATCTTCCCTCTTTGAGTGGCTAGATTGGGTTGGTTGGATTGACCAATTGGACAAACAATTCTAAGAGTAAGGTGTGCTTGGGAGAGGAGAATTGGGGGCTACCCTCGGGGATTTGTTACCAATTGAGTCTTGCCGAGTTCTACTTGCTATTTACCCTTGTGTTGTTGATTTCCCTCTTTGTGTTCTTGAGTTCATCCCGTGTTCTTCGTGTTCATCTTTCCCTCCGCTCAAATCCGTGAAAATCGGGATCAACCTACATCAGTGAGTGGTGTGTTTCGGTGCAGCTTAGGATACCCAAGGACATGGGTATTTATACTGAAGGCGCGTGTGCGGAAGGCTCCAAGGATAAGTATGCAGAAATACTTTTATTTTATATCTACTGCCATCTTTATCTGGTCAGGTGTTTCCATCCTTGTAAAACACTGCCGTGAGGGAACTAGCTAGCTAGCCTTCCTGGACAAAGAATGTCCTACGGATTGGACAGTAAGGAATAAGAAATCCATCACTTTGCTGTTAAGTCTAAATAGTTTGTTAGCTTCAAAAATTGGTTCCAACAGATTTATTTATTTGTACCGGGTTATCTCTACTATATAATATGGCTTCAGGAGGTGTTGGTACGTTTTTAATGTTTCCGATTTTGACCCTGCATTTTAGGAGATAGTACAGTACTGCCACCGCTTAAGTGAAAAAAACGATTGCCATCGTCTACGTTGTGGTGATTTTGCACATTGGCTCCGAGGATGGGCAGGGCCGCCGGCGAGCTGCGAGGATGGGGCGGCCGCCGGCGAGCTGCGAGGCTGGGGTTGCCGCCGGGAGAGGCGAGCGGAGGGGCTGGGCGCCGGCGAGCGGCGAGCTGCGAGGCTGGGGTTGCAGCCGGGAGAGGCGAGCGGAGGGGCTGGGCGCCGGCGAGCGGCGAGGCTGGGTCGCCGGCGACGTCGCCGCGACCTGCGAAGATGGGGCGGCCGCCGGCGAGCGGCAGGGGACCTTATCCACTCGCCTCCCTTCTCTCTCGACGGGAGAAGGCGGCCGTGGCATCTCGACCGAGTTCGAGGGGAGAGAAGGCCGGCCCCGTCCAGGTCCTGTTCTCTGCCGGAGAGGAGGGAGCGGAGCTCACGCACCGGCGCCCATGGACTGCGGCATACACCCACCGCCGTTCCCCAAAACCTGAGGCAGTACAACTCTCCTGCCGCCATGCTCCTCCTTCCTGTCTGCCCCAACGCATCCGGCGAGCCCCAACGCATCTGGCGACCATAGTGGGCGCCGTCTGATCTCTCCCGTCCCCGTCTTTGCATGCAGCACATGGGCTTCTGAGCGTCTTCCTCCTCACTTTATCTCGGCGCGATGGAAAACGGCAACAGTGACCTACGTCGGCGGCTGGGCGTCAGATGTGTAGTGCAGGCCGGAGCTGCCGGTGGTCGACGCGCTACAGAAGACCAGATTCATCCGTGAATCCACCATGCTAACAGTTCGGTACTGGACAGTCACAGTCATGGCCTCCTGTGATCCCAGGCTAGAGCATTGCAACTGGATTCATAGATTTTGGTCGGCTGCATCTTTGGGGACAACAAAAATTCATAGTGCTAACTCTGTTCATCTTCACGCCCTTTTGAGTGCTAATTGATCTTCTTAGTCCATCTCCGTGTCTTCCTTCTTGTCATACTGAAGAGGCTTTATGTTCGTCTCTTTTTTCTGATCACAGTGCACCGCCAAAGTGTTAATTAAGTACTTCCTTGAAGAAATTAACACTAAATTTATTCCCTGAGCTCACAGGGTATATTTATTTAGCATATATCCTGAGATTTTGTTTATCATAGCTTATTAGTTAGTGTACTGCAGAATATATTTAATCAATTTTTGATAGAAAAGTACATTTGATCATTGTGAAACAAATAAGAATTTTTAATAGGCCTCTAGAAATGAAACAAATATGTTTTTTTTTTGCTCGTGCACTGCGGTGGAAGTCCGGTGGACAGGACAAACTTCTGAATGTCAAGGAATTACTTTATGACCATGGATGCTTATATGCATAAAATTGTTGCGTTTCTAGAAATCCTCATAACGCAAGTAATCTCATGTCTAGAAACCACATGCCGTGTCCATATGTGAATGGAAATCACATATCAATATGTCATCATGTTCAACACACATTTGTGATATTAGAAATAATTGTGTCTATATTTTCTGTCTCTTACATTGGCAATCGGCGGACAATAGTTGATAGACTTTGGTGCAAAATTTAGGCTATCGTGCACTTTTTCCATCCACTTTTTATCCCGTTGCAACGCACGGGCATTTAGCTAGTTACAGATAGTCTAGATAGAGGAGAGTTGGGGTTCGGGAGCTCTCCAGCTCCACGCGTTTCCCAGGCATGCTCACACGCGTCCCAACGACCAGCTAACCTATTCAGGAAGATTCAAACCGCGTAACATGTGTCCGTCCACGTGTCGCGCATTAGGAAGAGTTAAATCTGCACCGTGCACGTCATCACGGACCACTACAGACAGTTGACGGGCCAGCCGACTCCACCTCCAGCCGGCGGTCCGATTCAGCCAATCCAGACCGGGAGGAAAAGTCCACGCGCGGTCTCACGGAGACAGGTGTCGCACGCACAAAAATCGCGCGGAGGCTAAAAAATCGGACAAAAATAAAAAATTACGACTCTTCGTATATAGAGTTATGAGATGTAGTTCTTAATGTCTTGACGCGAGGAGATTAAAATGAAAACGTTCATAAATAAACGATTCTTATTTTGTTTTGACAATTCGGTTTGAAAAGAAAAAGTGAAAAACTGAATCTCACACCTTCCCGTATCATTCTTGTTACGAGTCGGACCTTCGCAAAAGTTAACTCTTTTTTGCGATTTCCGAGGGGTTGTGGTCGGCAGCGCTAGCGGCGGCAAGAACCAAACGTACCTTCCCCTCATTGTGTAACCGCGCCGCCGAAGCCTCCTGCCGCCGAGAAGCTCCGAGCATGACGAGCTGGGCTGACCGCCCCAAGTCATCCCTTTTCGCCTCGGTCGTCGCCGTCTCTTGTCTTCTCCTCGTGTCCGGATCGAATCAGGTACTTCTTGTCAGTATTACCCCTTTCCTCTGCTGGATTCCAGATTTGTGCGCGCAATTCTTGCTTTGCCGTTACAGTAAAAAAAAAAATCTTGCATTGCCAGCCGTTGCCGCTGCAAATGGTACTTAATTTTGTGTATGATTAATATTTAGGTTCATTAGATTTAGTAAGTGAAGATTATTTTGCGTCAAATTTAGAGCTTGATCTGTATTTTTGGGTAGTATTCGTTCGAACCCCAGTGGTAAGCGGTTCGTTCTTGGCGTTCCTCAACAAGGTCTAACCATTTTTGTATCTAGTGACTCCTGTGTCCTTTCTAGAAGAATGTTAGCAAGTTTTAGGGTTTGGAGGCTCGACTTGACTGTCAACGCCCACGAGTTTATTCAACAATTTTTGTATGAATAATTTACTGTGACTTGTGATTCGGTTGCAACTGACAATTTGCTAAAACAGTACGGGTGACCCAAATATTGTGCAAGGGAAAAACAAGTTTAATTGTTCCTCAATGCTGTTTATGGTAATTACCATATCGTGTCGCAATATTCCTTCATCTGGGTGGACTAGCAGCTCTGTATGCCTTCCAGGAGTTCTTTCTAGAAGAACGACACACCCTTTATGTTGCATATGTATGAAATTTTTGTCTTTCATCTTTGCGAATATTCATATATTAAATATGCATGTATTAGCCTACGTGAAGATAAAAATTGTTACTTTATCTTTTACTGATACTAGGATTTTTATTATGCTAAAATGTATACTGTATTCCTGTTGGCTGGCTAATTTGGATGTATATTTTTTCTGATCTAGGAATTCCATGGAGGGGCTGGAACGAGGTACCAGAATTAAGCTTGCAATCTAAGTTGCTACAGATGAAACTCTGACTTCCCGATTAATGTTTTATTCTGGGATGCCACATGAAATAAGTTCCTTATGCTTTTTTACCTGCGCATGGCAATTTAATTAAAGTCTTCACCCAGATCCTCCTAAAGTAACTCATCACCTATAACCTGTTAGAGCCTCTTGACCAGTGGGAGTACTCGTGGCCAGGAGGCACTAGCGGGCCGACCAGAGGTCTGCGAAGATGCCCTGGTAACTGGCACATATCAATAATAGGGCAGGGAAATCATCATATATGGAAAACTATTGATAAGTTGCCTTTACGTAACCTCATAGCCTCATAATAGAAGACATATCCTAATATATGGAAACCAAGAATACTCATTACTAATTGGGCTGTAAACTAGAACTACTCAATCTCAACAAACTTAACTTGGTACCACTCTAGATGATACAACAGGTGATTCTCAAAAAAAAAAAAAAAAGATGATACAACAGGTGCTTCTCTTGTTCTGATCCAAACAGCTAGGCCCTATATGCCAGTTGTAATGAATTTCACACACATAATCCTAACAAAAGGAACACTGGAAACAGACTTGTCGGCTCAAAAATCATTTAGTCTTGGACACAATCCTGAAGAGTTTTGTGTTTTCAACTAATGCCGAGTTCTTCATCAAACAAAGTCGCACACACATGAGGTGCATTGCTCAAGGGAAAGGAGCCGTGCAGCTTGGAAAGCTCTTGATGAGGTTAGACATGCAAATGTGACTGCATACTGCATCGGTGCATCCATAATGACATTACAGGCTCAACTCTCTCCTTTTATGCAGTATTTGATGCCCTTTGTGGAAAAGGAGAACTATGAACTCCCAAGCAAATGCAGGCTTCATCCCAAAAATGACATGTTTCGGGAACAAGAGCAACATAAGATCCATTTTGATGTGAACGAGTGGCGTTGTGGCTTCTGCAAGAAATCCTTCCGAGCAGAGAAATTTATCGACCAACATTTTGTGAACCGACACAATAATCTGGTTGATAATGTATGCTTCTTGGGCATGCACTCCAAGTTCTCATATTAACAAGTTAACTTGGTTGATCTATCCTAGTCAATTTAATGTGTGTATTTATTTTTATTTAGAGTCATGAAGTGCTAAATCTTGAATTGTTTCCTTAGGGTCAAGGAAGATGCTTGGCAGATCTTTGTGGAGCACTTCACTGTGATCTGACTATGGAGTTCAAGAAACCAAAGAGTAAATGCAATGCTGCTGCTGCTGCAAGGAACCGTCATCTTTGTGAGGTTCTTATTATTTTGTTTGAACAGCCCTAAATATTTTTGTTTGGTCTATTTTGTGCTACTCTTGTAGGCTTGTTGCATACATGAAGCATTCGTAGTTTCATATGTATGCTTCTTACTGGCTTCTTACATGAAACATCTAGTAAGCTTTGGATGTAGGAAGGGTAGGTCACGGGAAGATAGAGTTCGCCTCTGCGTGCAGGTGCCGTGATTGGTGAGTTGAGAGAGATATGTAATAAACACTAATTACCTAGGCCTAATATATAAAGTAAATACTCTGAATTATGATGTTTAATTGATCGTGGGAGAAGCCAAATATATAGGGGGGATAACTTGGCTCACAAGCCGACTCAAAGGAGATACAATCCGGACTCTGAAACTGAACCTAATCCGAATATGAACCTAAATCCAAGCCACTTTGGGCTGCACCAGGAGGTGGTGAGATCAGGGCTGGTTCCCCGCATAACATCTCTCTCTTTCCCAAAAAAAAACTTGTCTGCAAGCTGTAGGCTGTCAAGTTATGGAGCTATCTTGGTCGTAGTCGTCAGCCTCGATGAAGAAGAGTCGTGCGCACTGGTGACCCCGAACATAAGTCTCGTCGCAGTTGAAGCAAAGGCCCTGACGATGATGTTCTGCCAACTTTGCTGGAGTGAGGCGCCGAACCTGCCGTGGCGGGGTTGGCTCTGGAGTGGCTGTGGATAGTGCTGGCGGGGAAGATATTGTAGCTGTGTTGACTGCAGGAGTACCGGAGGGGCACATGAGCCCTGCAGACTAAAAAGGCTGTTGTGGTGATGTTGGTGGAGGGCGATGCTGCTGCTCATAGGCCTTGGCGAGAAGATGGCAGTGTGGACGTCAACCGGTTGCTGAAGTTCAACATCAACTTCGAGGCCATCGGGAAGCCCCGCTGTATAATGCCGGGGTGAGCTCAACGGCTCGCCGGTCCTGCACAAGAGCGCCATAAATCTGCTCGTGTAATCGGCAACCGTGGAGATGAACGGAAGCCGGGCCAACTCGCTGAGGGGATTGACACTCACAGATGGCCCGACTGAAGGTGACACGCCTCCTTGAAGTGCTGCCAGGAGGGGATGCCATGATCGTACTCAAATTGGAGATACCAGAACTGAGCTGTGTCCACGGCGAGGTGGTATGCTGCTGTCCACACCTTGTCAGCCTGTTGTGTGCGTTGACTCCGGAAGAATTGCTCACACCGATGAAGCCAGCCGAGCGGATCGACGTCGTAGGTCGGAAAGTCGAGCTTGCGGAAGCGTGGGACACTGGAGCTGGTGACATAACAAGGTGTTGTTGGTGCTGGGGGGGGGGGGGGAATAAATGTGAGGTACGCCGAGGCGGCATACGTGGGCTGTGTCTGTAGTGGTTGAGGCGGTGTCTGCTAAGGGTGGTAGGCGGTTGCTGGTAGGGCGGTGCTGGCAGAGAGGCGTGGAGGGCTGGGTTTTGCTGCTGCGGGAAGATCTGGGAGGTTGGAAAGTGGGGCGGCGGTGGAAGAAGACGTGGATCAGATCGCGCGCTTATGAGGGTGGCCGTGGTGGACGCGAGGGTAGTGGAGGCATGCGCCGGCATGGAGGAGGCGGCACAGAAGCCATTGGTTGCCGGCTGAAATGCCGTGTGCGGGCCGGAAAAAGACACGAGATACACACCCTTTGAACTTGTATTTAATATTTATATTTACATGTTTATCTACCTATGAATAAACTTGTAGAAATCGATTCTTGTACCTGCCTGTGTGTATGCACTATAAGATGATCATGACACACTATACTTCCTTTTTTTTTTGCGAAAAGGCCAACCTCTCTATGGATCATCAACAACGGTACAAAGAATCCCAAAATTAATAAAAATTACATGTAGGTCTTTAGACCACCTAGCAACGACTACAAGCAGTGAAGCGAGCCGAAGGCGTGCCGCCGTCCTCACCCTCCCTCACTGGAGTCGGGCAAAGCTTGTCGTAGTAGAGCTTGTTGTAGTAGACAGACGGGAAGTCGTTGTGCTAAGGCCCTGAAAGACCAACGCAGCAGAGCAGCAACCATCGCCAATGATGACAACCATAGATCGGAAGAGCCAGACCTAAAACCACACGAACGAACACAAAAGCGGACTGGTACTTCCTTGGGTTTATTTAGTTTTAGTTGGTACGTTGGTTAATATTGTCAAATAATAGATGAGTTATATATGCCTTTATAGAAGGTGTATTTGCACTGTCAATATTGAACCCTTCTGCTTCTGCTAACAGAGCGTTGCAGAGAGTTGCTTTCCTATTAATCAAGGCCGTTCCGCCAGCCGGCTTCATGGTGAGTGTTGGTTAAATGCCACGATCCTATACTCGATAGTTCTCATATTTAGGTTTCTTGCTAATACAGCTTGTTTGCAGAATTTTTCTTGCACCAATTCTGTGATGCTCACACTTGCAACGGGCGCCCCAAACCTTTCCCCAAAGGTAGCAGGGTGAGCAATTTTTTACCTAAAAACTTGGTTGCGAGTATTAATTTTGAGCTTAGTGCTAGCTTTTGTTATAGCCAATTAAGCTTCAGCTGAACAACATGACATTTTAATGCAGCTTGTAACATAAATTAATAAAAAAATTCCAGAACTGAATTATGTGTTATCAAGATTTTATTTCATCTCCATAAGGTTTGATCGTTCATATTTGTACACTGTAAATCTTCAGATTCATTGATTTATTATGGTGTGTACCTTTCTGAATGACTACAATCTACATTGTTACGTAGTGCATTTTGAGAATCTAATTCTATCGCATACCACTATAGTTTCGAAATAGTTGTTGACGAAAGTCGAAAATAGCTTCAGGTCTGTCATTATCTTGATTTGTGGAACAATAGATGGTAATTTATAAAGTAGTAGAAAAAAGCTTTCAATTTATTATTACCCTTTACCCCATTGTGCAGAAACAAACAAATAGATTCTACCTGGCTCTCTGCATCTTGACGTTGCTGCTTTTGCCACTCTTCTATCTCATAGTATTTTTGCACCAGAGGTTTGCGGCATTTACTCTGGATATGACCCCTTTCTTTCACCTGCAACATTTCCAGCCTTTTTCTCATATTTATTGTGCAGGGAAATGAAGAAAGGAGATAAAGTTTTCGAACGAATTGCAAAAACTGCACACAAGAAAAAGCCGTTCTAGTTGTAAGATCCCTCCCTACCCTATTACCCAAGCATCTTATTTAGCTAGGCTGTCTTATTTTGTCTCTTCCTACATCCCTTAGAAATCGACTCCTTAGAGTCTGAAATGGTACTATTTTCTGTTATTAATGCATGTCTACTGCTTGTTCAGCCCCACACGTAGATGCAAGCTCCAAGAAGCAGTTGCGTAATTTTAGAGAGGTTGCAGAAGATATCCTGGGATGTCAACATTAAACTAAAACATTATTGACCTCGGTAGTTCGCTCATGTGACTCGGAGATTACATGATTCAGCCAATCTAATCCGAGTATTGTTAAACATCCCTATAGGGAAAAGGTCAAAGCTGTCTCAGTATCATCTCTGTATCATTGGCCATAATTAAGTTATCTACTGGGAACCATAGATTTTGGAGTAGGAACATTTATATAATTTTCAGTAATTATTGCAGGTGCTATCTCTAAAGTTTATATTTATAATAGTTTCTAGTCTCCTACGGGATTCTGGCCAGATGCATCAACATATTAATCTGAAAACAGATCATAAACTTGTCACATCGTCGCCATGATTAAACACAAGCCACAAGCCACCTGCAGCCATGATTCAGTGCCCCTGCACATCGTCGCCATGATTAAACACAAGCCACCTGCAGCCATAATTCAGCGCCCCTGCCACCGGAGCCACCCTACCCTCTGCCGCTGTCGCTGGTTCTCGACACCCCTCAGGACACCACACGAGCTGCCATGATTAAACACAAGCCACCTGCAACCATGATTCAGCGCCCCTGCCACCGGAGCCACCCTGCCCTCTGCCGCTGTCGCTGGTTCTCGACACCCCTAAGACCACCATGATTCAGCGCCCCTGCCACCGGAGCCACCCTGCCCTCCGCCGTTGTCGCTGGTTCTCGACGCCCCTCAGACCACCACGCATGCTGTGCTAGCTGTCGCCGCTTTGCTGGCTACCTCATGAGTGTAACACCTGGCGTGCCTTGATGTGCATTATGATAGACTGGGCTGAGCGTACATGGGCCATGGGCTGGCTACAATGGGCTTGCCATTGGCTGTGATGGATAAGAAGGAAGCTACGGCTGCACGAGGAGGCATCGAACAAAATAGAACCGAACTGGTCTTCTCCTCTCGTCTGTCTTCTCCTTCCTCTGGTCTCTTCAGGTCCGGTTGCTATCCACAAGCACCCTAGGGTTTGGTGCTACCACAAGCATCTTGTATCCACCTCACGTCCCGGTGATCGCCGGTGGCAACGGGGTCGTGACAAGTTGGTATCAGAGCCAACGGTTCCTCCTCGCCAAAAAAATCCACACAAAAAAATCCCCAAATTTTCCACCCAATTCGATTGGTTGTGCGTAGGCAATGGTGGCGACATCGACGGCCATGAGCGCCATCCAGGAGAGATTGGACCAGCTGCACGTGATGTTGGGTCGTATTGCCGACAGACAAGACAAGATGTTGGTGGATTTGAAGAAGACGACGGCGGCGCTCGCGCCCAACGCCACAATCACGCCGACGTTCGTGCCGGGTCGAGTATTGGAGCCGCAGACGAAGCCCTTATCATCCTCACTCTTCTCGGTGGTTCAGGTCGGGGGTGCAGGCGCTATACGCGCGGACACCATCCTCACTCCCACCATGCCCACAAGCTGTTCGGTAGAAGGTCTTGCCCACTACACCGACAGTGGCCACGCCGAACTCGTGTTCCCAACCAGTGGCAGCACGCATCTTCCTGCTGCGACCTCGACCCTTGCCAGGAACAGCACGCTCCAATACATGGGTGAGGCTGGCATGAACACGCCTACAGGTTGTTCGACCCATGTTCTCTCCTGGTCGAGGGATGTTCCTGGTGCAAGCGCTCGGGACGTTGGCATCAACTATGCCGCCATGGCGTTCCCAACCTGTAGCAGGACATATCTTCCTTCTACGACTACGATAGTGGTAACAACATGCGCAAGGCATTGGTGATGCTGGCGTCAACACGCCTAGAGGCTGTTCGACCCATGTTGTCTCCTGGCCGAGGGAGGATCCTGGGGCACGCTCTCAGGACGTCGACATCGACATGTCTGCTCAGGTGCTGACCCATGTTGGACATTTGTCCATATTTCAAGAGCTTGAGCTGGATTCTGTACATGTGGTGTTCAGTGACGGTCCTCTCAAGGATGTGCTGTGGTGCGAGGAACTTGCTGACTGCATTGTCACTCACATCGGCGGCTCGTCTTTGTTCCTAGAGCATGTTATGGGAACTAATGAGGAGCTTGAGGGAAAGGTTAACAAGGGGGGGATATTTGGATTCTGCAGTATGTGTTGTTGGATTGGTCTTTCTCGTAGAGGTCAAGCTGCTGCATCTATTGTCAAGGGAGAGGAAACAACATGGTACAAATAGTCTTACACTTCTCCTACCATGGGATCGAGGAAAACAAGGTAAACGGAAAGCTGTGATACATCATTTATGCTGGCTGCTACCCCTTGCGAGAAATCGTACAGTGCCTATCTTGCCATGGGATCCAGGAGATTGGTGTTCACTGCAGTTAGTTTTTTACACAACTAGTATTGTCCTAGAGATGAATCATGAAAATGATAATAGTGTGGACCTTGGTGAAAGGCAAGAAGTAGATGCTTGGAACGTGTTGAGTAAAGTCCATCCATGGAGATTAAGTGACTTTAGTCTAGGAAAAAGTGAGCATCAACATGATCTGCACTGCAAAAATATAGGCTCCTCCATCAACAAGGAAATCATGCAGCAACCTTCTGGAATTGCCAGGCTGTGGGATCTAAGCAGATCAAGTGCAGAAACAAATGTTTTTCACCCAGACATTTTTGCAACGAGAGGTGATTGTCTAGTGCTCAACAGGATGCCATCATAGGAAGATAGAAGTGATTTCAGTCAGCATTCAGTGTTTGAAACATTGCCACCATGGAGTTGTAACGGTTTCTATCCATGGGAAAGAAATGCTCTGGGATATGGAAATGAGTCAAATGACAAACACCTTGCTATCATGGATGTGTCGAATGGGTATATGTTGCTACTGCGAAACAGGGTAGGGAGTTATATGCACTGCAGTGCAGGGCACATAATGACTTTTCTTAGGGATGCAATGACCAGTATAGACAAACTATCAGATATGCTGAGTCTGGTAGAAGGTGCCACTACTGCTAGTGCATTTGAGAGTCAGCTTCAGTACAAGCAATGGGGTGTTAGGTGGATTCTATCTGTAGAAGTCATAAACTTTGCGCACTGTTTATGGTCTTCACATGGAGACAGTTGCTGGTGTTTCAGAGTATACGCCAGTGTAAGGATTGGGTTTCATTGGCGATTTCAGCAAACAAACTTCAGTTCATGACATGGGATCCTGGCGTACACTCGTCGGCTTGTGCAATATCACTAGTGTTACTGCAGTTGGGGCAAGGGATGCAGGTGATGGTGATTCTGTCTTGGTCAAGATTACAATATGCAGAATTTGGGGCTACATCGTATTGAGACTGCGACATGGATAAGCCGTTGCTTGGGAACAAGCAACGTTTTGCCGGGGCGGTAGTGTAACACCCGGCGTGCCTTGATGTGCATTATGATAGACTGGGCTGAGCGTACATGGGCCATGGGCTGGCTACAATGTGCTTGCCATTGGCTGTGATGGATAAGAAGGAAGCTACGGCTGCACGAGGAGGCATGGAACAGAATAGAATCGAACTGGTCTTCTCCTCTCGTCTGTCTTCTCCTTCCTCTGGTCTCTTCAGGTCCGGTTGCTATCCACAAGCACCCTAGGGTTTGATGCTACCACAAGCATCTTGTATCCACCTCACGTCCCGGTGATCGCCCGTGGCAACGGGTCGTGACAATGAGTTGCGCCGCTATGCCTGCTACCACCTGAGCGTGCCCGCTGTTGTTGTCGGTACGAGCTGCAGGCCGCTGTTCGAGCCTGCATGCAAGCGCCACGGCTCGAGCCTGGACGCAAGGTCCCAACACCAGGTATCGGTGCTTACCCAATGAAAAAGTGATCTGCCTAGCTCAATTGTAAGGCAAGAAAGGAAGTGTTATAATTCCATTTTTTTAGTTGGATGTGCACTGAGCCTGTAGTCTATTGGTGAACATCGGGCTTCTAAAATTTCATTGCAGTTGTTGTGGCTATATCTATTACCACAGCAGCACGCCGCACGGGATGCTTATGCCATCATAGAGATTAGATAATCTTGATATATCAACACTAAGTGGTATTCCTCATCTATATACAGTTTTAGGATTGTCTAGTGCCGAAAGCATATCACTTAGTGTGCAAACCAACATACAAACACTAGATTACTCGATAGGTAAGTAGTAGGCACAACATATATAAACACTACAAAACCAAACACATGCAAGGGCCAGCAACTTTAAATGTATATATATTTTAAATACAAGTTACCACGAGGAGTCACATTGGATATAAGATAGAGATATGATAACCCAAATGACATGGCTTGGGAAAATATGATTGATGATGATCCATTATTCTTCATGATGTAACCAATTCTCCAAAGCCCTTCAACAAGATCTATTTAATCAAGTTTTACCTTGTTGGTCCCCAATCAAGTTGGGTTCTAAGAGGTTAATCCCAATAGGCTTGGCGAGCCAAATGGTTCTTTTCTTGACACCAATTTGAGTACCAACAAATTTGAGAAACACATTGCCAACCTTATCCTTTCTAAGAGAGTAAATATCATCAATTATGATGGGGTTGGATAAGGTACCGAAGTGCATGAAGAAGCAAGGCGTCCCTTCTCGCGGCATAGATACAACATCTACTTCCTCCTTTCTTCTTAGTTGATCTCTCAACTTGAGAAATATTGGCTTCATTTTTCTTGGGAAGTGGCCTTTTTTCAACATTGGGTACTTGAGATGATTGAACTTGAGGCCGATTTCTTTGTTGCTTCTCACTAATAGGCTTTTTCAAAGGGCTAGATCTAACATGGTGCGCTTCAACCTTACACCTGAAGCAAACAATCTTGGCCGGATCTTTTATTCGTTCTTGGCCCTTCTTCTTGATGTTCTTGGACTTGTTCTTCTTATTGGCACTAGTACAGAAAAGCCTATCAGTGATGCACCAAAATAGCTTATATGTGGCGCATGAGCGTGCACCACTATCTTCACGCCACTGATAAGTGGTACCTGTGACGCACGAGCCGTGCGCCACAGGTAACATGACTTTTCTGTGGCGCACGGGCCTGTGCGCCACAGATAGTTCCATCCGTGCACCACAGGTAAGCTCCGTGGGACACCCTATATATGTGCTACCTCTCCATCCGTGCGCCACAGATAACAATTTTCGTGCGCTACAAATAACCTACAGTGTGTGCCACAGATAACTGTGTCTGTGCGCCACATGTAACCAAAGTTGCGCGCCACAGGTAAGAAATTCTGTGCGCCACTGGTATATTTCACAATTTTTTTTGCTGTACTGTATTTCGTATTTGCATTGTATTTCATATTTGTACAGGTATAAAATACACAGGGAGTATAAATACACAGTTTTGTACAAGTATAGTATAAATAGAGATGAAGTGGCCAACATAAAGTAATGACATTTGAATGTTTCGAAATAGACACAAATTCATCACATTTGATACTAGAATACATCCCAATTCATAACCCTAAAATAGCATGTTCGAAGAAACTAAAAATAACACCAACATGTTTATGAATAACGTTTACAAGACACAAATAAAAGTTCAATGACCATCACTTGTTCTTGCTCGCTTTCGGTTTGGGCTTCGGCGGGAAAGGCTTGTGGCCATCTAAAGTGTTGAATGGCCTATAGTCACCCTGATCTTCTGAGCGTTTTTCAACTTTGGCATTCGGTGGATGTATGTCGCCGTTGTAGAAGAGCCCCTCAGTAAGGAGGACATCATGGGTGATTGTCGTTGTAATCGTTTTCTGGATGTGACAGAACTCTTTTTGTGTTGAGCATCTGTGGCCTTCGTCATGTTCTTCAGGCAGCATGTGCGGAGACTAGATGACAACTATAGTTGTTGCTGATCCCATACATACTCCCGCATGTGCATTAAGACATAGTAGGCGTCCAACTTACTGTGTTCCGGTTGCGCGACGGATTTGAAATCCGTTTTGTGGGCGAATATCAGGTTGCCACCTCTCTTTTTTTGTACGTCCATGGGGCCACCATGGAAGGCGTAGCCGGTGAGGGCATCATTCATAACACTCTTGATGTGTTCACAGTTTTTCTTCATGTGATGCCTCCCTGAGTCCAAATATATAATAGGCTTCCGACTTTCTCGGGTACGCAACAATGAGGACACATTATTCTTTCCTGCACAAAAGGAGATTATCATACTCAAATTAAGCTTTGTACGGATGGAAATCCATGAAAAGCATGTAATGGCGGCTAGCGAATGACTTACTCGGGAAAGTATGACATGAGAATGGCTTTCCTGTGATGATTCTTCAAGAATAATTTTTGGATGTACCGCGTCGCTTCTCTTTTACCTTCACTTTGATTCACGCGGCCCTCCTGAAGGTGGTAGGTGTCCATTATCGCTATGATCGGGGTTTCCTCTCTCATAAGCTGGTACTGCATACTGAAAGAAAGCATGCGGACGAAGCATGTGGGGAGTCGTTTCATATGGTACATGTCGAAGATCTCTTCAAATCTCAGGAAGAACACATCCGCAAGGTATTCATCGGCAAAGCCAATGTTCTTTGGTACCTTTACCGGGAAAATCGGGTATAGTGGATGTGATGCTTTGATAAGAGTTTCCTCGATATGCAGAACCATGTCATGGAGACTCTTCATATCCGCGTTAGGAGCTTGAATACTCTCGGTGGCAGGATCGGTTTGGCCAACTCATGAATCGAATGCCACTTAGAGACGCCTACATTGTCCTTAGCCCGGATCGACTCCTTAGTCGCCGGCGCTGGTTGGCTGCTTGAGCATGGGCACCCTTCGCTTTTCTTTTCCGTCCTTTATTAGGCTTCTTCTCGGTCGCTGTGGGAGGGATGGTTCCTTTCTGAATCTCCGGCATGACCGCCCTAAGGAGTGTCTCCTGGCTGAAAGGCTTGTTGCCTTGTTGATCCTCGATGAAGGAGGCAGCTTCAGGCGTTCCTTAAGAACTAAACAGACGCTTAGAGCACTGACGAGCTTGAAGATCGTGATCCTGGTGTCCTCCGTCGTCAAAATCATTATTCATGAAGTCATGATCATGGTCATCATCCTCGCCTTGCCTTGGCTGGACACGATCAACCACCGGGAGGGATGGAATGACTAGCGGTTTAAAGCTGCGGTTTATTGGTGATAGGGCGTCCCAAATGTTTGGCACTTGATCTTGATTCGCCAGTGTTGGCTGTGGTCGGGTGGTGATAGGAGGGTCCAAACAAATCAGTGCCTTTGGCCATGCCATGGGATAACCCAAGCATCCATGGAGGGTTAACTCGCTATCGACATCTGAGGGTTGAGCCGATGGATAAAAGTCATCGCAACCCGGGAGCACCCGATCAATATGTATCCGAAACACGTCAGGGGCCATAGGCACTGTGTGCATCACGCGGTGAAGTGGTGTTATGATGCGTGCCTTTGCCACATCCCGAAGCTCATTCTCCACACGCAATAGCAACGTGCATCTCACCTCGTCGGTCTGCGAAAACATGCATGTAAGGCGTAAGAGAGGGCGCCAAGGATGAAGTATATGCATAACTTGTTGAGACTTGCAACGCTTAATTACCGTGAGGGCTTCGAGCTCGGGTAATGGCGTTGCACCGCGGACGGGCGTGGAAGAGATGATGGAAGGGCTGCTAAGATGCGCGCTGGCTTGCGAAACCACTCTAGCAACTTCATTGTTGGCGGCCGGCGTCGCATCCTCCCTACCACAAGTAGGGTTGGTGGCCGGAACATCCATCATAGCGCCAGATTGATGGAGTTGCTTCCGGCAAAGCTGGGCATGTTAAATGGCCCTTGTTGCCCTTGGTCCATCCAATTCTTGATCGACTGCACCAGGCTAGGCATGATGGAACTGATCGACTTTGCCACTTTGTCTTGGATTAACTCGGGCAAGGTTGCTTGCACCTCCTTCGCCGGCTGCGTACCCCACTCGACCGCCTGGAACCTCTGCATGATGCCGCCTAGGAAAATCGCGTGGCCTAGAGCGCCCCCATCCCAGAGCTCCCGCGTGGCGAGCGACACGTTTCCGCGTTTTTCCCTCCTGCCCGCCGGCCCCATCCTTCAGCGCCGCCACTACCAGGTTTATGTACCGCCGTGATTGGGCCGAGTTTGCCGATCGACACCTCCAACCACCAGAATCGAGGCCGCACGCTCCTGATTCGGCATCTTCCCGTGGCCCCAATTTTTGCTCCTCTTGGCTCCTGTGTGTTGGGGCTGACCGGAGGTCGCAACGCAATTTGCAGTGCACTCCAATGCTGCAAACATATAGGCAGTGTACATTTAATGTGATTTTGTGATTCTACAGGGTTCTTTTTGTTAACAAATATGTCATAATCCGCATCGCGTGCCACATCACAATTTTGACCGGTTTGCTCATCCTTACCAAGTTTTGTAACCTACGCAAAACATTCCGCGTGTTCAGTGACTAAAGTGCCCATCTTGAACAAGTTCAATATCCAATTGTGCATATATCTCTACCGAGAATGGGCCAGTATGCCAAGTCCCAAAACACGGACCTCGCCTTCCATACATCCAAGAGCGGTCTGGTGCCTTCTTCTTCTTTCCTATCGCAGGGCACTCTTTCCAGTTATCCAGGAGCATTTTGATCTCTTCGCCGCTTCTCTTACGTGGAGGTCCTCGATGCTATCTTCATTGTTGAACAGGTCTCCACGCTTTCTCCATGGGTCTTTCTTATTAGGTGGCCACCTTCGGTGCCCCATGCAGACGGTTTTCGAAGACCCCTCTTTCGGTAGCTGTAGGTATGTGGTACCGTCCATGCACCTGACGCACGCATGGTGTCCTTGACACACATGGCCCGAGACATATCCGCAGCCGGGCAAGTCGTGCACCGTACAGAGCAAGGCGGCTCTCAATGGGAAATGCTCTTCTACGAAGGTGTCCCATGTGGTGACCCCTTCCGGCGTCCATAACGTGTCCAACTCATCTTTGAGTAGCTTCAGATACAGATTGATGTCGCCGCCTGGTTGTTTCGGCCCTTGAATGAGCATATTCATGTGAATGTACTTCCTCTTCATGCAAAGCCAAGGGGGAGGTTGTATATCATCACAAACACTGGCCAGGTGCTATGTGTGCTGCTCTGTTTGCCAAATGGATTGAGTTTGTCGGTGCTCACACCCAACCTGATGTTCCTTGACTCTGCCCTGAAATTTGGATCGTAACTGTCTAATGCTTTTCACTGGCACTAGTATAAAATCTCAAATGGGAGACGAGAGCTAGAGTCGGTCAAACCAAAATAAATTTTCATCCGTTTGGGACATATCTCCTCAAGCAGTTTTATTTTGTGGGCGTCTCTAATATATCCTGAGACGGCTGATACTGCTCGCCGTCTCCCATACAAAACGTTTAGAGACGGCTAGAAATCTTCACCGCTTGTAGAAACCAGTAGAGACGGCTGGAAAATTTCGCCGTCTGAGAAATAGCTCTCCCGCGCTAAATGAAAGGAACTTTACACTGAAGACAGAGTGTACACGAAAACATGAACAAAATCATGAACACATAACTGGGAATTAATTAAACAGATATTCAATGAGAGTTCATAACTTATTATTATAATTAGTAGCAAAATACAGTGAATTTGGTATCAAAGTTTCACCGCACCGGCTGCCGGCGCCAACTCCTCCGATTTGATCGATCTTAGCGAGTGCTAATTAATATGATCAATCGTCTATCCTAGCAAAATATGTACCGCGCGCCGCCCCTACACAACTCGCGCGTGAATATGTTATTGATAAATGGCTGATCGATCGATCGATCCTGGCCCCCGGCCGCGGATCGATCAAAGCTGGCTATCCTATCAAAATGTACTAATTAATAGCCATATCTTGAGATCTAATATACTACTATAGCTAGAGATCGAGCTTACCTACTACTAGATCGACCGCTCGACGATCGATCGGTCTAAACGAAAGGGCTGGGCAGAAAGATCTAGTCATCATCCTCGATTGAGGAATCCCAGACACTGTCCTCATGGTCGGGCATGTCCTCATCGGAGTCGGGCATGTAGTCCTCATAGAAGGCCGCCAGCATGCCCTCATGGTCGTCGTCGCCCGCCTCGGCATCCGACATGTCCTCGTCAGAGTCGCCGTACTTGCCCGCGGCCGTCACTGCGCCGCCCTCACCGTCGTCGCCCGCGGCCGCCGCGCGCGCCGCCGCCGCGGCCTCCAGGATGTCGCGGTTCTGCTCGACAAGGCCGGGTTCGGCCCTCATCTATCCGATGAGTGCGGCGTTCACGCGCTCGGCCTGGATTTGCTGCGAGGCCGCACGGTTCTCTTCCTTGACGGCCTCCAGACGGGAGAGCGTCCTGGGCGCCGGCGCGTCACCTCCATCGGCCGCCGCCATGGCCTGGCCCTTGCCCTCATCTCCATTGCCCGCCGCCGAGGCCTGGCTCTCCACCACGGCCTCGCCGCCATTGCCCGCCGCCGAAGCCTGGCTCTCCGCCACGCCAGCGCCGCCCTCTGCCGCCGTCGCGGCCAGGCGCGCCGGCATGCCTTTGCGGCTAGCGCTGACCGCCATGAACTCCACCACGGCCTCCGTCACGGCCTTCGCTATATCGAAAACCAATGCAATATAGCGGCAGGCGGGCGCATCTCCTACACAGCCTCCGCCATGGCAGTCGCCAATGTCTCCACCGCATCTGGATGTTGGCCGCCGCGCGCATCTCCGCCGCAATGGCGGCGTAGCGCTCACGCGTGAGCTTCGAGTGGGTCGTGGCCAGGCGGCGAGGCATGATACGCGCGGCGGCGAATCTTGGATTGGCCGGTGAGAGGCGGATTGAGGTGGTGGATAAGGCTATCTAGGGTTTGATGAAGGGGAATATCGGAGGGGATGCATTTCTTCCGTTCGGCGTCGTAGTTAATAAAGCTCACAAGTCTGGAGGGGAATCTCGGGCGCTGCGTCGGCCGGCCGCGGTACCGGGTGGGACCAGGAGGTCATGTCCATTAATCCGGAGATTCAGACATTGCATCGTTCACATTGGATAAAATGTGGTCAAAGCCTGCGCATGCAGACATCCATGCGATCTGGTCATCCATTTCAAATAGTGTGGAGGGTACGAACGTTTAAAAGTATGGAAAGATCTAATTTTGATGTATTTTGATATATTTGCAATATACATGATAAATTCTGAGCTATATGTATGCATCCATATTGTCTATTCGTCGTTATATGGCTCAAATATTGCGCGAGATTCAAATGTTTGCTAATTTAATATCCGGAGGGTCTGCCTATGATGCAAATGTTTGCCAATTTAATACACGGAACTAATATTTCTTAAAAAATGATGTACATGGATGAATAATCCGTATTATGGTAGCTCTATGAGCCCACTATCTGAAACCATAAAAATTTCTCGGATTTTGTGAAAAGTTAGTTCATAGGTTTGAAGTACAGCTGTAGAGAAGAACATCATCATTAATACAACCAGACCTTTCCATGTAAGCTACAGGTTTTATACTACCTGATAAATTATCTTTGGTATATGAACCTATTTCTCCTTATACAACTCAGTGTAACATTAATTAGGATGCATAAATCATTTATCTTCACTTTTGTTTGAATATTTTGTAAGTATTTGGGATTATGGTAAATCTCGGAATGAACAAACATATCCGGACGGTGTCGATTGTGAATAACTGGCGGCAAAGTGAAAAATTTTGGGCTTCAAATCGATAACGGGAGGGTGAAATTTTCGCCCACCTCCCCTCTTGCCGCCACGCCACAAATCGAAATTTCGCCCACCTCCCCATGAAACCCTCGCCTGCCTCCCCGCCGCCATCCCCCTCACTCCCCGCCTCCTCGCCACCGTCCCCCTCACTCCCCGCCGCCCTCCCCCTCACTGCCCGCATACTCGCCGCCGTTCCCCATCGCTGCGCCGGTCCGCCGCCGTTTCCCGCGGCTGCGCCTCCCCGCCGCCGTTTCTAGATGCGCAGGTCCGTCGCCGTTCCCTGCGGCTGCGCCTCCCTGCCGCCGTTCCCAGTCGCTGCGCTGGTCCGCCGTCGTCCCCCGTCGCTGCGCCTTCCTGCCACCGTATGTGACTCTACCTGACGCTCTCGGCCGCCCTCCGAACCGGCCCGTCCCCACAGCACATCTTGCCTCGCCGTGCAGTTAACTCCTTGGTTTGCTGCATGTTCTAACCCTAGTTTTCAATTTATTTTAGAGATTGTGTTGCGCATTTTTAGGAATTTTTGCTGCATGTTGTCTAGTTTTAATTAGTTCTCAATTAGATAGCTTCTTGGTTTGCATATATATCATGTGTTACGAATTTGTGATGCCCACATTTGTACCACTTAAACTCATATTTGTTTGAAAACTAGCTTGAATTGCTATGATATAGGAATTCGTTATGCAAATGTTAACTTAATTAATTAACGGGAAATGACATGCCCATTATGCGAGCACGAGTGCTCTAGCCTTCATAGTGGAGCCAATTTTAGTGTTCATCTGCAAGCTGATTGTCATCACAGCAAGTCATTCGTAAGTAGGACGACAACTTCTAATATTCTTTAACGTGTTGTTGACATAGTACTGTATAATACCGCTTATTATCATGTTTATGTTGCACAGGTAGTACCGTGCAACGCTCGGAAAGCGTTCAACCGGGTAGTAGGCGACACTATGTTGTTTTGTGCTCTTGAGAAAACATACACCATTTATGTGACAAAAAGACGGAGGACGACCCGCTTGCACGGCTTAGGATGGGAACACTTCGTCCACCACACCAATGTTCACAGGGGAGTAATGCTGCTTGTTTTTACTATTGCAGGACAAAATCCCAGGATCTCTGTTATCTTTATGGAATATGCCAACAATGAAGAGCACAATGAGGAGGACTGTGAAAGTTCTGCCTATTGTTCTGGGAGTTCTGTTGGGAGTGACAAAGGGGACAGTTACATAGTTTCCCGAAGAGTTCATCTGAAGACAGATGAGAACGACCGCCTGGCTCAGCTTCTACCCGTAATGGCCGATGTTGGTGTTCTTTTTGTGACCCGTTTGACGACCACAAGTTTGAAGAGACATGATATGGTATATGTGTGCCTCTTTCCAAAGTTAAAATTCAAGAAGATCTGCCTCTTTACCCGGTAGATGCCTCTTTCCTTAGTTAATATAGTGTATGCTGTCCTACGACTTGGAGCAGCTGGGGCCGTCACAACCATTACCTACAACAAGAAAAATGATGGCCGCATTGAGTTCGACAAGCTGGGGTGGAAGAATTTCATTGAAGGCAAGCATTTTAAGATCAATCAACCTGTTTTGATAATTATGAGGAACACCAATCACCTAAACTTGGAGGTCATGATTGAGATGCTGATCATATAGAACTATATTTCATCTAGATTGTTGATCAATTTTTTAGGTAGTTTGTTTGCACGAAAATGCAGTTTTCAACAATCTATCTAGCTAGTTTCATGAACATTTTATACATGTACGTGTTGTATAACTGATTTCAATAATGGTAGCTTTCTGCTTGGTATAACTAGCTGGCAAAAACCGGCCGGCTTGCTGTAATTATTCTGTTTTAATTTGCTTCACCAAGTTGGACCCCCTGGATATATTCTCGGAGGGAACGAATATTACGCCCAGAAAGATATGTCGGACCCTACGGGTTGTGCGACGGCCAGCGTTAATGTACATCTCTGATTAGTCATGTTTACAGACGGGTGCGTATATTCCCCGTCTCCATGTTAGATACGGTTGATTTTCTCGGCCGTCTAGGAGAGGAATCATTAGAAACCCACGCCTACAGACGGTGGAGTTAACCGTCTGAGGTGACTCTCTGGGGCCGGATCTAATTTACTGTTCTATACTAGTGTGGGTTGCATCTGAAGGGTGTGTCAGCATTGCCTTATCAATCCACTTCGGATCTTTTAGCAGTGCCTTCTTTCTATCCGCGTGCCAGCGCATGAGCTTTGCTTCCTTGGGGTCCTGGAAATACCTCTGCAGACGGGGAATGAGTGGAAGGTACCACACAAGTTTTTGAGGAGCTTTCCTCCCATTCTTGTATCGAGCAGCGTTGCACACTGGACACGTGGTCTTGTCCGCATCCTCTTTCCGATAAATGTAGCAATCATTGATGCATACATGGTTTTTTTCGTGCGGTAAATCAAGAGGGCACATGACTTTCTTGGCCTCGTTTAGATTCTTAGGACACGTGTTCTTCTCCGGAAGGACATTCTTCCAGTATTGCAGACTATCGTCGACGCCAGCGTCGGTCCAATGGTGTTTTTACCTTCATCTGCAGAACATCGAAAGCTACTTTCAAGCGGGAGTCCTCCGGCCTGCAACCTGGATACAACGGAGTATTCGAATCTATCTCAAGTTGCCCCAACTTAGATTTCCCTCTAGCAGCAGCTCTATCGTTACTCATCGGCCTTAGAAGCAGTTCTTGCAAATGAGGGTCCTGCAAGAACGTAGTTAGTGGCGTCGGCGTCTCCGCGTCAACCAATTCTCCATTGTCATGTGCGGTAGGCTCTTCATCTTCTCCCCCTTGTTGTTATTCTCAACAATCATCATGTCATGCTGCCTTTATCGTCATCTACTGCAATCGGCGCCGCATGGACCTCCACGTCATCTTCATCATTCATCCAAGGGGCACCATCCATGAAACCACGCATGAGCAGATGATCCCGCACTACACCGGAATAGGGGTGGTGCAATGTCCTTAGCTTGCATTTTCAACACGGACATCTTATATCCTCCTCATTTTTATACATGTCATCCGTCGCGTGTCTCAGATATCTGGCCACTTTCCTTTTGCTCGTGATGACCATTATCGCCTGTACGGTACATATAAGCAAAATAATTAGGTAGAACCATCTCGGTTCTTGTCGTCATGCAAAATTTTGGCATGACCTCCCTACAAATGGGCCCGAGAATTTTACCAAAGTTTTGCCGAAACGGAAATGAATCAACGTTTCGGCAACACATTGCCAACTCATTTTCATGTACATCATTTTCGGACGGAGAGAACACATCATTTAGCGATCACATCCACCCATATCTCACAGTTTCATTTATTTAGTGATCACATTTGCCTAAATCTCACAATTTCATTTATGTACATCATCCAATCCATATAGTCACCTTACACACGAGAAGAGATAACCGCGAGACGACACGTCGACCAAGAGAGCTTGTTGGAGAAGGGAGAGAAAAAGTAGATCTATAGATCTAGGTGTGTGGGAGAAATTTTATTAGCTAGATCTATGCCATAGATGTAGGAGATGTGTGGGAGAGGGATTTTACTAACTAAAAGGGGTTAAATTGACCAAATTTGGTGCAAAATGAGGGGAAAATGAGTGAGGAAGCAAGAGGTATCGAGCTAAGAAGAAAGGGGGAAGTGAGCTAGCAATAATGGAGGTGGAGGTGGGTGGGGCGAGTTAAGTCGTCCAGCCCAGGTTACCTGTGGCGCACAGGCTTATCTGTGTGCGACAGGTATTTTTTTACCAGTGGCGCACAGAAATGGCGCGCGCCACAGGTACTCTCTCCCCTCTTTCCAAGATTTTGAAAATATCTAGCGCCAACTACCTGTGGCGTACACCACTTCTGTGCGCCACAGGTACTCTCTCTCCTTCTTGTTACCTGTCGCGCACGGGCCCGTGTGCGCCAAAGGTACTCTCTCTCTCCTCTTTTTTACCTATGGATCACACAATTATGCGCACGCCACAGCTAATCTCTCTCCTCCCGCGGCAAATCGGAGGGGTCTTGGACAACTTACCTGTGACGCACAGAAAATGTGGTGCGCCACAGGTAAGTTGTCCGAGACCCTTCGAGGGAGGAGAGAGATTATCTGTGGCGCGCAAACAAGGTTGTGCGCCACAGGTAACATTTCACCTATAAGCCTTTTTCTACTAGTGTGGAGTTGAATACAAGTCCACTCTTGTCATTGGGGGAGTTTTACACACTCAACATATTGTCATGTGTGGACATCTCAACATTAGTCTTTTTCAACTATTTCTTCAAAGAAGTGACTTGTGCCTTGAGCTTTTTGATTTCCTCCACATGGTTATTTTTTGTCGCAACAGTGGAACATGGGGTTCGCCTTATGCTGCCAAAGTGGGTCCACTATCTGTGGACCCACCAACAAGATGGAGAAGGCCAAGACTCAAGACTGGTAGGTGGGCCCGCTCACCTACCCCACGGGAACCCAGCAAGCTCGACACCGACGCCAGGCGGCTAAGTACCCGAAGCCCTCCCGGGGCCACTCGCCGACCCGGATACCTTCCGGGGTCGCCGACCACCCGGAGACCATGGCCAGGACCCGAGTGACCGAGTTCCCGACAGGAGGCCACGCTCCATCTCGGGTGTCGCTCGGTATAGCGCAAGGGATAAGCACGCCAGCACGTGCAATAAGCTCCAAGAAGACTTGGGCGCCAAGATGAAGGAGGCGCTCAGTGACGTCGCCTGAGAACGTGGTCGGTGGGGCTGTCAGGCCCTGTCTGCCCTGCTTTCCATAAAGGTGGACGTCCTCACCTAACCGGAGAAGGATACTGGGACGAGAGGAGGCCACGTCACCCCCTAAAGACCACCAAGGGGTTTTCTCGCCTAAAACCCCCCACGCTCCTCGCGTGACCCTTGTGGCATCCCCTTAGCTTATAAAAGGAGGACCAAGGTCACCGAGGCAGGGGATCCGAAGTTGGGAGCAAGTCAAGACTAAACTAGGGCAAGGAGGGTTGAGAAGAGAGGTGATCTCCTCTAGGTCAGGATCTGCTCTTCATCTACCTCCAGCTAGCCACTTCCCGGGAACCACCTTGTAAGCCACACCATGATGAACATCTCAATACAGACATGCAGGGAGTAGGGCTGTTAGCCTCCGGGCGGCCTAAACCTGGGTTACTCTCTGTGTCTCTGTGTTGCTCGCCTTGATCGTCGGATCGGAGAGCTTGACATCCGTCACCCAGGAGAGACGGTTCTCAGCCTCCTTCGCGGCCCGTTTCGAACCTAAAAAGGGGGTATCTTTTACTCCCGATGTTCGCACACCGAGACACGACATCTGGTGCGCCAGGTAGGGGGCGCAAGCGTTGGAATCATCTTCTTCATTAACCTCAAGATTGTCGACGACTAGATCCATGTCAAGCTCTTCGTCCTTGACAAGATTTGCTTCGAGTTCTTCTTCCCTGTCAAGAGCTGCGTCACGTCTCTATCCTCTAGCAAGATCTTCAGTAACTTCATCATCAAATGGGAACCATGTTGAGAACTCAAGAGGTCCTTGGTGAGCCAGCGTGGCAGACAACTCTGAAAAGCCGGGGGCTGGGTGAAGCTCTAGGCGCCGCCCGTGCGCTTCTCTCCTCCCCCCTAGATCTCGTCACGAGCGATCCCCGTGCGAGGGCATGGATCGCTAGCTTGGACTACGCTCACCAATGCCACGCTCAAGCAAGTTCTGCACCGACCGCCGACATCGACATCCCTGTACCATTTGTTGCCCTTCTTCACGACCATGACTGGGTTGGCCAGCCACTCTGGGTGGTAGACTTCCATGATAAACCTGGCTTCGAGTAGCCGGCCGATCTCTTCCCCGATAGCTTTTCTTCTTTCCTCCGCAAAGCGGCGGAGGGATTGCCGCACCGGCTTGGCGTCCGGTCTCACGTGTAAAGAGTGCTCGGCCAACTCCCTCCGGACGCCTGGCATGTCTCTTGGATGCCATGCGAAGATGTCCTGATTCTCACGGAGGAAGTCGACGAGCTCGCTTTCCTATTTGTCGCTGAGGCCGGCGCCCACAGTGACGCACCTCTCCGGGTTGGCGGGGTCAAGTGGGATCAGCTTGGTGTCCCTGGTTGGCTGGAAGGAGCCCTCGCCATTGGACTTCTTGGACTCGGGGAGCTCGACCGGCTCCCCGGCAACCTTTCGCTTGAGCTCATTGAGCTCGGCGCGCACGATCATGGCCTCGGCCATCTTTGCCCCGTCCTTGGAGCAGGCGATGGAGCGGCGGAAGTCGCCCGATACAGTGATGATACCCTTGTCCCCAGGATCTTCATTTTGAGGTAGGCATAGTGGGGGATTGCCATGAACTTGGCGAGCGCAGGGCGACCGAGTATCGCGTGGTATGCGCTTTTGTGGTCCACCACCTCGAACCAGATGGGCTCACAGCGGAAGTTCTCCTGCGTGCCGAAGAGCACGTCCAACTTGATCTGGCCCATGGGGGAACACGAGGTTCCCGGCACGATGCCGTGGAACGTCGTTGGGCTCGGCTTTAGGTCGGTGGGCTTGATGCCCAGCTTCTCCGCCGTGTCGCGGTAGAAGATGGCGGCGCACTTGTCGGAGATGATGTGTGGGTCCAGGACCAAGGCGTAGATGCCGGGTCGGGGCATGACCTTTGGATGGTCCTCACGCCCCCACGTGATGAGCTGCTCAGACCAATCTATGTACTGGGGGACGGGGGGACGGTAGCGTTCACCTCGGCGTGCCGGGCGCGCAGAGCGCGCTTGTCGTTGCGCTCGCTGGTGTAGATCATGTACGCGGCGTCGCGCCGCTGGAAGTCGTTGTGCCGCGCGTTGCCGGCTCCGCGAGCCGGAGATCGGCGAGCCGCTTCGCGGCGGCTGTCACGGCAGTCATCGCGTCGATCATCACGTCGGTCGTCACAACGGTTGTCACGGCCGTTGCGGTCGTCGCGGCCTCCGCCACCCGCAGCTCGGGCTAGGGGAGGCGGCAATCTCTCGTCGCGGCCGATCCGGGCTGTCCAGCTGCACTGGCGGGTGGTGTGGTTGGCCGGCTTGCCCCTGAAGCTGTGGTACCTGCAAGGCCGGTCCATCATGGACTCGAAGGTATACTTGGTCCGGGACCAATCCCGAGGTCCTGAGCTCTTGCGGCCACGGTCGCCTCCTGAGGGCGGAGGCCCTGGATCGCTGCTTCCGCCGCGCGCATGTTTTTGGCAGGTGTGTTGTACACCGGCATGACGACTTCGGCTTTCGTCCTCCCGTCATTGTTGATCCTCTCGCCAAGGGCGCGCCCCCGCGCGCGGATTTCGTCGAGCCGGCTGGGGCGCGTGCCTGCCGGAGTGCCGCGGTAAACAGACTCGTACTCGCGCATGGTGTCGAGCAGGCTACGCTGGGAGTTGGCGACGCTCAGGGTGTCGTTGGCGATGCGCTGGCATTGAACCTCCAGCTCGGCGGCAGCGGTGGCCGGGTCGGCACTGAGCTCGACCGGGCGGAGGAGGCCGTGGATGGCCGCCTCGAGGGCGCTGAGGTGAGGAGGCGCGGAAGGGGCCCCATGCTCGGCGGTGGTGCAGTTTTCGTCGGTGCGCGCGCCCGCTTGAGCGTTTGCGTCTGCCTAGGCGCGAGTGCCGCGGGTGGTGGCTCCGTCGCCTAAGGCTACGGTCATGAAGACTTCCGCTTATACTCGCGGAGCGGCTGTGGGATGGCTCTCGAAGGACAAGGCGTGTAACATCCTAAAATTTGGCCCTTCAAAAAATTCCTTTTAAAAATACTGACATTGACTTTGGATTTAAATTTCCCTCGGGTTAACGACCTTTTCGATTTTCAGTCTCTTACAAATCCTCGTCCAAGCCTAGGATCTTGTTTTTTGGATTCTCTCCCACTTGGTTACTTGGCCTTTTACCCAAAAAAAAATCTCAATACTTCCTTTTATTTGAAAAAACCCAAAATCCATTTATTCAAGCTTTACAAAGGAAGTATATTAAATGTCATCTCAAAAATTCTCCAAAATTCAGGGAATGATCCCTAGGCAATATATAGCCTATTTAGGCAAAATATTTGATTCACAGTTAAGGATTTACCTCAAATTGTTTCTATCCACATTCTGCCACCTAACTCAAAAGATTTCGAAAACTATTTAAATAATTTTCCTAATGGGAGGCAAAGACCTAGATACTAGCACAAAGGGTGTCTACACCTCAGGGCAAAAAGTTTGGCGAAACCAAAAATATTTTGCTTCTTCAAAACCACTATTTCCTTTTGACCAGTGTGGTTTTTCCAAAATTCTACATAGACCAAGTTTCGAATTTGAGAAAACTGTAGTTAGGAAAGTTGCTGGGTTTTCCATTTGGCACACAACGGCGAAAACCTCACTTCATTTGGAGCTCTGAGCTGAGAGAAACTTGCTCATGCCGCTTCTGGCATGCCCAGAACAGTGGTCACCGCCGGCGTGGTCGTGCCAGGCGGCGCCGCCACCTTGTGGTTGTCGCCATTCTGCTCCCCACCTCCCCGAACCGTGCACTATACACTTCCCTCCACTCCCTCGACCACCAACACTGGAAATCGTCGGCGCGACCACCTCCACAAGCGCCGCAGAGCTACACGACGCGTCGCTCAGCACAGTGCCACCGGGGCCCCGCTCGTCAACCACTCCACCGCGCCCCCGTGCCTATCCACCCTCCCCTGTGTGCTCGTGGGACGCTCCACCACCCGCTGCCGCCACCAGGGCCACGATGCGCCGCGCAAAATAGTGCGCAGCACAGTGCGCGCCACCTCACGCGTGCCAGCAATGGCGGCCACCCCTCGGGAGGCTATAAGTAGCCCTCCCTAGCAGCCTCCAAGCACCACACCAACGTACTCACCCTCCCAATCTTCCTCCCCTGTAGTATCGAAGCCCGGAGAGCGCCACAGCACCGGCGACGAGTTTGCCCTAGCCGCACGGGCTCTAGAAAAATTCCTCGCCGTGGGAGCTTCCCCCTTCGATTCCACCTATACACCAACTTCCTGGAGCACGATGGACCTCCCGCCGCCCTCGCCTGGGTGATTGGTGGCCGAAGCCATCGAATCCCTCCTCGACAGATCGCCGTCGCCGCGGAAGAAGAAGCTCCGCCCCTACCCGACCTCGCCGTCATCCGTGAGTGCTCGGACGGGCTGCGCCACACCTTCCCGAGCTGCCCTGCTTCCTCTTCCTCCCCTCCCCGTCCCTCTGGCCGCGGGAAATCGTCGCCGGTGAGTTCGCCGGAGACGACCAGTGTCTCCCCCTAATCTCGCGCGGAAAACGGTTTAAAACAATGGTCCACTGACTGGTGGGTCCCGCTGGTCAGATTTTTAATAATTTTCTGAAACGTTTTCTGTTTTATTTTTCTGTTTAAAATTTGGCAGATTTTAAACCCAACTTGTAGGGCCATATCTCCCTAAAAAATAATCAGAAAAATATGAATATTTTTTTGACAGCTTTGTTTTTAAAATCTCTGTCCATTGGCAACAAAATGAATTTAATTGGAATTTATTTGCTTGTATTTTATTCAATGGCTTAGAAGGGGTTTCTGATGCATGTTTTTATTCCTTTGTTCGATTTGAACTTCCCCAACGAAGTTGAAGTCGATCCCGAACCATACCCCACTGCTGAAGGCAAGCCGCTAACCCAATCTCAAGTTTGGTCGAACTTTAGAAATTTTCTTGATTGCTCAAGTTGGTTGTTGTTGCATCTCACATGCCATGTTGCATTGATAATTGTCGCATTACTTTATATTCGTTTATCTTCAATATATTGCGCATCACTCCCCGTTCTCGAGACAATGGACTGGAGGAACCGCCACAGTCGAAGGAATGGAGGAACGATGCAACTATGCTAATTTTTGTAGTCAAATGAGATGGCGCTGGCCGGAGGTATCTCTGCCACAGTCATCCGGTTGACGCTATTTCTCTTGTAGTCAAACGAGATGGCACTGGTCGGAGGTAGCTCCGCCACAGTCGTCCGGTTGACGCTATTTTCTCTTGTAGTCAAATGAGATGGCACTGGTCGGAGGTAGGTCAGCCACCGTCGTCCGATTGACGCTATTTTTCTTTTGTCTAATTTGGACATTGATACGTGGTAGCGCCCTAGTCGCCCGGTCAATACGATCTATTTACTGCTTGGATTATTATGTGAATGGCATGTGTTGCTTGGATCATGTTGGTGACAAGAATTAAAATTTGGCTAAAAAGATAACCACCTCCCTCGACTAGATTGTGTCACATAGTGCCACTCACCAAACACACCTAGCACAACCATGCGTCGTTCATATGGGCGGACCTTGGCCGAGTATTCTATCAAGCCTCCTTTGACGCCACCCTCTTGGCAAGTCTAGTCGGTTACCTTTGTGGTCAGGGCTAGTCTTGCGAAGGTTCCGGAGCTAGGCGTCGCTCATTTGTTGGGGGCGTGCCGGATTCACTTCGTCATAAGACTTGGTCCCTTGGACGTGTCGGTGGCTACACAGGGAGTGTCTGGGTAGAATAAACGGCTATGGAAGTGTGGGTTTGTACTGTCGCCGTGATCGGTTCTAGTACTGTGGTACCGGCGGTACAAGCCTAGACTTCAGCGTGTGGATAAACGTTGCAACCTCTCGAGAGTGTAAATCTTGAATCTAGCCTTGTCCCTAGGTTATGGGACGATGTTTAGGTCAAGTCACGCTATGAGTGAGTCCGGCCGAACATGGAGAATTAAGTAATATGAAACCCAACGATTATGTGGAGACTTGAGAGCCTAGCCAGAGTTGGCTAGAGGCTTGAGAGCCTAGAATAAAGCCAGAGTTGGCTAGAGGCTTGGGAGCCTAGTTATGGTTACTAGTTGTTGAGTGAGAAATGTGATCTCACTTTAGAAATACGAAACGTCCCTACTAAGTAAGTAGGTAAGTTATGTCCAACCGTTAAGCTTGGACTCGCACTTTTATACCCGAACTTATGCCATGTCATATAGGTAGACCTTGTTTGATTTTGGGCTAATGTCTTCCGAGTGCATTCAATGTACTCACCTGGCTTTTCATGTGGCCAGACCCTGCTGCACCCGTCGCGAGTACCCGTTGTACAAGAACTAGGAACCAGTATCCTAGGCAGGACCCCGTGGAATAAGGCCGTCGTTGCCACGCTACTAACTACGTACCCGCTGCGATCTCTGATAGAGGCTCGATGTTGGATAAATAATGTACATACTATGTGTGCGCTGTTGCGCGATCGCGGGAGCCTCACCCCGTGTTGTAATCATGTATCCATCCGAACTCGGAGCCATATATGTATTTGGTTATGTCTTTGTTTATCAAGTTGTCATATATCCAGTGTTTCTGGGACTGGTATATGGGGTAGCTCGATCATCTGGATTGGGGTGCCACAGAGCTTGGTATCAGAGCCTAACTGCCTGTAGGATACCCTAGTTCCATGGACGACTTAGGGTAGAGCTTGCTGTGTTGCCTGATTCTTCACTGTTTCTCTATTTGTTTGTGCTTTTGAACTTTAACGCTCACCCTTTTTGGCTTCTGTCCTTGGTACAGATGGCAGAGTTGTTCGCCGAGACCACCGCCGCACACATTCCCGGCTTTCCGCAGTTTATCCGTGAGATTTGGGACCACCTCTACCCAGGCACACCTCCCCCGACCTACCGCATGTACTACAACCGTCTCGACAGGTCCACCTCTGAGTTCACCGCCACCGTCCACTTGCGCCCAGAGCCGGTGACCGATGGGATTTTTCACGCCCTCACCTCCGGTGTCTCTACTTAGGCGACCCGAGCCATACAGGAGGCTGCAGGAGACGCCATCATCTTCCTTCGCACATACGACCCAGTCATGAGGCAGTGCACCCGTTACGTCTACTTCCCGAGGTTGGATTTAGACAACGGGGACATTCTTTTTCCCAACCCCGGTAACCCTAGCTCAGCCCTCACCTCCTTCTTTAGTACACCACCCTCCTCCACCAGTATCTCCACATCACCCTCCTCCAGTTTGCCTCACTTCGCGCTAACGTGGCCATGGCCGAGATGACGCCGGCATTTGGAGCTAGTGCTTCTCGCCGCCCACCTCGGCTCCCCATTTACCCGTAGCGCCCTCGAGCAAATCAGGAGGGGAATCGCCCGCTTTTCTGCACCCCACGTTCCGTCGCCACCTTCCCGCACTCGTAGCAGCGCCGCTCACTACTACTCACGCTTCACCCCTGAATGATCTCAGCGTCGTCGCGTCCGTGCCGACACACCTCCTTACTCCGGAGATTCCCGAGATGACCGCGCTTCACCCGACTATAGCCCTGAGGAGGAGGGCATCGACACCATCCCACCGGCGACACCCTCGAGATGGAGTTCTAGACGCTCGGAGACTGCATCGCTTAGTGTATTATACCTTTCCGCCGTATCGCGTGCTCGAAAAATGTAGTGGTAGAGTTGTATCCGGCATCTTGTATCATGTACTTTGTATCATGTATCTTGTATCGAGTAGCTTGTATCTTTTATCTTGCATCTCGTGTAAGGTAGCAAGTAGGTAGAATCTTGTAACCCTACCAGCCATTGTATATCACCGTGCTTTGTTGTCTTTGCAATCCTTGTTTCCATTTGGTTTTTCTTGGATGTTTCACTTTTTCCCCATATGGATGCTCATGGTACGCGTCACCACATTCAACCATCCAGGATGAGGCCCAATAGCGGTGCAAGTGGCAGCCAAGGAACCCCAGTTCATCGTTCCGCACGACAAGCGGGCGAGGATCCCGTGCCCCCGCAATCACCTCCTCCTCCACCAACTTAGGAACCAAGTCCAAGTCAGTTCGTGATGATGATGGATGAGCGTCATACCCAGCACCTGACTCAGATCATGAGAGAGTTTGGCACGTACATGCAGGCCCAAGGTGCCCCATGCACAGGCCACTCGAAGCTGTAAGACTTTCAGCGTACTCAACCACCAAATTTCTCGTTTGCTGACGACCCGCTTGAGGCTGACGATTGACTCCGTACTATGGGAAAGAAACTGGAGCTCGCTCGCATAAACGAGCAGGATAAGGTGCCCTTCGCCACCCACGACCTTGAGGGCCCTGCCAGCGTTTGGTGGGACAATCAAAAGGACGCAAGGGGCGATGGACCCACTGTCACTTGGACAGAATTTGAGGAAGCCTACCGCAAGGCCTAGATTCCCTATCTTTTACCTCAAATTGTTTCAATTCAATTTCTGCCCTCTAACTCAAAAGATTTCGAAAACTAGTTAAATTATTTTCCTAATGGGAGGCAAAGACCTAGATACAAGCACAAAGGGTGTCTACACCTCAGGGCAAAAGTTTGGCCAAACCAAAAATATTTTGCTTCTTCAAAACCACTGTTTCCTTTTTGACCAGTGTGGTTTTTCCAAAATTCTACATAGACCAAGTTTCGCATTTGAGAAAACTGTAGTCAGGAAAGTTGTTGGGTTTTCCATTTGGCGCACAACGGCAAAACCTCACTTCATTTGGAGCTCTGAGCTGAGAGAAACTTGCTCATGCCGCTTCTGGCATGCCCAGAACAGTGCTCACCGCCGGCGTGGTCGTGCCAGGCGGCGCCGCCACCTTGTGGTCGTCGCCGTTCTGCTCCCCACCTCACCGAACCGTGCCCTATCCACTACCCTCCAGTCCCTCGACCACCGACACTGGAAATCATTGGCGCGGCCACCTCCACAAGCGCTGGAGAGCTACACGACGCGCCGCTCAGCACAGTGCCGCCGGGGCCCCGCTCGCCAGCCACTCCACCGCGCCCCTGTGCCTATCCACCCCCCCCCGTTTGCTCGTGGGACGCTCCGCCACCCGCTGCCGCCACCAGGGCCGCGACGCGCAGCGCAAAACAGTGCGCAGCACAGCGCGCGCCACCTCACCTGTGCCAGCAATGGCGGCCACCCCTCGGGAGGCCATAAGTAGCCCTCCCCAGCAGCCTCCAAGCACCATACCAACGCACTCACCCTCCCAACCTTCCTCCCCTGTAGTATCGAAGCCCGGAGAGCACCACAGCACCGGCGACGAGTTTGCCCTAGCCGCACGGGCTCCAGACAAATTCCTCGCTGGGAGCTTCCCCCTTCGAATCCACCTATACACCACCTTCCTGGAGCACGATGGACCTCCCGCCGCCCTCGCCTGGGTGATTGGTGGCCGGAGCCGTCAAATCCGTCCTCGACAGATCGCCGTCGCCGTGGAAGAAGAAGCTCCGCCCCTACCCGACATCGCCGTCATCCGTGAGTGCACGGACGGGCTGCACCACACCTTCCCGGGCTGCCCTGCTTCCTCTTCCTCCCCTCCCCGTCCCTCTGGCGCGGGAAATCATCGCCGGTGAGTTCGCCGGAGACGAACAGTGTCTCCCCCTAATATCGCGCGGAAAACGGTTTAAAACAATGGGCCACTGACTGGTAGGTCCCGCTGGTTAGATTTTTAATAATTTCCTGAAACATTTTCTGTTTTATTTTTTTGTTTAAAATTTGGCAGATTTTAAACCCAACTTTGGAGGGCAATATCTCCCTAAAAAATAATCAAAAAAATATGAATCTTTTTTGACAGCTTTGTGTTTGAAAATATCTGTCCATTGGCACCAAAATAAATTTATTTGGAATTTATTTGCTTGGTATTTTATTCAATGGCTTAGAAGGGGTTTTGATGCATGTTTTATTCCTTTGTTAGATTTGAACTTCCCCAACGAAGTTGAAGTCGATCCCGAACCATACCCCACTGCTGAAGGCAAGCCGTTAACCCGATCTCAAGCTTGGTCGAACTTTAGAAATTTTCTTGATAGCTCAAGTTGGTTGTTGTTGCATCTCACATGCCATGTTGCATTGATAATTGTCGCATTACTTTATATTCATTTATCTTCAATATATTGCACATCACTCCCCGTTCTCGAGACAATGGACTGGGGGAACTGCCACAGTCGAAAGAATGGAGGAACGATGCAACTATGCTAATTTTTGTAGTCAAACGAGATGGCGCTGGCCGGAGGTATCTCCGCCATAGTCGTCCGGTTGACACTATTTTCCCTTGTAGTCAAACGAGATGGCGCTGGTCGGAGGTAGCTCCGCCACTGTCGTCCGGTTGACACTATTTTCTCTTGTAGTCAAACGAGATGGCGCTGGTCGGAGGTAGCTCCGCCACAGTCGTCCGATTGACACTATTTTTCTTTTGTCTAAGCTTGGACATTGATACGTGGTGGCGCCCTATTCGCCAGGTCAATACAATCTATTTACTGTTTGGATTATTATGTGAATGGCACGTGTTGCTGTCGGCCCAGTGGAAACCGGGGTTCCATGGTCCGGCCTGCCACAGCCCTCGACGCTCCGCGGGAAATTCTGCTAAGGACCAGGCGTTCAGCCTAGCGAGCCTCGCGAGGGACTTTTCCCTCGCGAGGGTTTCTTCACTCTACTGAGCTTCTCTACTAAGGACCAGACGCTCAGCCCGATGGGCCTCGAGAGGGACTTCTGCCTCGGGAGGGCCTCTCCTACCCAGAAAACCACCAAGTCCTGGCGCATCTCCGCGCCACCCTCGCTGTCGTGGGTTTGTCACGTCAGGTGTCATAGATGACTTCGTAGGTGTGGGATTACGCGAGTCAAGCATCTCCGAGCTTGGGATCGCAGGAACAAAGATCAACACAGATTTACCCAGGTTCGGCCCCCTCAATGTGAGGTAAAAGACCTACTTCCTGCCTACCCTAGATTGGTATTGATATGATAATCGAGGTGTTACAATGGAGGCGATCCGATCTGGTACTCGCCGTATGAGCTAGGGTTTAGGGCTTGATAGCTTGACCCGCTCTAAGTCCTGCGAGTCCTCTTTATATACACAGAGGCTCGCTAGGTTACAAAAGGAAACTTCCCCATAAGGAATACGTCCACAGAGGCCTACTCGGAGACTACTTGGTCTTCACGTCCTCCGGGATATGTCTTCTAGATCTTTCCCCTTATGGCGGTTCAATATTGGGCTTGCTCCCAAGTGGGCCTTTGTCCGTGCGAGTAAGGTAAGTCGCACTGGGCCGCGGGTTAATCCAGAAAGTATTCCCCCGACATTAGCCCCCAAGTTTAGCTTGGATTTCGAGTGAAGGCTTCTTCGTCTTAACAAACCCCTGAGCCGCGCACATGAATTATCCCAGCTGAACTCCAATTTTCTTATTTCCAATCTGCGACTTATAATTCTTCTTGGCGGCTCAAGAACGCGACTTAACCTGCCTTGACGGTTGATTTTCAGATCTAAACGTCTTCCGCATCTGGGCTATTTATCTTGGCTCATCGTTTTTCCCAGCGTTCTGCATCAAGTCCTGCATTACGCATCCGCTGCTCCTTTCCGCCGCCTCCAATCTCGCTTCTCGTACTCACAATCCTTCGGTGGAGATCTCCATAAATCTGAGAAAAATGTCTCGCCGCAAGTGCAACTGGGAAGGCTCGTGGGTCGACGAAGATTTCCTGGAATCCCTATCTGCACGGGGCCTTCTTCCGCCAAAAGATCAATGCGAATGGCGGGCGGCTGGTGAGGAGGTAATCCCAACCCTCAACCAGGAGAAGTAGTGATTTGCGGAGCATGTTGAGCGCGGGTTCAAGCCCCCGGGCTCTCTCTTCTTCCGCTCCTTGATGCAGCGGTTAGGTCTCCGCTTCCATGATATTGGCCCTAATTCGATGTTGCAAGTGAGCAACTTCCACGTCCTCTGCGAAGATTATCTGGGTATCCCGCCTTCAATAGATTTCTGGCTTGCTCTTTTCAATTGCAATAGTCAAAGGGAAACCACAGATGGTCCTTTTCTCCAATGCGGCGCCATTTCCTTCCAACGCCGTAGGGGTAGTATTTCCCAAAACTAACTCTTGCCAAGAAAATCAAGGATTGGCAAAGGACATTCTTCTATTGTAAAAACACTTCTCCTGAGGGTGAAATTCCTCTTCCTCTTTGGTCTCCTCTTCCCTTCGAGGCTACCGATGCTCTGTCTTCTAAACCTGATCCTTCTTCGTTGCCCTTTATCGAATCCCTTCTAGACAAGGTGAGAGCGCTGACACTCCATGGTCTCACTGGATTAGATCTCATATCTTGCTGGACTAAGTGGCGAGTTCAGCCTGTGAGTCGCCGCTCGCGGCTTATGGTGGATTTCACTTGTCATGCAAACGACGTCGATCGTACTTGCCCTGAAGATTGGGACAAAGGGGAGTGGATAAATTTCATTCGCCGAGTGACGGACGAGGATATGACTCGTATGATAACGTCGGACTTGCTCCCTTCTGGGCTGAGCACAAGCCTTTTGTGGTAATGTTTACTTGTCACCTGTTTCCTCGAAAATTCCTTCTCCAAAATTAATTATTTCTGACCTGAGCTCCTTTTCAGATCGATCCCTATTTCTGGGTTCTTCCCTCAGAGGACGTCGACTTGAACCAAGGAACCGTGGCTGAGTCGTCAAAGCAAGCCGCAGCCTTTGGCGAAGATACAGTTATGCACGAGGGTAGCGCTTCTGAAGAGGAACAACAAATGGCCGACGCTCTTCTGTCCTCGACTCCAAATACACCTTTCCTGGAACTTCCTGAGGTGCCTCGCAGGTCCTCGAAGCGTATTTTATGCCAGAGCTCAGAAGACCCCGCGCAGCCTGAGAAACGTCGCAAAGCCTTGGCGTTACTAGCAGAAACAAGAACTGCCAAATCTTTAAAACTCGCTGATCCCAACAAGGCTACTTTTTCTTCCGAGGCTGTTGCAAAGGATTGCTTCTCAATAAGCTCGGGTAATTGTTTGCGACTCTCTCCTTTTCTTTTTGTGTTTACGTATTCTGGCAAGGAATTGCTGATCACACTTCTTTTCATACTCTGTAGGTTCAGATTTGCAAGGTTTATCTTCTCCTTCCTCTGGTTGCCTGATGAAGAGTATCCGTGTCGCCTCTGGGTATGGTTCGCCTTCTTTTCAATGTTGCGGCTCTGCTAGGTCAGCTTATTAACCCATCAATGTTTTGCAGGGCCATGTCTGAAGAGGATACCAAGTCTAATTCCCATCCCACTTCTTCTCAGCAGCTATGAGCGAGGATGATGCTGCTGATGAAAACGTGGGAAACAGTAATGGTGCGACTCATCCAAGGCCCTCCCTGGAGGAAGGTATTGCAGATGCGGCTCCTGCCGCGACTCCAGTCGCAGCTCCATCCGCAACTCCTGCTGTTGGTAGGGTATCACTGAAATAGAATTCCAGCTCCAGGAAATAGTTCCAAGTCAATTGCAGATGCCATAATTGCTGCTGGAGACAAGCATGCTGCTCTGCTGCGCGGCTTAGTTGAGCAATTTTCTTCAAGTCGCCAGGTACATATACCGTAGCCCCCAAGGATCAAAACCTTGTGTCATCGCACGGGGTGTTGATTCTTTTCCTGGCTTCAAATCTCGAGCCCCCAAATTCCTGGATAATTTACCATGCGTTTTGCTCTGTTTTTTTCAGCGTGAACTGTCCTTGCTTGATGCTTCTGGCTCAATAAAGGGTAAAGGCATTTCCATAGACCATCCTGAAATGATGCAGTCTCGCCTGGAGCAGCATAATGAGGTCATTAGGGACCAAGATCAGGAAATAAAATCTCTCAAAGGTCAACTCGACTCCTGTGAAGAGCAATTTAAAGAACTTGAAGCGATATGCAGCAGCGACTCATGGAGAAAGACGAGTCATTAGATCTTTGCGAGAAGGGCTGACTCTTAAATCTGAATTGATTGATCGCCTGAAGGGAGACCACGCAAAGGAACTCGCCGCGCGAGATGAAAAATATAACTCGCTGTCAAAGCCTTTGAGGGTTTTGGCTCCATGGTCAAATCAGCCTCCTGCAGCTTGCTGGTTGGTCTTTTATTCCTTTAATCATATATTTTGGGTAACCAACGTTAGTCTCTGACTTGTTTCTTGCCTTTTCTTTCTTGACATAGGCCTGAGGCCCCAGTGTCCCGCTCCAATTTGAAGGATCAACTGGTATATCTGTCTGACTTCAGCCAGCGCTTCTTAAAGGTTACCAAGGAAGTTATGACGGTAATCTCTCCTGCGACTGATGGCCCAACATCTTGCGAGTATTGGATAAATAAACTGCTCAAGGCTCCGCATTATGTCTCTGATTGGAAACGATCCTCTGCTCGCGCCGGAGCCGCGCATGTCTTGACATTGCTCGAGCATATTATCCAGAGATAGATGTTGGCAAGGTTGCTCGCCACGGCCTGGCGATGAGCGCGATGATACTGAACTGCCAATAAGCGAGTACTTCGATATCTGGAAAGGGATGCGCGGATATGCCACAAAATTTGTTGATAACTTAGACTTGGGCACTTATCTCGATAAATTCAATCTTGATGGGAGCAAGGTGTCAAAGGAAAAGTCCTCAGGAGCTGAGTCATCTCGGGCTGCCACTCCAGCAACAGTATCTGGTGGCCCTTCTGCCTCGTCTGGCGGCGCCCTGATTATTAGGACACCTGCGACTGCAACGCGAGACAAGCCGCGCCAATTCCCACTCCTGTAGCTCGGAAGAGGAAAAATAAATAATGTGGGACATGCCCGTTAGTCTGTAAGACATTCATGTATTATAAACAGTATTTTGGTGACCTATAAGCAGGTTCTTTTCTTGATAATTCCATTAAGTAGACGCTCGCGCGGCTCAGTATTTCCTAGGAACATGTGTGTTCAGGGTCGAGAGCGGCCATGATAGGCAATCAAGCTCGATTGACGCCACACCCCAGTACTTTGGCCGCATAATGCAAGACGCTTCTAGCTTAAGGATTGCCACTAGTTTGGCAAAATTTGAGGTGCGATTGGTACTCGCGATGCTCGTAAGGAGCCCTCAAGGGTCAGTGATATATGAAATTCAAAAGACTCAGCGACTCAATGATAGTTGAGGCGAAACGACAAACCCTTGAATGTCAAGGGTGCCGGCTTTATTTCATAATCACTCGATGTTTTACAGGGTGTTACAGGATGATGCAGGCCCTTTAATGCGGGTTTTCTATTCCCCGCAGGCCATGCATACTTGATACTCATCGCACTTAGTTGCGAATTAATACTCCTAACGGAGTGGGTTGAACACCTGATTGGTTCAATTTTGAGTCGCTAAAAGCGACTCGGGTCGAGCATGATAGCTCCGATGTATGTCTCATGTTGAAGCAGAGAGCAATGTGTTGGGCGATCAGCCGCACTGAGCTGCGACTTATGTTGAGTTGAGTTGCTTTGTAAGGACTCACGATAACTGACCCTTTGGCTGGGGTTGTTGATCGAGGCTGGTCTATGCACATGCGCCATTTCTTGTCTTCTTTTTGTATCAAGCGACCTCTGGGGCATTATCTTGCTGATGCGCGACTTCTCGGTGGGTATTTACCATCCGGTGGCTGCATCCTGTTGGCCGCTTCCGCGGTACCTCCAACGCGACTCGTTTTGAGCTGCGATTACCGATCTGCGACTGATACCCATGTGAGGAGTTGGCGATACAAGCTTCTTCTGCGAGTACTGAGCCTGCGTTCTCGCATTCTAACGCTCTCTGCCTGTCTCCATATATTGTAATAACACCGTTTGGTCCTGGTATCTTTAACTGTAGGTAGACGTAGCAGGGGCGAGCGGTAAATTTGACATAGGCTTCTCTTCCAAAGATCGCATGATATGAGCTTTTGACTGCTACAACCTCAAAGTCTAGGAGCTCTGTGCGGAAGTTCCGCTCTGTTCCAAAGCTAACTTCAAGTGTTATCTTTCCGATTGGTCGCGTAACAGCTCCTGGGATTATGCCTTGAATTTCTTTCCTGGATGGTCGCAGCCTTCGTCTCGGGTATATTCATTCTTCGGAGCGTGTCTTGATATAGGATGTTTACTCTTCCTCCTCCGTCCATTAGGACCTTACTTAACTTGTATCCCGCGACTTCAGGCGTGACCACAGAGCTGGCTGTCCTGGATCTCTTACTTCTGGGGGGTGATCGCCGCGACTCCAAATAACCGATTGCTCTGTCCAGCGACGATACCTTTCTGGCGTTGAAATCTGACCGCTCTTCCGGCTTCCATCCGTTGTTTGTACTTCCACTGTATGAAACTGTCCTATGTTTCTTCTAGGTAAAACGTCAGGCCTTGACGAGAGCTAGATTTATTCTTGTGCTGCATCGATTGCTGCGAGCCGTATCTGGCGTGTCGCCTTCTTTCCACCTCCGGTAATAATGACATTGCGCCTTTGTGTGACCCGCTGGCCTGCCATCTCTCCTGCGATGTAAGTCGCAAGGCACGTCGAAGATCCCCTTGCAGTTATTAGGGAGTAAGGCCTTATCACTCCCTTGCTCCTGCATCTGGTGTGCGCGATGTTCAGTTTTCGCGACTTGCAATTTCCCTGTTGGGTTCTGTGATAAGCCGCCTGTCCCTTTATCTGTCTTTGCGTACTTGTCAGCTGTTGCCAAAAGCTGGTCGAAACTATCAATCTTGTGCTCAGCGCGACTTAATTTGTGCACCAACGGCTCAAATCTACAGTTCTTTCTCATAGCTTGTATTGCAGCTTGTACTGTTAAGTTTTTGGCGGAGCCAAGGATCTCCGCGATTCTCTTGATCCAGTCGCCGCTTGATTCGTCCTCTTTTTGAATGCATTGTCTAAGGTTTTTCATATCTTCTGTTTGGAATCTGCGATGAACTTGTCCTTCAAGTCTTCCCATGTGCTTATTGATTTTGATGGCAGCCTTAACAGCCAATCCCTAGCTTCTCCCTGTATTGCCAAGTGGAAGTATTTCGCACGTATTTCTTGAGTCACATCAGCCCCTGTTATGCTTGCCTCGTAATCTTCTATCCATAAGGCAGGGTCTTGGTCACTGCGATAGGTGGTGACTCGCTGCGACTCGTCGAAGTTCGGGGGGAAACGAGTGAGCCGTATTTCCTCTCCAAAACATGCTGGTCCTTTCAATAATGAATAGGAGTTTACTGGCGCTGAATCTTCATCTGAATCAGTTTCAATCTGGGATGGCTGAGTCGCTCCGGACGTCCGTGACTCGCCTTCTATCTTCTTTTCTTTTTCCAATGATACCTGCAAACCTGCTAGCTGGTTGACCACTTCTTCGACGCTGCACCTTTCTCCTCCCCATGATACCTCGTTTTGCGGCTCATTGGGCGTGACTCCATACATATTTGCTTGTTGTAAAGCAGCGGTTTGCAGTAGGTCGATCGCATGGCGAGCTTCCTTATCAGCTCGTGTGTCTCCAACCGGTGCTATCTTTGACAATATCCCTATCGCGGCGTGCACGTTGCTCTCTGGGTCGCCGTGGAACTGTGATTTCATCTCTCCTCTGTCCATCTTGATCTGATGTTTTTGCTGCCAACGACGGAGTCGCCACTCTTCTTCTTGGAGTTTCTTGCGCTCAGATGTCGTCTTGGTTCGACCGCCTGGTGTTTGGCTGGCAGCGACGGAGTCGTCGACCTTCTTCTTGGAGTTTTTCGCGCTCAGCCGCGAGTCTTTGTGCCTCTTCACAGAGTTCCGTCCTGATAGCTTCAATCTCTTCAATCTTGAGGTCTCCTTCCTGATTTGGTAGAGATCCCCAAACAGGTCTTGACGGGACGGGGATGGGCAGTCTTGCCGTAGCTTGTTGTAGCTCCTCCAACACGCGGACCCTGACCGGCCGCAGTTCCTTCACCGATTCGCTTCCTTGAGTCGCATATAGATCTGCGACTGACGGATCCGACGAAAACTTTTACTGATCCGATGGGAACAATGTATCCAAACTCGATGCGATCTGCCTCGGGTCCCCACTCTGAGTCGTCGATGAAGGGGACCCCATTGATGTCTTCAACTTGGCCGATGGCGATGTCCTTGAAGCCTGATTTCGATCCTGCGCGGAACGTGACGCTTTTGACCGCAGGCCCCACGGTGGGCGCCAACTGTCGTGGGTTTGTCACGTCAGGTGTCATAGATGACTTCGTAGGTGTGGGATTACGCGAGTCAAGCATCTCCGAGCTTGGGATCGCAGGAACAAAGATCAACACAGATTTACCCAGGTTCGGCCCCCTCAATGTGAGGTAAAAGACCTACTTCCTGCCTACCCTAGATTGGTATTGATATGATAATCGAGGTGTTACAATGGAGGCGATCCGATCTGGTACTCGCCGTATGAGCTAGGGTTTAGGGCTTGATAGCTTGACCCGCTCTAAGTCCTGCGAGTCCTCTTTATATACACAGAGGCTCGCTAGGTTACAAAAGGAAACTTCCCCATAAGGAATATCCACAGAGGCCTACTCGGAGACTACTTGGTCTTCACGTCCTCCGGGATATGTCTTCTAGATCTTTCCCCTTATGGCGGTTCAATATTGGGCTTGCTCCCAAGTGGGCCTTTGTCCGTGCGAGTAAGTAAGTCGCATTGGGCCGCGGGTTAATCCAGAAAGTATTCCCCGACACTCGCGAGGCGTCAAGTACTACAGAACCTCGGCGAGGCTCCAGGCCCTCGCGGGGTTCCTTGAAGTGGAAGCACTCCTGCACCCACTGCAGAGCGCACATGGGCTCTGCGCCCGCCGCAGAGTGACGCGCACGCTCGCGCGATGACGACGACGCCGCAGTTCCATTCTCATGTATAAAGTAGTCAACAAAGCTGGGGCAAGCAAAGCAGACTCCAAGGATTGCCATTTTGGTGATAAAGCGACCGGCCGCCGCTACGCTCCAAGCGCGACGTCACCGTGGGGCACGCCACGAGACTCTGCAGCGCCAGCCCACCGTCCTGGATGGACGGTGGCTTTTTCTGCCAAGACGACGTGCGCTCTGCCATGGACCGCGTCCATGGACAACCCCGACGCCGTGCGCTGTGCTCCACCTTTGCCACCATGTGGATTCCCTTCCCGCCTGTAGTTTTCGGGGAAGAGGACCGAGGAGTATATAAGGAGGCAGCGTACGACCAAGGAGAGGATCCGCATTCGATCAGCTCATTCTACACTCCACCAGCTACGTCTCAAGGAAGAAGACGGAGCTCCCTCCACCATAGTCCACCATAGCCATAACTGTGCCCTCGGCAAGCACATTGTACTGTGAACCTCTCCAAGCAGTGCAATACATCTTAGCAGGACGTAGGGTCTTTACACCTCGCGGTGGGCCTGAACCTGGGTAGCGGCTCGTGTTCATTCTCTGTCGTGATGTTCCTCACCGAGCTCGACGAGCACCGTCGCCGAGGTTGTTGAGGATTTGTTTGACGTTGTGTTCAGCCCCTTACTCGTTTCCTGGCATCTGAGGACACGCCCCTAGTTCCTGGGACTAGTCTCCGACATTTGGCGCGCTAGGTAGGGGGCTGAGGCGCGTCTTCAACTTCTTCAACCTCTCCGAGCCATGACTGACACGCGAGCTGCGCGTCTCGCGCGACGGACGTCTGGCAGAGCCAACACCGAGCCCGCCACCAACAACAACCCGCGTGGTCGCCCATGCACCAACCGCGCTTCAGAGCGCAACACCGAGCCGCGCGTTGAGCACCTTGAGGACGACGGCGGCAACAGCAGCGGCAACGACGACGACGGCGAGGGAGCTTCCTCCTTGCACCCATCCAGGCGCGAGAGTGCCTCCACGCAGAGCCGGGTGGCGCCTAGTCCAGCCACTACGCTACTTATGGCGCAGGAGCTGCTGCGCTACCGCCCCACGCAGGTGGGCCACGACAACTGGCTTGGGCTCCTCGAGGAGCTCATCAACGCCGCCGCCGTTCCTGCAGCACCCACTGCAGCACCAGTGCCTTCTCGCTCGCTGGTGCGCCACTCGGACGCGAAGGGAACATAGCGCACGGTGTCGGGGGAATAATTAACCGCGACTTATTCAAAGCCAAAACGGCGACTTCATCTTCATGATCACGCTATTATTGGGCCATGTAAAGATGGGCCGATCAAGGATCGCGTCCTGCCAAAGGAAGGCTCCAGAAGGTCGGTGGTAAAACTTGCCTTGGAAGACAAGAAGACGATCGGCTTCGTGTAGAACTCTTATAACATAGCGAGCCTCTGTGTATATAAAGAGGACTCGCATGACTTAGACAGGGTCAATCTATCAAGCCCTAAAACCTTAGCTCTTACAGAGAGTTCCCAGATCGGATCGCCTCCATTGTAACACCACATATATCATATCAATACCAATCTAGGGCAGGCAGGAAGTAGGTCTTTACCTCACATTAAGGGGCCGAACCTGGGTAAATCTGTGTTCGTCCTTGTTCCTGCGATCCCAAGCTCGGAGACGATTGACTCGCGTAAATCCCACACCTACGAAGTCATCCATGACATCTGACGTGACAAACCCACGACAGTTGGCGCCCACCGTGGGGCCTGCGGTCCAGAGCGTCACGTTCCGCGCAGGATAGATGAAAGGAGCTGAAGATCTCGCCATTGGCCACTGTCGCAGCAGTGGAACATGGGGTTCCCCTAGTACTGCCAAAGTGGGTCCACCCCATGTGGGCCCAAGATGAAGATGGACAAGACCAAGACTCAAGTCAAGCTGGCGGGTTCACCGTCAAGACACGCATGGCCTACGTCGACTAAGGGCTCCGGTCCTGGGGACCTTCCGGGTCCCCGAACCAAGCAAGAAGGCCAGGAAGGACCCGAGAGCCCGAGTTCCCGGCAGGAGGCCAGGCTCCCTCTCGGGTACTTCCCCACGTCCCTGTGGATAAGCACTCCACCTCACCGCGGAAGACTTGGGAAGCAAGGCGAAGGCAGCGCGGGCGGGAAGCACGTCCCGTGGTGGTGTCAGCTCCTGTCCACCCCAAGGCGGACGCTCCCACCTAACCCAAAGGAGACGCTAGGCTGAGGAGAGGCCACGTCTCCTCCTAAACTAGATGAGGAGGGTCCTTCACCCCGAAGGTCCCTCACGCCCCTCACGTGACCCTGTGGCAACCCCTTAGCCTATAAAAGGAGGACCAAGGCACGGAGGAGAGAGGTCGAAGCAAGGACGAACACAAGCTAGAACCAGAGCAAGACTAGACTAGGGCTGCGAAGGTAGAGAGGAAGGTGATCTCCTCCGGGTCAGGATCTGTCCTTCTTCTACCTCCAGCCAAAACCCTTCCGGGTACCCTGGGAGGTTCCATTGTAAGCCACACTATGAAGAACCCATCAATCCAGACATGCAGGAGTAGGGCTTTTAGCCTCCGGGCGGCCTGAACCTGGGTAGCTCCTTGTGTCCCTTTGGTTGCATGCTTTGATCGTGGAGAGGAGAGCTTGATCTAGACTCCGCCCAAGAAGACGATTCTCAGCCTCCTTCGCGCCCCGTGCCGAACCTAAAAGGGGGTATCCTATACTCCCGGTGTCCGTGCAACGAGACACGACATCTGGCGCGCCAGGTAGGGGGCGCAAGCGCTGGATTCATCTTCATCAAGTTCATCGGCAAGTTCTTCGTCAAGCATGCCTCCAAGGAAGAAGGGAGATCCTGCGGCGTCCAAGCCGGTCTCTCCCTCACGCACTCAAGCTTCAGCTGAACGTCGTGCTGGCGCACGGAGCGTCTCTCCGTCCCCGCCTCCCATGGAGAGGGTGGCGCCGGACGAAGTGGACGGTCGCGACAAGGACAACGGCCCTGGCGGAGCGGCGGCTCCAAAGGGCGCCACCATGCCTCCTCCTCGCTCGGGGAGAAGAGCGTCTGCAACGGCACCGGCAAGGAGCCCACCGCTGGAGGAGGGAACCACGGCGTTCGCCCCAGCGGGGATCCACGAGCATCCAAGAGCAAGACCTCCGCGCACTCGCCTTCGGACGTGCAAGCTCGCCATGATGCTCTAGTCGCTGCCAAGGCCCTGATGCAGTTCCCTCCAAGCAGCGGCGATCCCAAGGTCTACCAAGAATGGAGGACTCGCGTCGAGAGGCTCCTCGACTTCGCCGATGGTGGTCCGTGGGTCGAACCCACTCAAGCTCCCACCGTCGACAATCCCGGAGCAGCACAAGACAAGACACGTGATCCGCGAGGCCAGCCTCGTGGTGAACGTCAAGCCAAGACGGCGCCTCCTCGCACCGCGCCACCGATGGCTGATCGGCTAAACCGCGATCACGGCGAGGCCATCTCCATCGGGTCGTCTACCTCGCGCAACCCAGATCTTCGTGACGAGCTCAACAGCCGTCAGAACGAGGATATGCGCACCCGCATCGAGCGTCGCCGAGAACGTCACCGCCGGGAAGATCGGGGCATCGACCTCGCCGAAGGCTGCCTCGCCCTCGCCCGAGTTCCGCCACTTCAACTGGCCCAAGAAATTCAAGATCGACGTTCTCCGCTACGACGGCACCACGAACCCCCGGGACTTTCTGCAGATCTACTCTCTTGCTGCGATGGTTGCCGGGGCCGACGAGGTCATGATGGCCAACTGGTTCCCTTGGCCCTGAAGGGAGATGCCCAGACTTGGCTTCTCAACCTTCCCAAGTGCTCCATCCGTTCCTGGCGGGCACTGAAGGAGCAGTTTCTGGGGGCTTTCCAAGGCGGGTACGAGCGCCCGGGGGCTCCCAGTGATCTCCACGACTTCAAGCAGCTGGGTGAAACTCTCCGCAAGTTCATCCAGCGCTTCACCCAGAAGATGAACACCATCCCGTGCATCAAGGAGGAGTTGGTGATCCAGTCCTTCCACGCCAACGTCCGCAACCCCAAGATGCGCGAGAAGCTGAGCATCCATCGCGTCGATCTGCTCGTAAGCTCTGGGAGCTTGCAGATCGGTGCGCTCGAGCTGAAGAAGGAGCCAAGTTCCCCGGGGAGGATGAACCCGAGGACAAGGTCGCTCCAGCCAAGAACAAGAAGCGGGACCCTGGACCCGACAAGCGGATCTTCGTCACCGAGCCTCTTCCGAAGAAGACCAAGCCCGCGCCGACTTCCGAGGAAGAAGGTGAAGGTGATCCCTGGTGCCACATCCATCCAGAAGGCAACCACTTGCTCAAGGACTGCCGCATGCTCAAGAACCTCGCCATCCGGGAGCAACGCCGAGCTGATGGGGTCAGTCAAGACGGTTGCTACAACTGCGGCACTGCCGGGCACATCGCTCGTGACTGTCCCACGGGTCGCCAAGGCGGAGGCGGCCGTGGATGGAACCGAGGCGGTGGCCGCGGGGGCCGTGGAGGAGGACGCGGCGGTCAAGGTGGTCGCGGGTACACACTCCGGAGGCCACCCACGGCGGCAACGGGGAAGCTCCGGCTCCCCAAGGAGGCAACGGCGGCAAGTATCAAGAAGTCACGGGAGTTGTCGGGTGCATCCACGGAGGGTCTTCTCTGCCTCCCTCCAACGGCGCCTGCAAGAGACTTGTCCGGGAGCTGAACGCGGTTGCTTCTGCTCCGTCCAAGCCCCTGGACTGGTCTAGTCAAGTCATCACCTTCGACCCAGAAGACCACCCTGCAAACACTGCCGGGGTCGGGACCCTGCCGCTGATCGTGTCGCCCGTCATCCACAACTACAAGGTCACCAAGATGCTGGTCGACGGAGGCTCCAGCCTCAACTTGCTGACGGCGAAGGTCCTGGCTATCCTTCAAATCCCCCTGTCTCGCCTGCAAGACACCGGGGTGTTCCAAGGCGTGAACGGAAGTGTTACTCGACCCCTCGGGAAGATCACCCTTCCGGTCACCTTCGGCGACTCCAAGAACTTCCGCACCGAGGAAATCGTCTTCGACATCGCCGACACTCCGCTACCGTACAACGGCATACTTGGCAGACCTGCTCTGGCCAAGTTCATGGCCGTCTCCCACTTCGCCTACAACATGCTGAAGATTCCGGCGCCGTGGGGTGTGATCAAGGTCAAGGCCGACATCGACGATGCTATCTACTGCGTTCACCAGCTGAACCAGACGGTGGCAACCACGGCGGATGTCCCTCAAGGTGTACAGGAGGATGATGATGGGGCTCTCCCCGGGGGCGAAGGGCACCCGGGGGCTCCACATCTACTCCCCCAAGAAGGCGCCATTCCATGGCGATCCGCAGCTGACCAAGAAGGTGGCGCTAACCAGCGACGGAGTTCGCTCCATCACCATCGGCGCCCGCCTCACCGACAAATAGGAAAGCGCGCTCGTCGCCTTCCTTCGGGAAAACTCTGACGTCTTCGCGTGGGAGGCGTCAGGTTTACCCGGCGTTCCAAGGGAGGTGATCGAGCACAAACTGGCGGTCAATCCGGGGGCTCGCCCCGTGAAGCAGGTTCTCCGGAACCAAAGCAAGGAAAAGCTGGAATTCATCATCGCCGAGGTGGACAAGTTGATAGAAGCTGGTGTCATCCGGTCGGTTCCCCACCCAAGCTGGGTGGCCAACCCCGTGGTGGTACCGAAACCCATGACCTTCAAGTGGAGACTCTGCATCGACTTCACAGACCTGAATAAGGCCTGTCCCAAGGACCCTTTCCCCCTGCCGCGGATCGACATGATCGTGGATTCCACGGCCGGTGCGAGCTGCTGTGTTTCTTGGACGCCTTCTCCGGGTACCACCAGATCATGATGTCACTCGAGGACCAAGAGAAGACGGCCTTCATCACTCCCAAGGGCTGCTACTGCTACACCCGGATGCCTTTTGGCCTCCGAACGCCGGCGCTACCTTCCAGCGCGCAATGCAAGCATGCCTTGGGTCACAGCTGGGCCGCAACGTTGAAGCGTACATCGACGACATCGTGGTCAAGACCCGGTACAAGGACTCCCTCATCCAAGACCTGCACGAGACCTTCGAGAACCTCCGCCGGGTCAACTTCAAGCTCAACCCCGACAAGTGCGTGTTCGGGGTCCCCTCCGGCAAGCTGCTGGGTTTCCTGGTCTCTCACCGAGGGATCGAGGCGAATCCGGACAAAATCAAGGCAATCGAGCGCATGGAGGCGCCCCGGCGGGTCAAGGACGTACAGCGCCTCAACGGGTGCATCACTGCACTCGGGCGCTTCATCTCAAGGCTTGGGGAGCGGGCCTTACCGTTCTTCAGGCTGCTCAAGAATCAGGCCCCGTGGAGTGGACCTCCGAGGCCGAGGAAGCCCTGCAGTCCCTTAAGCGCTACCTCGCCTCGCCACCAATCCTCGTGGCACCAGAAGAGAAGGAGCCCCTACTACTGTACATTGCTGCCACCAACCAGGTGATCAGCGCTGTGCTGTGGTAGAGCGTGACGCTCCTCCGAAGAAGTCAAGCAAGATCAAGGGCAAGCGACCCGGGAACTCTCTCCGGGCAACCGTGCAAGAAAAGGCTGCCGGGTGACCAGGGGTCTCACGATCCTGACGTCACTGCAACCTCACCAGCGGCGCGGAGCCCGTCGGGAATGGAGAATCTCCCTCCGACGAGACTTCGCCGGGGGCTACCTCGTCCCCACCCCAAGACATCGACGTGGAGGAAGCCGAGCCCTCTCAGGACTCGGCGACCCGCAAGGTGCAGCACCCGGTCTACTTCGTCAGCGCAGTGCTGCGCGACGCCCGGGAGCGGTACCCCATGATGCAGAAGCTGCTGCTGGCAATCCTCATTGCCTCCCGCAAGATGAGGCCGTACTTCCAAAGCCATCCCATCACGGTGGTGTCCAAGTACAACCTAAGAAGCCCCCTGGAGAACCCACTTGCCACTGGTCGCATATCATGGTGGGCCATGGAGCTTCAAGGTTTCGGTCTCAAGTTCGAGCACACGGACAACATCAAGAGTCAGGCGCTGGCGGATTTCACGGCCGAGTGGACCGAGACGGCGTTCGACGACCCGGAAGAGGAAACCTGCCTCCCCGGGAAGGAAGATCCTAGCGCCTGGACCATGCACTTCGACGGCTCCTACACCAAGGGGAAAGGAGGTGCTGGGGTTGTCCTAACCTCACCAACCGGGGACCGGCTGAAGTACGTCGTCCAGATGCACTACCAAGGGAACATCTCCAACAACACGGCGGAGTACGAGGGCCTGCTCGCAGGACTTCGTGCTGCCGTCGGCCTCGGCATCAACAAGATCGTCGTCAAGGGTGACTCTCAGTTAGTCATCAAACAAGTGAACAAGGAGTACGCGTGCCCTCAGATGGCACCATACGTTGAAGAGGTCTGGAAGCTGCAGCGGCGCTTCGACAACTTCCGGGCTGTGTACGTCCCACGGGGAGAAAACACGGCCGCGGATGAGCTATCGCAGGTGGCGTCCAAGCAAGAACCAGTGCCTCCCGGGATCTACATCGAGGTCCTCAGGCGACCTTCGATCCCACCCGAGAGGCTCGCGACAAGATCTGCGCCGGGGGCTGGCGACCCTTCTACCTCGACAACACGGGTAGCCAGCCCAGAAGCTCAAGACCCGGCAGCCCCTCCAGCGGAGGAAGCTATGCTTTCTTTCCGTCGGATGGTGCTACCGGTGGAAGGAACCCACCCACCCTGGGCCCGGGACATCGTCAAGTACATCATGGAGCACGCCCTCCCGGAGGACGATCACGACGCCGAGCGGGTGGCTCGTCAAGCCAAGCTCTACGTCATGATCGACGGCGAGCTCTACCGGCGACGGGACAACGGAGTCAAGCTCCGCTGCATCCCTCAAGAACAAGGCCAAGTACTGCTACGGGACATCCACGAGGGCACATGTTCAAGTCATGTGGCATCAAGATCACTGGCGGGTAAAGTTTTTCGTCACGGGTTCTACTGGCCAACAGTCCTCAGTGATGCGGAGCAGCTAGTCAAGACCTGTGAAGCCTGCCAGTACTATGCGAAGAACATACATCAGCCGGCGCAAGCTCTGCAGCCAATTCCAATCTCCTGGCCGTTCGCGGTCTGGGGGCTGGACATCGTGGGAAGATACCGAAGTCTGTCGGGGGCCATGAATACCTTTTCGTGGCCATCGACAAGTTCACAAAGTGGGTGGAAGTGATGCCAGTACCAAGACAGACAGCTCAAGCAGCCATCAAGTTCATTGAAGGGATCGTGTACCGCTTCGGAGTACCCAACAGAATCATAACGGACAATGGCTCTCAGTTCACAAGCCGATCCTTCCTCAACTTCTGTGAAGAGCTGGGAATCAAGGTGTGTTTTGCCTCGGTGTCCTACCCAAGGTGCAATGGGCAAGTGGAGCGAGCCAATGCGGAGGTCCTAAAGGGTTTGAAGACCAAGGCCTTTGACAAGTTAGAAGACAAGGGCAAGAACTGGATTGAGCATCTACCAAGTGTCTTGTGGTCCCTCAGAACCACACCAAGCAGAGCCACTCAAGAAACACCATTCTTCCTTGTCTATGGAGCAGAAGCCGTCTTGCCAACAGAGCTCAGGCATGGATCCCCCCGGGTACTTGCCTATGATGAAGACGCACAAGCTGAGAGGAGGATTGATGACATCAACTTCCTGGAAGAGGTGCGGTGCCGAGCTTCCTTACGATCTGCTCGATACCAGCAAGGGCTCCGCCGCTATCATGATCGCCATATCCGTTCACGGGTACTGGAACCCGGAGACCTGGTTCTCCGCAAGAAGCAGAAGCTTGATAACATGAACAAGCTGTCCTCCAAGTGGGAAGGACCTTATCGGGTGACGCATACCCTGAGACCCGGAGCTGTTTATCTGGAGGACGAGAAAGGCAGGCCGGAGGGCAACGCCTGGAACATCGAGAATCTCCGGAAATTCTACCCCTGAATACGAACATGAATCGCAGATAGTTCGAGTCAACTAAGCACGCCCAAGGGGCTAGTGTTCTGTATAAGGGTGTAAGAATCGTCGCCAAGGAATAAAAGATAAGTTTTTCAATTCCGTGAGCCTCTCTTGTTGTCGTGAAGTGTGTTATCCGTAACAACCCCCAAGCAGGGGGCTGACATGGTGCCGGTGGCTGACAGGTCGAGCGCGAGTAGCCTATCAGTAGGCGCTGCCACCTGATCGTGCCGTACTGCCGCGGTAAGAAGTGGAACGGGCAGTGCTGTGTTTTAAAGAACCTAAACACAGAAATGCACATTCAACTTTGCTTGCGGGTTGCTCCGGATGAAACACTTTCACGACATGTAAGGGAGGGTCCATTCTTTTCCTACTGAAAGTGTGTTGTGTGTAGCGCCTCTCCCGGGACAGGAATGGATGCTGAAGAGCGGCTCAGGAGCTGGGTACCCGGGAAGGACAGAGTAGATCAAGGGCACGGCAAAAACCAGCTAAGTCTTTGCATGTGCATCTTGCATTCTAGGCATAATATCTCGCTCGGAGTCAATATACCACCAACCTGCGCATGCTTGACAGTTGATGAGAACCTTTGCGGGGGTAATGCGTCCTCCCCGGCGAACGGTCAGATTTCCCTTCTGGCCTAGTACCCGTGGCTGTGGAGTGGACTCCCGGAAGGCATAGTGCTCTTAGGGGTGCTGCTACCGGTGCAGGCGGTTAGAGTACTTGTCACCTAAGAGATCTCCTCAGAAAACTTGACGGCGCGTTAGTGCAAGGGAGGTTTGGGAAATGACCCCGGGAGTTGAGCCCTAGGATTGCATTCATCTGAACTTACATTCTGAATTTACAATTCTGATTACATTCAGTCGAAGCTTTCCTGGATACATATCTAGCCTATGCTACTAAGGCCAGCTCAGGGCTCCTGGCTGTGCAGCTCTGTCTTCTGTTTTATTCCGGGGACGCCTGGGTGAAAAGATAACACGCGTGCAGAATCTTGTCAGGCGCGTCGAAGAGCTCGACCCCTTCTGCCGACCAGGGCGCTCCAGGGCCAAAGAGACGGAAGATTCCGTCCGCCAGTTCGCCTACGGACTGACTCTCGGCCTGCAAAAGTCCAGTCAAGATCGAGGTCATCCAAGAAGAAAAGGCGGAAAAATGGAGAAGAGCAAACAGTGAACCTGCTCAATGGCCTCGAGTTCAGCCACAACCAAGGACAGCTCCGGAATACCGGCAGTCCTTTCCTTCAGGATGGACCACAGGTGCGTCCTCCTCACTGCCCTAATCCTTGCCTCTTCTTGGGCAACAGGACCAGAGACGGCCGCCAGGCGAGCAACATTCTGGGCAGCAGAAGAACGGGACGCAACCTCGCCATCAGTGGCTCGGGCTCCAGCTTCGCTGGGTGCCTCCGCCGCTCCTCGAAAGACGGACTCCGCCGTCGACACATCGGACAAGGCCCTCTCTGCTTCGCCGGACATTGTTCTGCGGGACGCGGGGAGGCAAAGGAAGAAGAGGAGCGGAGCAAGGCGAGAAGATGTGCAAGGGGTTGGAGTCTGGATGGTCTTTTATAGGCCTCCCACGCTCCACCTACCCCTTGACGCTACGGCTGCTGCAGTAATGGGAGCGCGTTTTGCAAAAAACTCGTTCTCATTCACACGGACGCGACACGAAGACAAGGAGGAAAACAAGATCTTCTTCATTTACAAGGACTACAAGGGGACGATCTTTTTTACAACAAAAAGGTTGGCTCCCGTCGACAAGGAGCACCGCCGTACAATGGAAGACGCTACTTCCAGAAATACGTCGTCAAGGCCGCCAAGGAGGAGGTCAACGAGATCTCCATGGCGCCCGTCCGAAGCTCCTCGCCTTCAGGAAGACGAGCTCCCCTCGACCTTGATGTCAGATGAGTTTTCCTCATCTTCATCCTCGTCGTAGGAGCTCGAGCTGCCGCTGCTGCTCTCCATGCAGCACTCCACGTCCGCCATCGACACCGAAGATCTTCACGGAGAGCGTGCATCTCCGTCGTACCGGAACACCAAGCACTGCCCCCTGGACAGGCGGCGGGCACGGGAGAACGACTTCCACCCCGGACCCAGAAGCATGGCGCCTTCAGTGGTGCGCTCCGCCATGGCCCAGGAGGGGCCATTGGGGCAGCCTTCCACTTGCAGCCAGAAGCCGGAGGGTCCGATGTCCTCCGTCGCCATCGCGAAGGAATCCGGCAGGAGAAGCCGGCTGCGAGGCCTGCGGTTCAGATCCACGACGAACTCGAACGGCGCGAAGCTGGTATGAACCATGCTCCTAGGAGGGGGAGCAGCGGTGCCGCGGCCTCCACGGCCGCCGCGACCGCGAATCCCACGACCTCGCGGAACAGCTCGACCACGAGTGGAGGGGCCACTCTCCGCAGCAGCTGAAGAAGTACGAGGGCGCCCAACTCCTCTCCTCGCTCTCGCCATTGGCGCTGGCAGCTTGTGGGGAGGCCTGGAGTTGGACTGAGGAAGAAGATGAACGAAAAGCCAGGGGTGCGCCTCGCTTTTATAGCCACGGCGGTGCCTCTGTCAAGCGTCTCCTCGGTTCTTCCGTTAGTGGGAATCGAGGGGGCCCCCGCAGTTATTCCCCCGAGCGGAGTAACTCCAAGACCTTCAAGGCCATCAATGAAGCAGAGCAAGGAAGACCAGGTGCCCGGGGACCCACTTTGACCTATCTTTAGGCCATGGCCCCGGCAGCTGGAGCAAGAGCCGCCGGGACCATGCCCGGGGGCTACTGTCGCAACAGTGGAACATGGGGTTCCCCTAGTACTGCCAAAGTGGGTCCACCCCATGTGGGCCCAAGATGAAGATGGACAAGACCAAGACTCAAGTCAAGCTGGCGGGTTCACCGTCAAGACACGCATGGCCTACGTCGACTAAGGGCTCCGGTCCTGGGGACCTTCCGGGTCCCCGAACCAAGCAAGAAGGCCAGGAAGGACCCGAGAGCCCGAGTTCCCGGCAGGAGGCCAGGCTCCCTCTCGGGTACTTCCCCACGTCCCTGTGGATAAGCACTCCACCTCACGCAGAAGACTTGGGAAGCAAGGCGAAGGCAGCGCGGGCGGGAAGCACGTCCCGTGGTGGTGTCAGCTCCTGTCCACCCCAAGGCGGACGCTCCCACCTAACCCAAAGGAGACGCTAGGCTGAGGAGAGGCCACGTCTCCTCCTAAACTAGATGAGGAGGGTCCTTCACCCGAAGGTCCTCACGCCCCTCACGTGACCCTGTGGCAACCCCTTAGCTATAAAAGGAGGACCAAGGCACGGAGGAGAGAGGTCGAAGCAAGGACGAACACAAGCTAGAACCAGAGCAAGACTAGACTAGGGTTGCGAAGGTAGAGAGGAAGGTGATCTCCTCCGGGTCAGGATCTGTCCTTCTTCTACCTCCAGCCAAAACCCTTCCGGGTACCCTGTCCGGGAGGTTCCATTGTAAGCCACACTATGAAGAACCCATCAATCCAGACATGCAGGAGTAGGGCTTTTAGCCTCCGGGCGGCCTGAACCTGGGTAGCTCCTTGTGTCCCTTTGGTTGCATGCTTTGATCGTGGAGAGAGAGCTTGATCTAGACTCCGCCCAAGAGGACGATTCTCAGCCTCCTTCGCGCCCATGCCGAACCTAAAAGGGGGTATCCTATACTCCCGGTGTCCGTGCAACGAGACACGACAGCCACATCATCACGGTCGATGGCACGCCTCTCATTGACGATTCAAGCTGGGGACCAGAAGCTGATTACCTGGAGACCGGTCGCATCATCCCGTTTGGATCTATCAACGTCTTCGTTGGTTTCATTGGCGGCGGATCTGTTAGCTCAGCCAAAGAAGACGATCACTAGTAGGAAAAGGCCTACCGCTGGCGGACGGAAACGTTTTACCGCTGGCGGGCGGCCGTCCGCCAGCGGTAAGGATCGTTACCGCAGGCGGGCACTACTTCTGCCCGCCCGCGCGAGGTTTGGCAGCGCTGGCGTGCAGCCTCGGCCGCCAGCGCTAAGGTACCACGGCCGCCAGCGGTACGCCTCGCTGGTAGGAGTTCTGAGAGGGCTGTCTGCCAGCGGTACGCCTCTCTGTCCGCCAGCGGTACATTTTCGTGGTATTTTTTGTTTTTTTTAAATAACATATTACAGCAATATATCAAATATAAATACAGTATATTCAGGTAGAGCCGACCAAAATGACAATAGTACCACATATAGATGACCAAATTGTGATACACAAATACATAAGTTCATTATCACATGCATTACAATACCAAAATAAGAACCACAATGTGATACACAAATACATAAGTTGTCATACACAAATACATCACATAAATGATAGAGAACCACAATGTTTAAGAGAGGGCGCGATCGATGAAGTTGGCGTTTCGATCATCCGGTTGTTGTTGCTCTCTTTCAGTGGCTTCAAGTCGTCTTGGCGTTGACAACTTCCCCACTAGTTTCTTCATTTGTAAGTATACACAAAAGGCAAATAAAAATGTTAGCTAGCAACTAAATTGTTCACATGTCGTGCAAAAATAAACAAAGTGTACACAAAATAAACTAAGCAACCTTGGAAGAATGCATGCCTCATACTTAGGTTCGGACACACAAATTCAGAGACGGCGTCAGTGAAATCCAGTGGGATGCAGAAAATGTGTATTCGTGCATATCACAGGTTTCACTGACGTCGCCTCCGGATCACATAGTGCCACATCATTTTAATCATCGGCATTGTAAAGGAATGAAGTATTATTGGAAGACTTAGACAAAACAAGATTCAAAAAAATATTATGCCTCATACTTCGAATATTATTGGAAGCACACAAGGAATTCAGATAACCTTGTTGAACCAAGTAGGAGGCACAGAACTTGTATGTGTGCATGATACAAGGTTCAACAAACTATCAGAATTCATGTAGTGCGCCACATCATTTTAATCATCGGCATTGTAAAGGAATGAAGTATAATTGGAAGACTTAGACAAAACAAGATTCAAAAAAATATTATGCCTCATACTTCGAATATTATTGGAAGCACACAAGGAATTCTGATAACCTTGTTGAACCAAGTAGGAGGCACAAACTTGTATGTGTGCATGATACAAGGTTCAACAAACTATCAGAATTCACGTAGTGCGCCACATCATTTTAATCATCGGCATTGTAAAGGAATGAAGTATAATTGGAAGACTATAGCTAGGCAATTTAAGAGAGATGGTGTAAACTAGAGCTAGGCAATTTAATTTAACAAGAGTACTAAATCGGCAACACACCTTTCACTTCTGGCTGATCGTGGTCGGCCTTGACATTGGCTTCGGCGGGAACGGTTCAGAACCATTTAGAGAGTTGAATGGTCTGTCGTCACACTGTTGTGCTATGCGATTTTGTATATCGACATTAGATGGGAATGCACCTTCGTAGTAGAACACCCCGGGTGGCGTTGCACGACAAACATCCGTGAAGATTATTGAAGCAAACCTCTTCTGGATTAGAGCAAACTTTTCCAGGATATCAGCATCAGTGGATTTCGCCATGTCTTTGCACCATTTATCCATAGCAACTGGAAATTCTAGTCTTCGGTAATTCCGTAAGAACTGCTCCATCAGATAGATGACATACCATGCCTCCGTCGGACTGCCATGCGCCTTCTTGATGCAGGGTAGATCCACTTTGTGGACGAACGACATCTTGCCTCGCTTAAGGTTTAATCTTCTTACGATGCCTTCATTTTGATAGCAGTAACCGTTGAGAGCATCATCGAGAACACAACCGATGTGCTTGTAGTCTTTCTTCTTCTCTTCACTACCCGCATCGAGATAGAAGGCCTTCGACTCTTTAGGGTACAGAACGATGAGGGTGCCATCTTGGTTCCTGCACAAAACAATGAAAAGAAACCATCATTCGCACTTATGCAAAATTAACGATAAAACGTACGAAAATATGTTATATATGACTTACTTGGGAAAGTAAGGCATGAGAAAGATGTTCTTTCTAGTATTTGCAACGAAGATATCTTCGATGAACTTTGTCACGCGTGTCCTACCCACCTGGGTGCTCACATAGCAGTCGGACATGTAGTAGGGGTCGATTATCATGATGTCTCCGGCCGACTTATCATTAAGGAGCTGGTGCGCCATACTTAGCACAAACAGGCGGACCATGGATCGGTGGAGTGCTTTCATGTGGTACATGTTAAAGATGTAATCAAATCTGACAAAGAGCGTGTCTCCGGGGTTTTCATGGAGAAAGCCGGGAAGCCTTGGTACCTTTGCTATGAAAACCGGGTATACGTGAAGTGCTTCCCTGAGAAGTTTGCTCTCACAATAGAGAACCTGTTCATGTAGCGCCTTCATCTCCCCAGACAAGCAACAGGACCACTTCAGCGGCAGGATCGGTTTAGCCATCACATGAGTAGTATGCCAATCGGGGATGGTTATCCTGTCCTGAACTCGGCGCAACTTCAACTTAAATCCCTCCACTGGCTGGCTCATGGACTCTTCAACGCCATGTTTCTTCCTTTTTTTCGACACCACCTTCTTAGGGAGCTTAGCTATCGTCTCTTGGAGCACATCATTGAGTGTGCCCTGGCTGAGACCGTCAGACTGCTGATGATGAGCTTCAGGCAATGGTTGAGAACAGAATAGACGCTTTGTGACATTATGTTTCTCAGGGAGAGTAGGGATCACAGGACTATTCATCATCAGATCACGGTCAGCTTGATCAAAAGGACTGACATCGTCCAAATACGCCATGTAGGCATTGGGGTCTTCATCATCAGCTGGTGGAGTGGCCTTTCCTTGGCCAGGCGGCGTCGACCCGGGAGGGTCCAAACGAATTAGCGCTTTTGGCCATAGCAAGGGAAAAATCAAACATTGCTCTAGGCTTAACTCACTTTCGGCTTCGAGGGGTTGAGTTGGAGGATCCAAAAAACCACAACCCGGGAACACCCGAGCCAATGAAACCTTATAACAATCATCAGGAATAGGCCGCTTGAGATGGGTGCGGATAAGTGGTGTCTCAACGCTTGCTTTGGCCACTTCCTTCATCTCATCGTCCACAAATAGGAGCAAAGTGCATCTTGTATGGTCGGCCTGTTCACCGTTCACAAGTAAGGCGTTAGATAGGGTGTCATACAAGAATGAAGTAATATATAACATGGCTAATTAAATTACCGTGAGGGCGTTGAGCTCGTCTAATGGCGACGGACCGGGGATGGCCCCCGGCGTGCAAGAGATGGACGGGCTGCTACGCTCTGCGGAGCCATGTACGTGTCTGTCGGGATTAGGGTTGGCGGGTGGCGTTTGTTCGTCTCTGTCAGGATTAGGGTTGGCAAGTGGAACATTGTTGGAGTTGTTGCTACCTTGGATGCTGTGTGGTAAGCTGGGAATGGGCCTAGGTCCTTTTTGCCCCCCTCAATCCAACTCCCAAACTCCTCATATATGGTCGGAAGGATGGCAGCCACGGCCTTTGTCACTGCGCTGTCGATGTTGGCCTGCATGGAACTAGCCCTCCTTTCACTTCGCTCCTCCTTGGACTCCGGGTAGTAATGCGACCGTTTGCGACCAACTCCGGCCCCGATCACCCGGCCACGATGCGGCGGAAGTGTCACCTCCTTATTCTTTCTCTTGTTTAGCGCCCTGTGGAAAGAGGTGTCCCACGGGGCCTTCGTCACAGACGATGAGTCGCTTTGAGAAAGTTGTTCTTCTATCTCAATATTCTTCTCAAGTTCCTTGATTGTCGCGTTCAAGGCAAGTTGCCCTGGATTCTTGGGGTCTTCCCTGTAATGGGCTCTGATATATCGTCTCGCCATTGGGTCTTTGATCTTGGCATAGGGGTCTGGCCCTGTCCTTTCTCTGTCCTGCTTTTCCCAAATAGGGTCTTTCCCGTCGTATCCACGACATCCGAGATTGTGGGGACCTAAATTCTTCCCATGCATATCTTTCCCCCACTTAGATAGCGCCTTTGTTGAAGCTAGGTCTTGTTTATCCTTGAAAATGTTGTAGTCTTCTTCAGAAATGGAGGGCCAGTTGGCGTTGATCTTTGCGTAATCATCACCAGCAACAATGGCCTTTCTCACATCTGATTTCCAAGTTGAAAAGGCTTTGCTGAACTTGCCGAGAGCGAATGTGTTTACGATATTGCCCTTCAAATCAAGGTTGTCGTAGTCTTTCGGGAAACGGTACGATGCGTGCAACTTGGAAAGAAGGTGTGTGGCCACATGTGAGTTCTCTTTATCCCTTATGTTCTCCTGGGTGATGTTGCCGAAGTCCCGCACAATGCATCCCAAGGCTAAGCCGTACCCTTTTGCATATTTATCTGGCTCCGTAGGAAGCCCATGTGGGTTCACCTCAGTAAATGTCAGTCGACCGCTACCTAGCTTGTTTCGGCGTCTTGGCTTACGTTCACGCGTTGTTCCGCCAGCAGATGTGGTCTCGTTACCACTCTCTTCGACAGCAGATGAGGTCTCGGGGCCACCTCCACCAGATGTGGTCTCGGGGCCACCTCCACGGCCAGCAGAAGTGGTCTCGGGGCCACCTCCACCAGATGTGCCCTCTTCGCCACCTTCGACGTCACGAGATGTGGTCTCGGCATCGGAATTGTTCGGCACATCCATCTCGGCATCGGAATTGTTCTCCAAATCCATCTCGGCGTCGATTGACTTCCGAACCATCTTCAAATATGGATCCGGCTCGTTGACTCCACCTCGAGAAGTCCCGGCCTCCATATTGTTAGCCATCTGCGCGCACACACAAAAATTCGTAGTTAGTAAAACAACACTGTAAGGAAAAATTCACTTGGATGGTGATGAAAAGTTCGGGTACTCCATATGTCATAATTTTAGCAAGTCATGCCAAATTTCACGAAAAAATTCGGCATGACCTTTGCTAAAATTATGTAATATGGAGTACCCGAATTTGCCGGAATGGAAATTAATCAACATTCCGCAATCTCAAGGGTCTCTAGGGTACCTGCAAACATTTCACCACCACACAAGACCGCATTCGCAACGACAATGCCGCACATATATATATATCATCTCCACAATGCCGCACACATATATCATCTCCACAAAGGCAAACATATTTGAAATGCCACAAACAGCCACAATGCCGCACACATTCTTAATTTTGAAACCCTAATCTATCAAAATATTGGGTCGGGCAAACCCACAAACACCTTGTGGGTGTGGGTGCTAGCTAGGAGGAGAGGAGGGGTGCGGCCAGCTTACCTTGGCCGGGCGGCGGGCTGAGGTGCGGGGGGCGCTCGGGGCCGTCGACGGTGTCGTTGCCGCAGTCACGGTCGCGGTCGGGGAGGTCGATGCGGGGGCGCGTCGGCGTTCGTTGGGGAGGCGTGGACGCGCGAGAGAGAAGGGCGGCGAAGGCGCGAGAGAGGAGGACGGCGTGGGCGCTCGGGGTGGCGTGGGCGGCGGCCGGTGGCGACGGCGAGCAGAGGCGGCGCGGGAGGCGGCGGCGGGAGTGGGGAAATTTGGAGAGGGAGAGGGCGCGCGTGGGGAAAAATGGGGAGGGAACCGCGCAGGGGCCACATGTAAGTGGCCACACATACCGCTGGCGGACGGAGAAAAGGGCGCGGGCGGGCCCCACATGCAAGTGGCCGAAATATACCGCTGGCGGACGTCGTTATCCGTCCGCCAGCGGTAAGGTCTGTTATTTTTATTTTCTGTTTTTCTATTTTTCGTTTATTATTTCAAAAACTTTTTTTCTCCCGCACTTTCGTGCGCTTTCACACTTTTCGTCTCCTGCGCCGTTGTGCGCGCTTCAATTAATTTGGAAGATGATCGGTCGCCGGCCGCCGTTTTAATTGTGCATTTGGAAGATGATCGGTCGCCGCCGTTTTAATTGTGCATTGGAAGATGATCAGCCGCCGCCGTTTTGATTGCTGCCCGGCCGCTGGCCTCCCTCTCTGCCCACCGGCCTCCCTCTCCACCCTATATAAAAGGCCACTAATCTATGGCCTAAGCACACACAAATCTCTCTCTAATCCTCTCTCTCTACTATATATTTCCAATGGATCAACCACTCGCGCGCGTTCCATGGCCTCGGCCTCGGTCTCGGTTGTACTACTTCCCCAAGGAGGGTATGAGGTTCAAGGTGTGGGTCACCCTCCGTGCATCACGCGTGGAGAGGTGGATCCGCGACGTGAAGAAGTTATATCTCGACGCCGCACCGATCAAGTGCGTTGGACTCGACTGCGAGTTCACCGACGCTCTACCGGTCCACAGAAGAATCTTCCACCCGAGAAACAGCAGCGCGCCGCCGTCCTTCAACTCTCGGTGGCGACCGAGACACTTGTCTTCCAGATCTGCTGGGCTGATCGGAAGCCGCAGCTCCTCGTGGATTTCTTAGGTGACAAGACCATCAAGTTTTACGGCGTGGCTATCCACAATGACTTGCGGATGCTGCGCTGCTACGGAATTGAAATTCCGTCCGCGGTCGACCTCCAGAGGGATAGGCGGAACCCAACCGGCAATCCTACTCCGAGTCTTGTTGCTCTCTCCAATGCTATCATTGGGACAAAACTGGCCGAGAAGAAGAGGAAGAAGAAGAACGACAACGACGAAGAAGACCTCCGGATTCGTGGATGGGGCAACGTGCCATTAAGCTACGAGCAAGTCGAGTACGCCGCTCTTGACGCTCGCCTCGGCTTCGAGATTGCGCAGAAGTGGGATAGTCTAAGTGGCTATAATACCAATGGCGACCGTCTTAATGTCGTTGATGCATGAGTAGTCTATATAGCTAGATCGATGTGTGTGTGCGCATGCCGTTGTGTCTTCTCTCATATATATGTATCCGGTTGCAATATTAATTAAGGATCGAAATATTTGGATTTCATATCATGCATTTTTTCCGATCGATCGAATTCATCATAAATATTAATTACTTTAATTTGTAATTTCGATTTACCGGAGAAAGCCGGGAAAGCGCGGGGGAAACCGTGAAGCCGCGCGCGAAACTGGGAAGAATAATTAACCGTGAAGCCGGGAAGCCGGGAAACCATTGTTAGTGTACTAGTTGCTATGTGAAATGATAAACTTGATTTTCGACAAAAGTTTCACAAACATTCTTCACAAAAAGCACTATCATGTAGAAACATCTACAAGTGATCAATTCGATCAAAATGACCAAGTTATGTTAATTCTCAACGCATAGTTTGTGATAAAGTGCTCATATTCGACACATAGGTGTGTCTTGGTATAGGAAGCAATGGTTCCTAAGGAAATTTATAGATTGTTTTTATAAATCTAATTTTCCTAGTTATTTGTATTACAGGCAAACTTAGCGCTAGCGGACGATCTAGTGTGCCCGCCAGCGGTACCTAACTGACCACTGGCGTACCATTTAGCCTGCCCGCCAGCGGTACTGTCACTATTTTTTTCCGAACTGAGCTCAGCCGCATCCACTACTGCTGGCGGCCCCTACCTTGCGTCCGCCAGCGGTACGTTAAGTATCCCTGGCGGGCATGTTATGTGCCCGCCAGCGGTAGTTTGCCCCGCCTCCTCCCAGATTTCTGCTCCTACCGCTGGCGGGCAGTGTTCCTGTCCGCCAGCGTTACGTCCAGAACCAGTGGCGGACACGAAAAACCGCCCGCCAGCGGTCGTAGCGCTGGCGGACGAAACTTCTGTCCGCCAGCGGTACGCTGGTGGCTATAAGCCTTTTCCTACTAGTGGATTCAGCAGAAGAAGTCACCGGTGACGAAGAAGAGTCCCTGGAGAGCATGGACTCACAAGAATTTGGGTCCATCATACCTGCCCTTGAAGAAAGTTACTGGGACTACGCACCAGTATCAGAACAAGAGGCGGCACAAGTTGGAGTCTACATGACCGGAGGTGCAATCACGTCGGGAACGGTAGGAGAAGCCAAAAGATCGGCACCCCCCGGCAACCCGCTGCTTATCCCGGTGTCAGCCGCAAACGCCGCTGTCCGAGCGACGGAAATTGAGGCCGCCAGGGCCGAGCTCCTGTACGAGGTTCGGAGGATGGAAGCAGAGCGCTACAGGCTCGAACAGGTGAACCAAGGAATCCAACAGGAACGGCAAAGGATAGCCGCGCTCGCCGCGACTCAAGAACAAGTTGACTCACAGGCGCAAGCGCGCGCGACTCAACCAACGATAGAACTTCCACCCACTCCAGCTGCTGGAGTCCAACCAGTCACAAGGATTTTGGAACCATGAATTGTCCACGAAGCCCAGCAACTACCATCGCAACAACCAAGGAGGTTTCACACCCCACAAGGCCACTACCAAAGCCCGGTCGATAACATGTATGCTGCGGCTAATATCTTGACACAGATGGTACCAACAGGCGACGACCCAATCAACACTGAAGCACGGTGTGCGATACAGATGTTGAGCACTGTTGTCCTGCAATAGGCCAACAGGGCAGAAGCCGAGGGACAGCAGCCCACCGTACCGGCCAGCCACGGGGTTGCAGCGGAAACAAGCGTCCAAAGCAGGCCACCAGAGGATACATCAAGGGTCGCGTAGAGGCAGCAGGAACAAGCCGCCGAAGCACAGGCTATCATGCCAGGGATGCAAACGTGGCTCGTGGAAGTTAACAACCCCACGGGCACATCCACAGCTTTGTCCTCGCGACTCAAGGGTCCGGCATGTTTTACTGGGAAGATCAGATCGGAACCCTTCCCTGAATATTTCAAAGGACCACGCAAGGTGGCAAACTATAACGCCAGCATGGACCCTACCACCTGGCTAAACAACTACGAGATGGGGATGAGTATTTTAAATGCTTCAGAAGAGATATGCGCAAGGTACCTCAACATGATGTTGGAGGGCGCGGCTCACATATGGCTACAAAATCTACCCCCCAACTCCATAAATACCTGGGAAGAGTTAAAAGACGCTTTCGTCAAAAACTTCTAAGGAACCTGCAAGCGACTCTGCAATATAGAAGATCTAGAGCGTTGCGTTCAGAAGAAAGGCGAGTCAAGTCGCCACTGGATGAGGAGAGTGGCAGAAATTATACACTCCTCAGACAACATACCTCCAAGCTCAGCTGTCCTACTCGTGGAGAAAAATTGTAAGTTCGAACCACTGATCCATAAGTTAGGTCGCATGAAGGGCAAGGTCAAGAGTCTCAGCGAGGTAATGGCTGCCGCTAACAAATACGCTGACTCGGACAAGACCCGAGATGTGTCAGATGGAGAAGAGGAGAAGGTCGCTGTTGAAGGAAAGAAAAATACCAGCAAGCCTCAACAGCAACAAACTAGCCACAACAACACGAATCAAAACAAGCGCAAGAGTGAAGAAGGAAACTCTGGGCTTGTCGCCAACACACGTGGAGGTTTCAGGGGCCAATGAGGAAGAGGCCGAGGAAGCGGCTCTCGTCCAATTAACATGGAAGAAGTTTTCAATAGGCCGTGCGATCTTCATACGGGAGGTGACGGGCGACCAGCGGACCATACCAAGGCGCAATGCAATTATTACAAAAATGGAAAGAAGAAAGCCAACACAACAGGGGAAACCACCATGAAGGAAACCCTGGTGCGACTCATGGTTCAGGCGCCGGGCCGTACAATGCGAGTAACCCCAGGCAGGTGGGGCAGTACCATACAATAGTTATCAACACCTCCAAGAGGGAGGAGAAATTAGGTCGCAGAAGCCAGCAAGTAAACGCTGTGATACCAGCAACCCCCAATTGGCTAAAGTGGTCAGAACATGCAGTCACTTGGAGTCGCGACGATCACCCGCCGCAAGTGCGAGAACCAGGGAAGCTGGCGCTAGTTGTGGCACCCTACGTAGCTGGATACAAGCTAACCAAAGTACTTATGGATGGGGGAAGCAGCATAAATATCATGTACTACGATACGTTCAAGCGCTTGGGGCTCATGGACTCCAGCCTGCACACGACGACCATATTTCACGGCATCGTCCCAGGAAAGTCAGCACAGCCAGTGGCAAAGATAACCCTGGGAGTAACCTTTGTGACGGAAGAAAACTTCAGAAGCGAGTTCATATGCTTCGAAGTGGTAAAATTCCAGAGCCCATATCACGCCCTGTTCGGACGAACAACGTTCGCCAAGTTTATGGCCAGGCCATGCTACGTTTACCTACAGCTGAAAATAGCAGGACCAAGAGGGGTCATCACAGTGCACGGCGATAGAGAAAAAGCAATAGAGTGCGAGGAAGGAGATGCAGCCTTCGCAGAATCAGCTTGTACCGCTGAAGAGCTAAAGAGTTTTAAGTCGCAGGTTGATCCCAATGATATGAGCGTAGTTACCACGCCATCTACCGAACCACCAATGAAATTCAAAGCGGCCCAAGACACTAAGCAGATAGACCTTGTTCCTGGCGACTCATCCAAGCAGGCGAGCATCGGAGTCCACATGGAGAAAGAACAGGAGCGGGCACTCATCGCTTTCCTTCAGGAAAACAAGGACATCTTCGCATGGAAACCATCAGATATGCCAGGGGTACCGAGGGAATTGGCAGAACACAGCCTTAACGTGAACCCCTTGGCCAAGCCAGTAAAGCAACCACTGCGGCGTTTCCACGACGACAGGAGAAAAGCGATAGGGGAAGAAATAGCTCGCCTATTGGCCGCAGGATTCAACACAGAAGTATATCACCCGGAGTGGGTGGCAAACCCAGTACTAGTTATGAAAAAGAACGGCACATGGCGAATGTGCATTGACTATACCAGTCTCAACAAAGCCTGTCCGAAGGACCCATTTGCCTTGCCAAGGATTGACCAAGTGATTGATTCAACGGCCGAATGCGAGTTGTTATGCTTTCTAGACGCCTATTCAGGCTACCATCAAATCAAGATGAAGAAGGAGGACCAGGAAAAGACATCCTTCATCACACCCTTTGGTGCCTTTTGCTATGTAAGCATGCCCTTTGGATTGAATAACGCAGGTGCGACTTACCAGAGGTGCATTCAAAGTTGCTTGCATGAGCAGATAGGTCGCAACGTTCACGCCTATGTGGATGACATCTATCTATCTATTATATTATTAAAACAACAAACAATCAACTGTGAAGATTAATCGCTCTAAAGTTAAAACATCTCAATGGTTTAGATACACCATCGTCCACGACAGTTTTTTTTACCCCGGGAGATCCACCGCACGTTATCCTTTTGCGATTTTGAAAGGAGACGTATACAAGCTGAAGTCTGACTGAGATTGCCAAGAAAATATAACGCAAGAAAGAAGGAGACGTGGTCCAAATTGTAAAGAAAATCTAACGCAAAAAAAGGAAACGTCCAGAACTGTATATAACGCAACAAAAAAAGAAGGAAACGTGGCCCAGATTGCCAAGAAAATATGACGCAGAAAAAGAAGGAAACACGTCCGGAACTGAAGCTGTCCAAATAGATCACGACTCATAACGATCAAAATAAGGACACACAAGCACATTTAAAAAAAAGACAAGCAGACATATCGCCCTAAAAGAAGAAAGGAAACCATGTGATCGTCTTCAGAAAAAGAGGAGTCAGATCGATTTCTCTCCAGCGGGCATGCGCCTTCCTCCTCGATTTGGCGACGACGACGACGAATCTGCCAACCATGTGAGCGTTTACCCTTCCTCCCGTTGGCTCAGAAATTGCAAGTTGGAGAAGCGGCCACTGCATCCCCATGGCGTCTTCACCGCATCGAATAGATTTCACGGCTCAGCAACGGCAGGGCGGCAGGACGGCAGCACAACAAAGTCAATGGTTTAGATACACCATCGTCCACGACAGTTTTTTTTACCCCGGGAGATCCACCGCACGTTATCCTTTTGCGATTTTGAAAGGAGACGTATACAAGCTGAAGTCTGACTGAGATTGCCAAGAAAATATAACGCAAGAAAGAAGGAGACGTGGTCCAAATTGTAAAGAAAATCTAACGCAAAAAAAGGAAACGTCCAGAACTGTATATAACGCAACAAAAAAAGAAGGAAACGTGGCCCAGATTGCCAAGAAAATATGACGCAGAAAAAGAAGGAAACACGTCCGGAACTGAAGCTGTCCAAATAGATCACGACTCATAACGATCAAAATAAGGACACACAAGCACATTTAAAAAAAAGACAAGCAGACATATCGCCCTAAAAGAAGAAAGGAAACCATGTGATCGTCTTCAGAAAAAGAGGAGTCAGATCGATTTCTCTCCAGCGGGCATGCGCCTTCCTCCTCGATTTGGCGACGACGACGACGAATCTGCCAACCATGTGAGCGTTTACCCTTCCTCCCGTTGGCTCAGAAATTGCAAGTTGGAGAAGCGGCCACTGCATCCCCATGGCGTCTTCACCGCATCGAATAGATTTCACGGCTCAGCAACGGCAGGGCGGCAGGACGGCAGCACAACAAAGTCAACTTCCGGCAATAATCACAATTCTTCAGGTAACCCATTCAATCTTCGTGTATGTTTAGATCTTCCCATCATGCAGTTTTCTCACAAAGAACCTGCTTTCATGTATCAAGTCACCCATCGGCAACTCTTGCTTGCATTGGAAAATCGATGGCGGCCGAGCAGCAGCATGCAAGCACATCAAAGGCACGCCATCGACTTGAGGCAATAGCTCCAATCTTCAAGTAACCCTGCAATTTTCGTTGTGTGTTGATCACCCCCTCCCAACATGCAGTTTTCTTACATAGAACATGCTTTCGTGTATCAAAGGCACGCCATCGGCAAATCGACGGCACGGCATGGCAGCAGGACGCAAGCACATCAAAGGCACCCCATCAAATTCAGGCAATAGATGCAATCTTGGGTTAACCCCTGCAATCTTCGTGTGTGTTTAAATCTTCGCCTGCCAACAATGTAGTTTTCTTACAATCAGTTCCCACCGTGCAATATTAAAATTAAGTTAGATTTATTTTTTCAGATTAAAGTATCAAATTCATATGTACCTGAGAATAAATAACTATTTCTAAGCAGACATATCGCCCTAAAATAAGAAAGGAAACCATGTGATCGTCTTCAGAAAAAGAGAAGAGTCAGATCGATTTCTCTCCAGCGGGGATGCGCCTTCCTCCTCGATTTGGCGATGACGACGACGAGTTGAATCTGCCAACCATGTGAGCGTTTACCCTTCCTCCCGTTGGCTCAGAAATTGCAAGTTGGAGAAGCGGCCACTGCATCCCCATGGCGTCTTCACCGCATCGAATAGATTTCACGGCTCAGCAACGGCAGGGCAGCAGGACGGCAGCACAACAAAGTCAACTTCCGGCAATAACCACAATTCTTCAGGTAACCCATTCAATCTTCGTGTGTGTTTAGATCTTCATGCAGTTTTTTCACAAAGAACCTGCTTTCATGTATCAAGTCACCCATCGGCAACTCTTACTTGCATTGGAAAATCAATGGCACGGCCGAGCAGCAGCATGCAAGCACATCAAAGGCACGCCATCGACTTGAGGCAATAGCTCCAATCTTCAAGTAACCCTGCAATTTTCGTTGTGTGTTGATCACCCCCTCCCAACATGCAGTTTTCTTACATAGAACATGCTTTCGTGTATCAAAGGCACGTCATCAGCAAATTGACGGCACGGCACGGCATGGCAGCAGGACGCAAGCACATCAAAGGCACCCCATCAAATTCAGGCAATAGATGCAATCTTGGGTTAACCCCTGCAATCTTCGTGTGTGTTTAAATCTTCGCCTGCCAACAATGTAGTTTTCTTACAATCAGTTCCCATCGTGCAATATTAAAATTAAGCTAGATTTATTTTTTCAGATTAAAGTATCAAATTCATATGTACCTGTGAATAAATAACTATTTCTAAAATTGTTCTGAAGGCAAGAACTCTATGGCGTACAAGAACTTAACTGAGCTAACCACAAGTGGGCAAGCATGTAACATCAAAGTCAAAGTAATAAGAATGTGCGATTCAATCAACCCTCTGACTGGAGAATTTATAAGCATCGGCGTGATCTTGAAGGACGAACAGGTATTTTTTTTTACATATTTAACCATGGATTTCTTCTATTGTCTAACTACCGAGATTTTATTTTCCATCTGTTTTTAATTTTCAAGGGTGATATGATATGTTACTATATGGAAGAGTATTGTATATGTTATCAGCAACTTTAAAGTTGTAGAATCAACAAAATATCGCCATATCAGTAACGAAATCAAAATTACTGGTAAAGGAGGTGAAGGGAGCATCAGATAACTTTCCAGATTGCTACTTTGAGTTTTCTACCAAGTATACCCTACAAGAACGGAAGAAAAAGACAAACAATGTTCCGGTATGTTGATAGTCGTACTTCTGCCATCTAAATGGTTAATCTTTGAATATTCAGGCATATGTTGATTAATTATTCAAATTATTAAGTCGTAATCTTTCATTTGCAAATGTCATTGGATTGGATTACTTACCCATATGAAGCCGAAAGAATCAAAGATAACAAAGAGGAACACTACGCACATCCCGCAAGTGGTGAGAAATACTATCTAAGGATGTTTCTAAACACAGTGAAAGGATGCACATCATTAAAGAATATTAGGACCGTTGATGGAGTCATTCACCCAATATACAAATCAGCATGACAAACTCGGATTTCTTGACGACGAGAATGAATGAATTTATTGTATCAATGAAGCATCAAGTTGGGCATCTGGAACACAACTGCGTCAGCTATTCACCACCACATTGTCCCATTGTGAAGTAAAAATCCCAAAGATGTTGTAAGATTCAACGTGAGGGGCAATTAAAATTACTTTTGCATACAATACAAAGGTAAAGGAGGTGAAGGGGCATCTGATAACTTTCCATATTGCTACTTTGAGTTTTCTACCAAGTATACTCTACAAGAACGGAAGAAAAAGACAAACAGTGCTCCGGTATGTTGATAGTCCTACTTCTTCCTTTTAAGTGGTTAATCTTTGAATATTCAGGCATGTGTTGATTAATCATTCCAATTTTTAAGTCGTAATCTTTAATTTGCAGATGTCATTGGATTGGATTACTTACCCATATGAAGCTGATAGAATCAAAGATAACAAAGAGGAACAACTACGCACATCCCGCAAGTAGTGAGAAATACTATCTAAGGATGCTTCTAAACACAGTGAAAGGATGCACATCATTCGAGAATATTAGGACCGTTGATGGAGTTATTCACCCAATATACAAATCAGCATGCCACACTCGGATTTCTTGACGACAAGAATGAATGGATTTATTGTATCAATGAAGCATCAAGTTGGGCATCTGGAACACAACTGCATCAGCTATTCACCACCACATTGTCCTATTGTGAAGTAACAAGCCCAAAGATGTTGTAAGATTCAACATGAGAGGCACTATGCAAAGATATGCAGTACAAAAGAAGAACTATCCAACGCTCTCAGGTTCACAAACGAAAACAGCGACGAAAATCAATTTGGTGGGATGAAGGTGGCACCAGGAGGTGACTTCAGACAAATTCTACCAGTTATAACAAAGGGGAGAGGAGAGCAGATAGTTAATGCTTCAATGAAGAGGTTGTAACTATGGAAGCACTGAAATATTTCAGCTAACACAAAACATGTGGCTGAAGTGTTTGTCAGATGATCCGATACAAAAACAAAAGGTCGCTGAATATGCAGAGTGGATACTACAAATAGTAGATGAAGGAGAAAAATACCAAAGGATCTACTGCTACAAAAAGGAAAAAAATGCAAAGGAAGAATAGTCCAAAGCACATACCCAAACTTGCTGCAAAAAAAAAATGAGCTGGAATTTCTAGAAGAAAGAGCTATACTATTTTCCACAGAATGAAACAGTAAGGGAGATAAACGAGTACATAATGAACTAGATAAAGGGTGAAGAACTGACATACCGAAGTCTCCATACCATGTGCAAGGCAACAACAAACAACATCAGAATGGAAAACATGTGTCCTACTGAGTTCCTCAACAACTTGAAGTTCCCATGAATCCCACGCCAACTCCTAAAACTCAAGGTAGATTTGCCTGTGCTCCGACGAAACATCAACCAAGCTGCAGGTTTAAGAATTAATGGTACAGGAATCACAATAACTCAACTTCGCACCAAGTACGTAGAGGAACAAATAATTACAGGAACGCACGTTGGTGAAAAAGTATACATACCTTGGATCATCATGTCACCCAGTGAATCAAAATGGCCATTCGAGCTGATACGAAGGCAATATCCTTTTATCAGTCTTCTTCGCAAGGACCATAAATAAGAGCCAAGGTCAATCCTTTTTTAACAAGGTAGGAATATATTTGAATTTGAATAAGCAAGTATTCAGCCATGGGCAATTATATGTGGCACTATCAAGGGTCACAAATAAAGAGTGGTTGAAGCTGCTGATCGACGACAATGAGTGTCCAAGTGAAGACAGCGCAAACAATATTTATCTATAAGGAGATATATATTAATTTGCAAAGGAGTAGAAGCCATTTAAAATCATGGATTCCTGATGGAAAACATAGAGTAAACAATCCAGAAAAAAAATTGAAAGCTTACATGCTTATAGACCAAAAAATTTTTGATATAAACAATTTTTCAATTCAGCAAGTATGTTCCTGCTTGCTTACATGCTTCACATGACGTGATTCTTTTTACATAGCTACATACATGTATCTTTCATGTTTATAGAGAATTTCACATAGCAAGGACCCCAGATTAAGAAATGTACTCACCTAATCTCTCTCATGCTACAGACCTCATGAAGCAAAAATCTGAAAATAACATCTGTCACGGATAGTCCCAAACTTCTCATCTCTATTCTATAAACTCTAAAAAAATGCGGTACCCTGGAGAGAGGATGATGGGATTATTTACGTGTGCCTCCTCATGCACCAAAGATAAATACAAACGTAATCATATGAACATGCTCTATTAATCACGTTCTATTGCACTATGTGACTACTTTCAGAATGAACACAAACTTAAATTACCGCTGAACTAGAATCAAAATGCTACAATCAATGAAAAGAAAATATGAATCATCATGTATTTTCAATAGGGGAAAAACACAAATTTAGGACTAGAAGTGGGAAACTCATATTTCCTGGTCTGCTGGTGCGGAGCTGCCAATCAATCATCGCCGGTGTCGTCGTGGAACTTGGGTCCGTGGAGGTTCAGACCGGAGCAGTAGAGCGCGCACCCCCTGCCTTCCGTATGCTGGATGCAGCTGCCGCCAAACCACTTCAAATCGACGAGTGAGACGCGGCCGCCGGAGTCGAGCGCCGAGTCGGGATCTTGGGTAGAGTAGTCTGGGATTGACGCGGCGACGCTAAGTTGCGCGTGCGGCCGCAGATACGCCCTTTGCACTCTGCAGGTCGACCTGCCGGTAGTGCGTCGGTGACGGCGACATGCAGCCGCGCTGGTGGCAACGCCATATCCGTGGATATGCCTTGGTCAATCCTCGCCTCCGGGCATGGCCTAGCAAGGTTTGGAGATGCACGGGAAATCCAATATATTGGGACATTAGTAGAGTCGACTAATTAGGAAGGGGATTTTTCTTGCTGTACTTTGACGAGAGTGATTTAGAGATGACTATGGCTGCTCCGTGATTTATATACTCTTATAGTTGTCAAATATTGACAATAGTATTTACCAGGTGGGATATGAGCATTTTCCGAACATAGAAATGAGAAAAAATGGTTGGATAAAATACAAGTATTATGTATGATTTTTTTGAAATAAAAATAATAGTGAGCTAAAAAATTTGAGTACATAGATGTATTTCTAAAAATGAATAATGTCAATAGAAAGAAAGGAGGCTAGAGGAAAATATCAACTAATCCCTAAGAAGATCCAAAGTCAAATTGTGAGTTGAATAAAACTCGGTTCTGATTTGTGAACTGTAAAGACGAGGACAACTAAGCAAAGACGAGGGAGAAAATAGAAAAATAGATAAAGGAATCAACACAATATTTTGTTGGATGCAAATTCAATTACAACAATAAAACTACATAAAGCAAAAGAAGACGTTTAAACTACTCCCTCCGTCTAAAAATAAGTGTCTCAAGTTTGCCCAAAAGTGAATGTATGTAGACATGTTTCACATATAGATACATCCAATTTTGATCAAATTTGAGACATTTATTTTGGGACGGAGGGAGTATGAAATTTCAATGATCTTGAGGAATAAAAATAGTATAATGAAACCATAAAAGAATTAAATTTTCAAAACATACAAGTTTACATTATGAGAAAGGAGTAACAAAGAGCTTACTCTGCATTCTGACAAATGTTGGAATTGTTTTTAATGTTCCAATAAATCTAACAGTTCAAACGCGCGATTACATAAGATTGAATTTTTTAAAGTATTATTTCTAAATAACAATATCATATAAATATTTAAAATAATAATAATAATGTGAAGGAAAAATATAACTTAAATAGTCTAGCCGCGTAATTGCGCGGGCCACCCCGCTAGTTATATTATTAAAACAACAAACAATCAACGGTGAAGATTAGTTAGATATAATCAGCACGGTAACAACAGCCAAGATTTAATTTTCGTAACATTGGGCTGGTGTCGATCTCAATACACATATAGGATGTCCCTCTTCCCCACGTCTAGAAACAATAGCCCATCACGGTGGAAAAGAATAGAATCCCCGTCGCCTTCTCCTCCGCCTCTTCGACTGTTCAATGAAAGGCGGCCGCCATCGATTGTCATTAAATCGCAAGTAAGCCAGGATCTCATCAGTGACTTGGAAGAAACTTTCACAAATCTCAGAAGATACAACATGAAGCTCAACCGACGAAGTGTATCTTTGGAGTACCAGCGGGAAAGCTATTGGGGTTCATAGTGTCAGAAAGAGGCATTGAAGCCAACCCTGACAAGATAAAGGCTGTAATGGACCTCCAAAAACCAGAAAATATCAAGGATGTACAGCGACTCACAGGTTGCGTCGCGGCGTTAAGTCGCTTTATATCAAGACTGGGAGAAAAAGCCCTGCCTTTATACAGATTGCTGAAAAAGTCAGATACCTTCGTTTGGGACTCAGAAGCCGACGAAGCTTTAACAGCCCTGAAGAGTCAGTTGACAAACGCTCCAGTTTTGGCGGCTCCAAAGGATAAAGAGCCCATGCTGTTATACATAGCTGCAAACTCTCGTGCCGTAAGCGCCGTGATGGTTGTAGAGAGACAAGAGCCAGGAAAAGAGTACCCAGTCCAAAGGCCAGTATATTACGTAAGTGAAGTGCTCACGGCTTCCAAGCAGCGTTACCCTCAGTGGCAGAAGCTAGTGTTTGGAGTGTTCATGGCGAGTCGCAAGCTGAAGCACTACTTCCAGGAACACCCAATAACTGTGGTCAGCTCAGCACCGCTGGCCGACATCATCCGCAATCGAGAAGCAATAGGAAGAGTAGCCAAGTGGGCGATCGAGTTGGGTCCACACCATATAAGTTACGAGCCGCGAACATGTAACATCCCAAAAATATTAATCAGTATTATTATTCCAAAAATGAGAGCCAACAAAAACTTTTGCTTAATTATATGTGTTGATCTCATATTGTTGCTTGTGTTGTTTATTTCTTGCTAATTATGTGTTGCTTGCTCTAAATAAAGACATGAAGAAAAGAAGAGAAATAAACTAAAAAGCAAAGCAAGAAAATAATGTGACAAGTGTCACATAAAAATTCTCCAAGTGAGAAATTGTTTTCCTTCACAATAAAATTCACTGGAGTGGTAATGTAAACACTCCCATTTTATCCTTACTACTTTTCTCTCTCAAACAATATTTTGAATTAGTTTTAAAATTCAAAAGTAAAATTCAATTGGAAATAAAACAAAATTCCATAATTAAAACCCTATGAACAAAAATGATTCAAAACATTTTATTTTGTAAAGCCAATTTTTGTGAAGCTTCTGCATGCCATGGGAAGGCTTCACAAATTTTCTTGAATTTTTATAAATAGATTTAGTGCCCTAATTAAATTCGAGAAAAGCTTCTGGTTTGAAAAACAAATGAAAGAAATAGAAAGGAGAAGAGCCGGGGGGTTTTCTGCAAAACCTTCTTCACCTACCTCTCCGTCGCCGTGTCGACGCTGCACGCCGCGCACCTCGCCGTTCCCCGGGCCCCCCAGGCCCTCCCTGCTAGCGTTCACCCTCGCTCCCGTGCCTCTGCACCCTCTGCCTCGCAGAGGAGGGCACTTGAGCTCTCTCCCGCCCCAATGCCGCTCCTGTCCCCTCTGCACCGCCGCGGAGGAGTTCGATGGCGCCGGCCAAATTGGCCCCCCCTCACAGCTCCCCGACACGCGATCCGCTACGCCGTGAACCCTAGCTCCATCCCGGACCCCCCAGACAGCACGCACCGGCCTCTCCCGCTCTCTGGACGCCGCTGGACCGCGACCACCGTACGCCGGCGTTGCGGCTATTTAAACCACCCGAGCCCCGCACTCTCTCCGCACCGCCCCACTGTCTCTCTCACTCACCACCCTCTCCCGTGCACCGCCAGGAGGGCGGAGCCTCTGCCGTGAAGCCGCTGCTGCCCGTGGCAGTGCGCTGCAACCTCGCCGTGCCGAGGTAGGCGACGACCACGGCCTCGCCGTGCTGGCCTCCCATTCCCTTCCCTCTGGCCGCCACCTGCATCCCTATGCTCACCGCACTCACCCACACCTTGTTCCCCTCTGTTTCGTGCACCAGAGCATCGCCAGGAGATCGCCGGAGCCCGTGTCCGTGGCCGTGGAAGACGGAGACCTCGCCGCCGATGAACCAGACCACCCCAGCAAGTGCAACTCAGCCGGAGCTTCCCCCACGCCTCCGCCGTCCATCTGCATCATCGCCGCGACCTCCCAAGCCCTCTAGGTGAGAGATTCATCCACCTCGCCGTCGCCGGCGCGGCAGCGCCGCCGATATTAGGTCGCCGCCGTTGCCTTTGATCGTGGGCCGTTGGATCTCGATCCAACGGACGCGTACCGCTTCGGTTAAATGAAAGAGAGAGAGAGACTGACGGGCGGGCCCCGCTCGTTAGGATTTTATTAAATTCCACCCGCGCACTGTGTCGCTGACATGTAGGCCCCACCTGTCATAGCTTTCAACATTATCCAGAGAACAATTAAATTCGAATTTAAACTTCTCTGTTAAAGTCAGTACTGGATCCAACTTTGAAATTCAATATCTCGAGATTTAGAAATCCAAATAAATCAAACTCAATTGTTCTGGAAAGATTATGAAATTTTTAACCAACCCAAGTGGTCTCATGTCATTTAATTAAACAGATAAAAAGTATTATTAAAAATACTACAGAAGGTTTAAATTCTAAACTTGTTTGTTTCTGATACTCTGTTAGTCCAAATAATTCCAAACCAATTTTGCTAGCTTAGTACTGCCAAGTATTAGCTTCCCTAATTTTGGTAGAATTATTTGTGCAGTAGTATTTGTTTAGTATTAAGTTGAAGTTTAAACACCCTTCTGCACTCAAACATTTAAATATGTTTAATGGTTAACCCAAATGAATTAGGACCAATTTTGTTAGGTCACATTTGGTCATGTTTAGTTACCCCTAAAAGGATATAATTTTAGGATCAACAGAACTTAATTGGTAGCTAAAACTTGATTATTAAGTTACTGGATTCAAACATTTGTGTAGGGAGTTTGGTAACTCAAATTGATCCAAATCAAATTGTGTTGTCTTCTACACATCAGTAGCTTTCTATAGAAATTTAGTTTGTATTTTTGTGACCAACAGAACCAAGTTGTGCAATTAAATAATTTTGAACATAAATAAATAATGTTTAATTCAATTATTTTGAAACCAAATTGTATGGTTTGATGTGTGCAGTAGCTATTTGTGATGTTTATGATTGATATGTTGTGATGCTTGCTTGAGTAGTTTAGTAATTGTTTGCATTGCTTGTTTGACGTTTAGACGAGAACGTTGCGAAGTCTACGAGGAGGGGGAATACCTTGATCAGCAAGCACAAGAACCCGAGAACTTTGCCGAGCAAGGCAAGCTACTTCACTGAGCTTGCATTTACATACATCTATTTCGTCACAAAGTTATTCAAAAGTACCAATGATTTTGAAAACCTTTTTCAAGTACATGAAAACTATTTTGCCACCTATGTAGAAGTATAAGATAGTTGATATGAAATTATAGGATGGGAAAATAAATATTGTTTACTCAAAACTCTTTGAAAATACTTGTGTGGTTATGGAATACCGAGATGTCGGTGTGGAAGTAAAGAAGTGGAGAATGGTGATGTTTATGAAAAATGCACATTGTGTCCTAGTACTATGACAACCAATCTTACCCTGTGCGACCACATCTACCCACATATGGGAAAGGGCGTAGTCATATAATTTGCTCATATTAGTATGGGATGCCTCAACAACGAGGATGACCTCGTTCCATGAGGGGATGGTTTGGTGACCTACCCCTGACCTGGGTCCTAACACGTTGGTGGGAGGATTGAAGGGTTCGCTCGCCGGGCAGAACTACGAGTCCTCACACTTAGGTTTCCCGACGGGGAATCTGGACTGGGTGTAGATGGAAAGGATGATAAATTCGTAGCGGTAGGGTCCTATACTAGCATGAGCAAAGGACAGGCTATGGTCGGCGGCTTACTTCGCATACACCTTGTATGGCGAGACGTGGCAGACACGATGAGTTGCCGGATGGATGTGGGAAAAGCGTGCTACCTCTGCAGAGTGTAAAACTATTCGAATAGCCGAGTCCTCGGATATGGACAGTTGGGAGGCTGTCCTAGACCATGTGCAAGTTTTTGGAAAAGCTTTTAAGTTAAAAGAAACTGAAATGGTGATGGTGTGACACAACTATACCAAATGGAGTGGTATGAGTTGTTGGAATAAATGGACCATGGTGAGCCATGGTCAGGAAAAGGAGGGTTTTGGAGAAACAAATGAGATGGTGACTTCTTTCAAAGATAGTTATAAAACTCTTCTTACCTTTTTCAATAAAGATATAGAGATGTTTTAAACAAATAAAAGTTGTAAGTTAAAATAAAACTAGTGCATACTCATGTTGGGGTAGTTTGCGAGTACATTCAAATGTACTCATATTGGTTTCGTCCCTGGCTATTGTCCTAGCCAGACTACGAGGAGGAGCACTACGCCGAGCAGGAGTATGGCGACTTCTACGCAACTAAGGATCTCCACAAGTCAGCTGCCTGTCGGGTCGTCATCGTTAGAATATGATGTCTACTACGCCGTAGCTTCCGCTGATATTTTGGTTTGGCCCATGAAGGCACCTATGTAAGACTTGGTCTAAATGACCATTTATGTAAGACTTTTATTCGGTATTGTAATGGATGTAAACTTTGGTATCCAATTCGGATTATGTGCAACGACAGACTGATCACGGGATCGTTGTGTTAAGCATAATCGGGTATTTCGGACAGCTAGTCCGGGGTCCCCACAGACTTGGTATCAGAGCCATCCTGACTTTAGGAAACCTTAGTTAGCATGGTCGTTAGACAAATGTTACAAAAGATTAATTTCTAAAAGAAAGGAGTGAAGTATTTTCGAAAACTGCTTATCTCCAATCCTCTTACTTATGCAAAATTTATTCTCATTAAACATTACATTTTCCTTGTATCCTTAAAATTTTGCAGACTTGTCATCTCATTAAACTTAAAATTTGCTTATTGTTACCTCACTAAATTTAAAATTTTGTACACTTATCATCTCACTAACTTAAAATTTTGCTTAAAAATTGTAGATGGCACTCCATTGGACCGAGTTCGTTCAGCTTGAGAAGGACAGCAAGCTGACGTTTGAGAGGGACTTGTTCGAGTTGAGCAAGCTGTTAGGTCGCCCCGCTCCAGAGTTTGAGGGAGCTCAGATTGACGTTCACGGTGTCGGAAGGCTGAGCTGGCTCATCAAGTCGTCAGTTCGCAGGAACATCAAGTCTCCCAGTTCCAGGACGCTCGTCTTCACCACCAAGGAGGCCACCTGGGTTGACGGTCTCTGTACTGCTACACAGAGGATGCTAGCCCGACTTTGTGAGGAGCACAAGGCGGAGTTGGCAGATTCCCGTTTCCGGTTCTACGGGAGGCGCAACTGCGATGGACACCCTACTCCTTCCCTTGCCACCCGATGTTTGGGAGCTACATCATGGACATGGAGATCTTACTTCAGTGCACTCAGGATGATCTGTTGCGCACTAGGATTCAGCTTCACTTTGACCGCGAGTCGCTCGTTGAGCTTCGCGAGAACGAGGAGAAGCTGATGGAGGAGAAGGTCGCTCTTCTCAGGAAGAGGGCCCAGCTGAGGAAGACTATCGTGAAGCTCCGCAAGAAGGTGGCGGAGCAGGACGAGCTGATTGAGGATCTAGAGCACCATACTGACGAGATGGAGGAGGAGGGCGAGGATCTCCGCAAGGAGAACAACGCTTTCCTCAGTGACGATGATGACTTCGTGGAGGAGATGGATTGTGAGGAGGACGATGATGAGGAGGAGTTAGTTGACGAGGAGGAGGAGCCACTCGAGGCAGTTCTCGAGGACGAGGAGGAGGATCCCGAGGAGCCACCCTACCAGTCAGATGCTGACGTGTTAGAGCTGGAGGTTCCACCTCAGTAGGCGAGTGACTTGATCACTACCGCAGGATTAGGTTGACCCCTATCGCTAGTCGAGTCGAAGTAGTGGTTCTTTTGGAAACCAGATGCTATGTATCTTAGATGTAAGGTGATGTGTTGTAAGCTTGATGTAAGCTTGATGTTGAATGAACTCCTTGATGTGATGTTTGTGAAATATAAGTATGTTTGTCTTGTTAGATCTGTGTGAAATATTTTCATATAAGTCCTTAAAATTAATTAACCACTTGAGAATCGTCTTTTCCCTTAGTCGAACTTTTCTTGCCTTGCCTCTTATACCCGGTGTGCTTCAGGATGCCGCCCCGTCGCAGCAATGCGGAAGGATCAGGATCAGCACCACCACCACCGGACCCAACCCCCGCCCAACTTCTCGCGCTTATCATGGAGGAACGTGAAAATGCCCGGCAGGAGCGCCAGGCTCATCTCACTGCCCTGCAACAACTCGCAGCCGCTTATAACAACAACAACAACAACAACAACAACAACAACAATGGTGGTAATGGCAATGGCGATGGAACCAGCGATCTACCTTAGGTGATTTCAGAAGACCAACCCACCCACCTATTCCAAGGGACTTCACCCACTGGAGGCCGATGATTGGCTTCGCACCATCGACAACAATCTGGAAGTTGCTGCTGTGGGAGAAAATGAGAAAGTGTTGTATGCAACCCACTATCTCGCTGGACCTGCAAGAGCTTGGTGGGAAACTACCAAGGCTCTCCAGCAAGCTGGTCATGTTATCAACTGGGCTGAGTTCCAGGAGAAGTTCCGCAAGAAGCACATTCCCTACGGACTCATTGAGAGGAAGAAGGATGAATTCCGCAAGCTGAGGCAGGGAAGTAAAGATGTGGTCGGTTATCTGGATGAGTTTACCGACTTATCTCGGTATGCTCCTGATGACACCGACAAAGAAGAGAAGAAGATGGAGCGTTTCATGAGTGGACTTCATGATGAACTGCAGTGTGCTCTGGTTATCCATGACTTCCGTGATCTGGAGTCACTTGTGGACAAAGCCATCCAGCTGGAGACCAAGCGCAAGTCTATGTATGAAGGTCGCAAGAGGAGGATGAATGCTCAGGAAGGTTCGAGCAGCCAGAAACCTCGTATCTTTCAGCAGAACCCCAGGCCTGCTATCGTCCACCCCACGCCCCAATTTCCCTAACCGCCCAAACAACTTCAACCGCCCCAATGACAATAACCGTTCTGGAGGAAACTTCAATAACTTCAATCTCCGCCCCAAGGTTGTCTGCTTTGAATGTGGCGCCCCAGGTCACTACTCCAGAGAATGCCCCAATCCCAAGAAGCCTGTCCAGCGCCCCAATGCACCGCACCGAACAATGGTCAAGGCCGCAATGGAAATGGTAATGGCAAGAATGCCGCACCCCGCGGGAATGCTGCTGTTGTCAGAGGCCGTCTGCACCACATCAATGCTGAAGAGGCTGAAGAAGCGCCAGATGTTGTGCTGGGTACGTTCCTTGTCAACTCAGTACCTGCAACTGTTCTGTTTGATTCTGGTGCCACCCATTCGTTTATTACCAAGAGTTTGTTTCTAAGGGAGGTTTAGTCGGGAGTCTTTTACCCAAACCATGTTGGTACAAACCCCAGGACTGTTAGCCAAAACCAACCAGATGTGTTCCGAAACCCCCATAGAAATTGGAGGAGAAAGGTTTGCAGCCGACCTAATTATCTTAGGAAACCAAGGCATAGATTATTCTTGGAATGGATTGGTTAGCCAAGTATCACGGTCGTATTGACTGTGCCCGAAGAGCTGTTTCTCTCACTTCTGATGATGGAGTTGAAGTGGAGTATGCATCTGAGACCAGCCAGACCAGACCCGGATGCCATGAGAGCATAGCTCGACCCGCCCTAGATGAGATCCGTGTTGTTCACCTGTTCAAGGATGTTTTCCCAGAAGAATTGCCTGGTATGCCGCCAGACCGGGATATTGAGTTCATAATTGAGCTTATCCCAGGGACATCCCCCATATCCCAAAAGCCTTATCGGATGAATCCGGAAGAACTGGTTGAGTTGAAGAAGCAGTTGGCTGATATGCTAAGCAAAGGTCTTGTCCGCCCAAGCGCTTCACCATGGGGATCACCCATTATTTTTGTGGACAAGAGAGACGGTACCACACGCCTGTGTGTGGATTATCGCAAGCTGAATGACGTGACCATTAAAAACAAGTACCCTCTTCCCAAGATCGAGGATCTGTTCGATCAAATGAACGGAGCCCGAGTCTTTTCAAGATCGATCTTCGGACAGGTTACCATCAGTTGAAGATCCGAGAGACAGACATTCCCAAGACCGCCTTCACCACCCGTTACGGTTTGTTTGAATACACCGTGATGTCCTTTGGTCTGACCAATGCCCCAGCCTATTTCATGAATCTCATGAACAAGATTTTCATGGAGTACCTCGACAAGTTCGTGGTAGTTTTCCTTGATGACATCCTTATTTATTCCAAGACCGAAGAAGAGCATGCTGAACACCTGCGTCTAGTTTTGGAGACCCTCCGAGAGCACCAGCTGTATGCCAAGCTTAGCAAGTGTGAGTTTTGGCTCAGTGAAGTGGCATTTCTCGGACATATTGTATCTGCTGGAGGAATTTCTGTTGACCCTGAGAAGATACAAGCCATTTTGACTGGTTATCCCCAACCAGTGTGAAAAATCCGAAGCTTTCTCGGACTTGCCGGTTATTACCGCAAGTTCGTTGAAGGATTTTCCAGTATAGCCAAACCCATGACCCAACTGTTGAAGAAGGACAAGAAGTTTGAATGGACTCAGAAATGTGAGGATAGTTTCCAAGAACTGAAGAAGAGACTAACCTCAGCCCCAATTTTGATTATGCCAGACGTCACCAGAGTTTCGACGTGTATTGCGATGCATCACGCCTCGGACTTGGTTGCGTTCTGATGCAAGAAGGCAAAGTTGTGTCGTATCTGTCCCGGCAGTTGCGACCGCATGAAGAGAATTACCCAACCATGACTTGGAGTTAGCTGCTGTAGTCTTTGCTCTTAAGAAGTGGCGTCCCTATCTTGCGGGACATCGCTGTGAGATCTATACGGATCATAAGAGCTTGAAGTATATTTTCACCCAGAAGGAGTTGAACCTGCGACAGAGGAGATGGATGGAATTAATCAAGGATTATGATATTGGAATCCATTATCACCCTGGAAAGGCTAATGTAGTTGCCGATGCCCTTAGTCGCAAACCTTGCACCCTGAATGCCCTGATCCAAGCCGAACAGCCAGCCTTGTTCAAAGAGTTCGAAGACTTTGGACTAGAACTTGTTAGCCATGGTTATCTCGCCAATTTAGAGTTAACCCCAACCCTGATGGATCAAATCAAAGAAGCCCAAAAGGATCATGAAAGCATTGAAGGAATTAGGAAGAAGATTTCCCTCGGCAAAGCACCCGGTTTTACCGAAGATGCTGAAGGAGTGCTGAAATTCAATGACGTATCTGTGTGCCCAATGTCACGGAACTTAAGGAGTTAATCCTAAAGGAGGCCCATGAGACCCCTTATTCAATCCACCCCGGCGGAACCAAAATGTACCAAGACCTTCGAGAAAGATTTTGGTGGCATGGAATGAAGCGAGAGATTGGTTCTTTCGTAGCCAAGTGTGATATCTGTCAGCGAGTCAAGGCTGAACATCAGCGGCCCGCTGGATTGCTTCAACCTTTGAAAATTCCCGAGTGGAAGTGGGATGAGATTGGAATGGATTTTATTACCGGACTTCCAAGATCCAACCGAGGCCATGATTCAATCTGGGTCATCGTTGATCGACTGACCAAGGTTGCTCATTTTATACCCGTCAAGACCACTCACAATGGAGCCCAGTTAGCAGACTGTATATTTCCAGAATAGTAAGCCTGCATGGTGTGCCTAAGAAGATTGTATCTGATAGAGGCACGCAATTCACCTCAAGATTCTGGAAATCCCTTCATGAAGCCCTCGGAACCAAGTTAGCATTTAGCACAGCTTATCATCCCCAGACCGATGGCCAAACTGAGCGAGTGAACCAGATATTGGAGGACATGCTTCGCGCATGTGTTCTATCCTATGGTTCCAAGTGGGAAGATTGTCTTCCGTTTGCAGAGTTCTCGTACAACAACAGTTATCAGTCCAGTCTGCAAATGGCCCCTTTTGAAGCCCTTTACGGCAAGAAGTGTCGTACACCCCTGAATTGGTCCGATACCGGAGAAGGCAAATTGTTTGGACCAGATACCCTCCGTGAAGCTGAAGAGCAAGTTCAGCTTATTCGTGAACGCCTCAAAACTGCCCAATCCCGTCAGAAGAGTTACGCTGACACCAAGCGCCGTGATCTCACTTTCAGTGTCGGAGATTATGTTTATCTCCGAGTGACACCCCTCAAAGGAATGCAGCGTTTCCATGTCAAAGGAAAGTTAGCGCCAAGGTATATTGGACCCTTCAAGGTCATTGCTCGTCGAGGAGAAGTATCCTATCAGCTGGAATTGCCCCGGAGTTAGGAGATTATCATGATGTCTTCCACATTTCCTTGCTCCGGAAGTGTCTTGAAGTTCCTGACCAGCCTGATGTTTTCAAAAACATCGACCACCTCTCCATCGACCTGAACCAAGACCTGACTTATCGTGAGAGACCCCTCAAAATTCTCGAAGAAGATGTTCGTGTTACCCGAAGACGTGCGATCAAGTTTTACAAAGTCCAGTGGACTAACCACTCTGAAGAAGAAGCAACTTGGGAACGCGAAGATTATCTTCGAAGCGAATTTCCAGACCTCTTTAGTACCCAGGCCTAGCAAATCTCGGGACGAGATTTATTCTAAGGGGGGAAGGATTGTAACATCCCAAAAATATTAATCAGTATTATTATTCCAAAAATGAGAGCCAACAAAAACTTTTGCTTAATTATATGTGTTGATCTCATATTGTTGCTTGTGTTGTTTATTTCTTGCTAATTATGTGTTGCTTGCTCTAAATAAAGACATGAAGAAAAGAAGAGAAATAAAATAAAAAGCAAAGCAAGAAAATAATGTGACAAGTGTCACATAAAATTCTCCAAGTGAGAAATTGTTTTCCTTCACAATAAAATTCAGTGGAGTGGTAATGTAAACACTCCCATTTTATCCTTACTACTTTTCTCTCTCAAACAATATTTTGAATTAGTTTTAAAATTCAAAAGTAAAATTCAATTGGAAATAAAACAAAATTCCATAATTAAAACCCTATGAACAAAAATGATTCAAAACATTTTATTTTGTAAAGCCAATTTTTGTGAAGCTTCTGCATGCCATGGGAAGGCTTCACAAATTTTCTTGAATTTTTATAAATAGATTTAGTGCCCTAATTAAATTCGAGAAAAGCTTCTGGTTTGAAAAACAAATGAAAGAAATAGAAAGGAGAGAGCCAGGGGGTTTTCTGCAAAACCTTCTTCGCCTACCTCTCCGTCGCCGTGTCGACGCTGCACGCCGCGCACCTCGCCGTTCCCCGGGCCCCCCAGGCCCCCTGCTCGCGTTCACCCTCGCTCCCGTGCCTCTGCACCCTCTGCCTCGCAGAGGAGGGCACTTGAGCTCTCCCCGCCCCAATGCCGCCCTGTCCCCTCTGCACCGCCGCGGAGGAGTTCGACGGCGCCGGCCAAATTGGCCCCCCCTCACAGCTCCCCGACACGCGATCCGCTACGCCGTGAACCCTAGCTCCATCCCGGACCCCCCAGACAGCACGCACCGGCCTCTCCCGCTCTCTGGACGCCGCTGGACCGCGACCACCGTACGCCGGCGTTGCGGCTATTTAAACCACCCGAGCCCCGCACTCTCTCCGCACCGCCCACTGTCTCTCTCACTCACCACCCTCTCCCGTGCACCGCCAGGAGGGCGGAGCCTCTGCCGTGAAGCCGCTGCTGCCCGTGGCAGTGCGCTGCAACCTCGCCGTGCCGAGGTAGGCGACGACCACGGCCTCGCCGTGCTGGCCTCCCATTCCCTTCCCTCTGGCCACTACCTGCATCCCTATGCTCACCGCACTCACCCACACCTTGTTCCCCTCTGTTTCGTGCACCAGAGCGTCGCCAGGAGATCGCCGGAGCCCGTGTCCGTGGCCGTGGAAGACGGAGACCTCGCCGCCGACGAACCAGACCACCCCAGCAAGTGCAACTCAGCCAGGAGCTTCCCCCACGCCGCCGCCGTCCATCTGCATCATCGCCGCGACCTCCCGAGCCCTCTAGGTGAGAGATTCATCCACCTCGCCGTCGCCGGCGCGGCAGCGCCGCCGATATTAGGTCGCCGCCGTTGCCTTTGATCGTGGGCCGTTGGATCTCGATCCAACGGACGCGTACCGCTTCGGTTAAATGAAAGAGAGAGAGAGACTGACGGGCGGGCCCCGCTCGTCAGGATTTTATTAATTTCCACCCGCGCACTGTGTCGCTGACATGTAGGCCCCACCTGTCATAGCTTTCAACATTATCCAGAGAACAATTAAATTCGAATTTAAACTTCTCTGTTAAAGTCAGTACTGGATCCAACTTTGAAATTCAATATCTCGAGATTTAGAATCCAAATAAATCAAACTCAATTGTTCTGGAAAGCTTATGAAATTGTTTAACCAACCCAAGTGGTCTCATGTCATTTAATTAAATAGATAAAAAGTATTATTAAAAATACTACAGAAGGTTTAAATTCTAAACTTGTTTGTTTCTGATACTCTGTTAGTCCAAATAATTCCAAACCAATTTTGCTAGCTTAGTACTGCCAAGTATTAGCTTCCCTAATTTTGGTAGAATTATTTGTGCAGTAGTATTTGTTTAGTATTAAGTTGAAGTTTAAGCACCCTTCTGCACTCAAACATTTAAATATGTTTAATGGTTAACCCAAATGAATTAGGACCAATTTTGTTAGTCACATTTGGTCATGTTTAGTTACCCCTAAAAGGATATAATTTTAGGATCAACAGAACTTAATTGGTAGCTAAAACTTGATTATTAAGTTACTGGATTCAAACATTTGTGTAGGGAGTTTGGTAACTCAAATTGATCCAAATCAAATTGTGTTGTCTTCTACACATCAGTAGCTTTCTAGAAATTTAGTTTGTATTTTTGTGACCAACAGAACCCAAGTTGTGCAATTAAACATGTTCCACAAGTTTCTGCCATAGTTTAACATAAATAAATAATGTTTAATTCAATTATTTTGAAACCAAATTGTATGGTTTGATGTGTGCAGTAGCTATTTGTGATGTTTATGATTGATATGTTGTGATGCTTGCTTGAGTAGTTTAGTAATTGTTTGCATTGCTTGTTTGACGTTTAGACGAGAACGTTGCCGAAGTCTACGAGGAGGGGGAATACCTTGATCAGCAAGCACAAGAACCCGAGAACTTTGCCGAGCAAGGCAAGCTACTTCACTGAGCTTGCATTTACATACATCTATTTCGTCACAAAAGTTATTCAAAAGTACCAATGATTTTGAAAACCTTTTTCAAGTACATGAAAACTATTTTGCCACCTATGTAGAAGTATAATAGTTGATATGAAATTATAGGATGGGAAAATAAATATTGTTTACTCAAAACTCTTTTGGAAAAATACTTGTGTGTTTATGGAATACCGAGATGTCGGTGTGGAAGTAAAGAAGTGGAGAATGGTGATGTTTATGAAAAATGCACATTGTGTCCTAGTACTATGACAACCAATCTTACCCTGTGCGACCACATCTACCCACATATGGGAAAGGGCGTAGTCATATAATTTGCTCATATTAGTATGGGATGCCTCAACAACGAGGATGACCTCGTTCCATGAGGGGATGGTTTGGTGACCTACCCCTGACCTGGGTCCTAACACGTTGGTGGGAGGATTGAAGGGTTCGCTCGCCGGGCAGAACTACGAGTCCTCACACTTAGGTTTCCCGACGGGGAATCTGGACTGGGTGTAGATGGAAAGGATGATAAATTCGTAGCGGTAGGGTCCTATACTAGCATGAGCAAATGACAGGCTATGGTCGGCGGCTTACTTCGCATACACCTTGTATGGCGAGACGTGGCAGACACGATGAGTTGCCAGATGGATGTGGGAAAAGCGTGCTACCTCTGCAGAGTGTAAAACTATTCGAATAGCCGAGTCCTCGGATATGGACAGTTGGGAGGCTGTCCTAGACCATGTGCAAGTTTTTGGAAAAGCTTTTAAGTTAAAAGAAACTGAAATGGTGATGGTGTGACACAACTATACCAAATGGAGTGGTATGAGTTGTTGGAATAAATGGACCATGGTGAGCCATGGTCAGGAAAAGGAGGGGTTTTGGAGAAACAAATGAGATGGTGACTTCTTTCAAAGATAGTTATAAAACTCTTCTTACCTTTTTCAATAAAGATATAGAGATGTTTTAAACAAATAAAAGTTGTAAGTTAAAATAAAACTAGTGCATACTCATGTTGGGGTAGTTTGCGAGTACATTCAAATGTACTCATATTGGTTTCGTCCCTGGCCATTGTCCTAACCAGACTACGAGGAGGAGCACTATGCCGAGCAGGAGTATGGCGACTTCTACGCGAACTAAGGATCTCCACAAGTCAGCTGCCTGTCGGGTCGTCATCGTTAGAATATGATGTCTACTACGCCGTAGCTTCCGCTGATATTTTGGTTTGGCCCATGAAGGCACCTATGTAAGACTTGGTCTAAATGACCATTTATGTAAGACTTTTTATTCGGTATTGTAATGGATGTAAACTTTGGTATCCAATTCGGATTATGTGCAACGACAGACTGATCACGGGATCGTTGTGTTAAGCATAATCGGGTATTTCGGACAGCTAGTCCGGGGTCCCCACAGAACATCAATTAAGTCGCAAGCTCTGGCAGATTTCATCAATGATTGGACAGAAATTCAAGTCGCTCCCAGCATGGCAGAAACAAAATACTGGACCATGCACTTCGATGGGTCGAGACAGCTACAAGGCTCGGGGGCTGGAGTTGTACTAACTTCCCCGAAGGGAGACAAGCTAAGATACGTGCTCCAAATACACTTCAATTGCACAAACAATGTGGTAGAATATGAGGCATTGCTTCACGGACTCCGTATAGCAAAGGAGATGAATGTCAGTCGCATACGTTGCTTTGGAGACTCAGATTTGGTAGCTCAACAAGTTTCTGGAACATGGGACAGTAAGGATGCAAATAGGGCTGCATACAGAAGAGAGGTAGACAGAATTGCTGGACACTTCACTGGCTTCCAAGTTGAACATATTGATCGACGACAAAATAAAGCAGCAGATGCCTTGTCTCGGCTTGGATCCAATAGACAATCAGTCCCGCCCAATGTTTTCTTGGATGAGTTGCATAACCCATCAGTTAAGCCTCCAGCAGAGATTGACATCGCAGAGCCAGATGACGATTCAACTTTAGTCGCAGCCCTGCATGAACAGCCGGCATGGACGGAGCCATACATGGCATATTTAAGTCGCGGAGTGCTACCAAAGGATGAAGTAGAGGCGCGCAAAATAACACGGCGATCCAAGGCCTACGCAATAATAAACAATGAGCTATACACGCGCAGCGTTGCTGGGACATTCTAAAGATGCGTATCACCAGAAGAAGGACGAAAAATCTTGCACGAAATTCACGCAGGCGATTGTGCCCATCATGCTTCGTCAAGATCTTTGGTGGCAAATGCGTTCAGACATGGTTTCTTCTGATTAACGGCGCTAGCAGACGCTGAGCAGATTGTCAGAATGTGCGATGGATGTCAAAGATACGGCAGGCAAGATCATATGCCAGCTCAAGCACTTCGTACAATACCCATCACATGGCCTTTCGCCGTATGGGGTTTTGACATGGTAGGGCCCTTCAGACGGTCCCCAACGGGAAAAACTCACCTCCTGGTCGTGGTGGACAAATTCACAAAGTGGATAGAAGCAGAACCCGTGGGAGATTGCGAAGCTGAAACAGCAGTCAAGTTCTTGAAGAAGGTCATATTTCGCTTTGGATATCCCCATAGTATCATTACAGACAACGGGAGCAACAACTCTGAAGGAGCTACACAAATATTTTGTGCGAACAATGGGATAAGGCTGGACCTCACGTCAGTATCACATCCACAGAGCAATGGACAAGCTGAGCGAGCTAACCAGGAAATTCTCCATGGGATTAAGCCGCGCCTTATTGAAAAGGTTGAAGCATCTCCAGGATGTTGGGTGGAGGAACTGCCAGCCGTGCTATGGAGCTTAAGAACAACCCCTAACAGATCCACAGGATTTACACCATATTTATGGTCTATGGAGCAGAAGCGGTTATGCCTAGCGATATCATACATGATTCACCAAGAGTTACGCCCTATGTCGAAGCAGATAATGAAGCAGCTCGGCAGGATTCTATGGACACATTAGAAGAGGTCAGAGATTTGGCAGCATCATGGTCCGCGGTGTATCAGCAAGACTTGTGACGCTATCATGCCAGACGCATCAGAACTTGCACCTTTCAAGAAGGAGACCTAGTGCTGCGACTCAAGCAAGGCCACAAGGGAATGCACAAGCTATCCTCTCCATGGGAAGGACAATACATCATCAGCAAAAAACTAAACAATGGATCGTACTATCTGCTGGATGTGAGAGAAGAAAGCAGTGATCGCCATGATTTCGAGGATCGTCTAGAAGCACCTCGCCCTTGGAACGTCGCGCAACTGCGACCTTACTACACATAAGAAAGCTAATCAGAGCTAAGTTTCATCTTTTCCAGCTGCCTATAGCTGAGTATCATCCTAACCACTAAGGGCTCCTGTCTCAAAATTGGTCGTCACCTAGGCGCGACCTGCAAACACCTGTATCAGAAATCGGCCGCCACCTAGGCGCGGCCATATCTTATGTATCAGAAATCGGCCGCCACCTAGGTGCGGTCGTATGTCTCAAATTGGGATCGCCGCCTACGTGCGACCCAACCCTATGTATAACACTCGGTTGCCACCAAGGCGCGACCTTATGTGTCATCATAAACAAAGCTTCTTATAGCTATATATCATTTGTTTCTTGGGGGCTTTGTACCCTGAAACAGCCAACCTACTGGCAACTATCAAACTTACCTTAAGTCAGATTGCAACTTGCATTATGCGTCCAAAGTACTGGGTGTGGCGTCAATCGAGCTTGATTGTCTATCATGGCCGCTCTTGAACCTGAACACAAATGTTCCTAGGAAATACTGAGTCGCGCGAGTGCCCACTTAATGGATTCAGAAAGGCCTAACTAGAGGTCAATGTACTGCTTATAGTACGGCAACACCAATTGCAATCTATTATATTATTAAGACAACAAAAATTGACGGTGAAGATTTACCACTGCGACCTTAAGATTTTCCCACGATGGAGATCAATCGGCATATACGCTGGCTAGAGTCCACGTGAAAGAAAAATTGAATTGGCATAGGTCCACTTTATGTCAAAAACAACACCTAAGGCACACGCACGTGGGCTGAGGAAATTATGCACCGTGTGCGGTTATAACTCCAACAATAAAAAGGTAAGGTCCACCTTATGTCAAAAAGAACTCTTATCTCTACCTAAAGACCCCCCGTCATTTCCCCCCTCTTCCCACCGACAGCTGCTTTGAGAGTCGTGCGAGAGCGACCGGGTCGCTCCCGCACCCCTCTCGCCGGAGTAGACGGTGGGTGGTGGTGGCGGAGAGACGCCGGGTAGAACTAGATAGTAGTAGCTTTAGTGTTTGCCTTTGTGCAGTAGTTCGGCCTTGTGCCGTGGTTTGGCGTCATGCCAGGAGGATCTCACCGGATCTCCGGGGCCAGATCTGGTGGCTGGTGGTGATGTTGGTGCTCGGCATGGTGCTCCGGCGGATGGAGCCGCAAGTGACGAGCTGCGGTGTCACCATCTACTCCGTGAATAAGGTCCGTGGCTACCCTATGTTCAGCCGAGATGCTGTGTTTCTTCTTCCCCGACTGGCCGGCCGTGGAGGTGAGGGGGACGGGAGGAGTGGCGCGGGTATCGGCGGAACTGGTGGGTGGTCGGGTGCTCTCTCCATCCCATCACTTGGACGCGGTGATGGATGGGCGCGGCTGCAGATCCCAGGTTGTTTTCCATGGTGGAAGATGCCTGGTGATGCTATAGCGGCGGGTGCCCCTCACAAGCGTCGTCTTCGCCCCTGTCTTCCTCCTGGTAGTGCGCTGGTGGTCTCGATCCTCTCGGCCGGCCGTGGCGGCGAGGGAGAGGTGGGAGACCCTGCTTGCGCTACTGGGGTGAGGCAGGTCTCCGTGCTGCAGCGAGCGTATCACGCGGTCGACATCGTTGTCGCCGCGATCTGTGGAGTTGGCCACATCTGTCGTCGCGATGGCGGCGCTCCCTCAACCTCCATGTTGGAGGCCCTAAAGGTAGTCCTTGGCCGGCGCTGTGCTCCTCCTAGCCACCAAGTGGTTTGTCCCCGGTGGATGGTTGCAGGAGGCCGGTGGCGAGGCTCCGATGAAGATGTCGCCGGTGGAGAAGACCTTGTCCTTGATCGCGTTCCTCTTTTCTTTGCAGGGTCTTTTTTGCTACTTTCCGAGGGCCAGTTTGTAATTTCTTTTTCCTTATGGGTCCTTCGTGTAATATGTACCCACCGCTTGGTATAAAATTTGCAGCACCTGGGGTCTTCTAGACCCCTCCCCTTGTTCAAAAAAAAAAAAATCTCTACCTAAAGAAAAACAAAAGAACACGTTCTCTTCACCCCATATATGCCTTCATTGGTGCTGCTTCGCTCCGGTAAACACGACAGCGAGTTCTGCCCGCAGGTAGTAGATGTCGAGGGTTTAGCTGTCTTGATTAGGGACAACACCGCGTGCAGCTGCAATCACAATAGCCGTTGTGTGGATATGAAGACGGCAAATAGCATCCTTCCTTGCCCTGTATAAAGCCTCTGATCGAAGCTAACTCGAGGGGACGGCGGCGATCTAGCGCCAAGAAATCTGAAGCTAACTCGAAGGGACGACGACGATCTCGCGCAAAGGAATCTGAAGAACACAGAAGATGCCCTGAGCCTAAATCAAGCTTTTGACGAGTCTGTATGGTGAATTAGCGATATCAATCTGATGCCACGAGGTAGGTTTTGATTGATGGCGACACAAAGAACCAAACACAAGTGGGACACCTAACTGCAGTAGAGAGGATTTGGCCGGTGATCCACCGTGCCGTGCGACCGCAGTAAATTTGCAGTGCTCCTGGTGCGTATGTGCCTTCTAAGCTAGCTTGATGCAATTAGCTATTATCTTGCAACTGGACGAGCTAGGTCAGGCCAACGATGCACGTACGCTGTAATCCAGCACCACCTCGATGAGCTCCTCTGATCAGATCAGAAGGTAATACGGCCGTGGATCGTTGGCTCTGCTGCTGCTATCCCTAGGTTTTCAGGTCATTGATCTTTGGCTATGGCCTCTCCTGGATCGATTTTAATTCCTTTTGGTTTGCTCGCCTTACAGGTCGATGGGATCGGTGGTGAAGGAAAGGAGGAGCTGCGACTACTGCGTGGAATACGGCATCACATCTACGCCCATGTGGTGTGGCCGGCCGATCGGCCACAATACGTGTGAGTGTTTGCTCGATCGCTTCCATGCCTGCTCAGCTACTCTATATTTCACTACCTGTTGGCTAAGGGCTAAGATCAGGGTGGAATATATTAGGGAGATATGCACAGATGCTCTGCATGTGATGCAAATTCTTTTTGTTCTTCCTTTAGATGACACTTCCAATTTAAAAGAACGTCAACATGTTGCCTGCAAATGTGCATGGAGTCAAGCACCAATATATGGAGTCGATTCCGATCAAATTATTTGGTGCAGGATTCAGTCGTGCATGAAAGTTCAGTCTTCGTGGTCGCCTATGGGCATAGCTTAATTAGTTATTCGGACGAGCGGTCCCATGAAAATCTTCCGGCCTTTACATATTTGCTGACATATAGAGGTGGACATACGGAGGGAGTGAGATGAAGTGGCAAAGACATACGCAGGCAATGCACATATTTAATTGTCTTCATCTAAGACACGGATTACACGGACAGATGGAGTTCTAAAGTAAATATAGCATTGTAATATCATCATGGTCTACCCACAGCCAGGATATGCATGGTCGAATCAACACTATGAAAAATACATGAACAAGTACAAGAATAAAAAAAGAGATATTCACGGGTAAAAAGAGATATGAACGGAAAATCTAATCAGCAGGCGCAAAACGCGACGCACCAACGCGAGCCGTCGATTCGTGGACAAACGGATGGATTTTGTCTGGAACGAGTCAGTTGCCCCGCATCGCGCACGTCGCACTTCGCCTGCTTTGGATAAGGTCGCCTTCCTCCTCACCGTCCACGCGACCTCCTCTCCGCCCATCCGTTGCCTCCCCGACGACGGGGCAGACACCTCGGAAACAGACGGCGGTGGAGGTGTTGGCGTTCCCCTACCACGCCACGCGCCGCCCGCCTTTTTCCACCCGTGCGACGGCCGCCGGCCGCCGGCCGGTCTCCACCTACCGCGCCGCCGGTCGCCCCCCAGCCCAGACGTTTCAGATGGACTACATCCTGGGCACGAACCAGGCCCGACGCTGGAGGAAGCCACACAATCAACACGGCAGCGCGTCAAGGCCGGCCTAGTCGCCAGCGCCTACCTCTGGAAGAACCTCCTCTCCCACGACGCCGGCTGGCCAGTGGGCCAGGGAGGCGGAGGCGGCGGCAGCGACTTCCGGGAGGCGTGACACCTGTTCGATGAGATCCCCGCAGCGCAACTGAATGTGTTCAGATGGAACTCGTTGTCGTCGATGCATGCCAAGTCCGGCCGTCTGGCCGACGCCCGCGCAGTGTTCGCGGAAATGCCGGAGCGTGGACCGTCATGGCGGTTCGGAGAGGCCAGTAGGACGTTCCTGGACATGGTCGCGGACGGGCTGGCGCCGACACAGTTCACGGCTTCACGCTCACGAATGTGCTCTCGTCGTGCGCCGCGACGGGGGCCGGCAGGGCCGGGAGGAAGGTCCATTCCTTCGCCGTCAAACTCTGCCTGAGCAGCTGCGTGCCGGTGGCCAACTCGTTGCTCAACATGTACGGAAAATGTGGAGATGTCGAGACAGCGAGGGCTGTGTTTGAAAGGATGCCGATCCGGAGTGTGTCAAGTTGGAACGCCATGGTGTCACTGAACGCACATCTTGGGAAAATGGACCTTGCTCTGTCCATGTTCGAGAGCATGCCAGACCAGACCAATATCTCATGGAATGCAGTCATCGCAGGGTACAACCAGAATGAGTTTGATGTCAATGCATTGTTGTTCTTCTCGTGAATGCTGAGCAACTCGTCCGTGGAGCCTGATGATATCACAATCATCGTCCTATCTGCTTGCGCCAACCTTAGCATGGTGAGCATAGGAAAGCATGTGCACGCATATATCTTGAGGAGTGGAATGGTGCACACCTGTCAGGTCCCGAATGCCCTCGTCTCAGTGTCATGGCGAAGGTCGTGGCTGGTGGCGGGTCAGCGGCCAGGAGCAAGACCAAGCATGCTTGGGCCGAGGCAGAGGACGGTGGCCTGCTGCGGCGAAGAAAGGCCCGGGCGGCAGGTGTGTGTGTAGAGGGTGGGGACGGTCGGGTCACGGCGGCCGGCCGGCACAAGTTCGGGACACAGCGGATGCGGGGAAGAGCCTCGAGCTCGGCTCGCTGGCCGCGGCGGAGGGAACATGAAGAGGTCGCAGGGGAGAGGCCATGGCGTCCGCAGCTGGGAACATCGGCACGACGGAGAGCAGGGATTTCCAGAAAGGAGAGTTGTTGCTGAAGTCGTCTGCACGTACCAGCGTGCTAGCCAGACCTGGACGAACATGGAGCGTTCATAGGTGCAAGAGAAGATGGTGTTGTCAAACTAAGAATGCACTAGTTGCAGAAGCTCTAGCGTGTCTTGATAGTCTTCAGCTGGCGAAAACAAGAGGGCATACTTAGAATTGTGGTGGAGACAGACTTTACTAATTTAGTTGATTGCTGGAACTCTCGGCATCAAATTTGTGCTGAGATTTCACCCATCCTAGCTGAGATTCAGGAGCTTAGCTGTAGTTTTAATACTTTTTGACGGAAGTAGTTTTATTACTTTTGTTGCTATGTATGTAAACAAGACTGTAAATACTCTGCAGCTCACTTGTGCGCTAAAAAAGATGCTAAATGTAGGCAAGACTGTAGCTGTTTAGATCATGCTCCTCCTTTTTAACTCCTGCGTAGAGACCGAATGTAATAATGCTGCTCTAAATTAATAAAGCTCATGCGTTGTTCCCCGCTTTTTTAACTTCATGCATAGGGACCGACTATAATAATGTTGCTCTAAATTAATACTCCCTCCGTCCTATTGTATTAGGCACAATTCCAAAATCTTTAGTACCAAGGTTGTTGCTTATTGGGGCTGGTTTGGCCCCTCCGTGGTGGCAGAATAGATGCAGTTACCCACACAGTACCGATGACGTTACCCATGTCTTCATGATGTAGTTATTCACCACGAAATCAATATAGTTACCATACTCTCTCGATAATAGTCACCCATCCAATATTGACGGAGTTACCTACCCAATACTGATAAAGTTATCAATTTGTTTTCATGGTATAATAGTACACCACGAAATCAATGTAGTTATCATACTCTCTCTGTAATAGTTACCCAACCAATACTGATAGAGTTACCCATTTGTTCATGAGATAGTTATCACAAAGAAATTGATGTAGTCACGGTAACTTGTGGCTAATAGTTATCCACCCAGTACCAATGAAGTTACCCATATCTTCATGATATAGTTATCCACCACCAAATCATTGTAGTTAACTAATCTCTCAGTAATACTTACCAACCCAATACTGATGGAGTTACCACCCAATACTGATAAAGTTACCCATGTTTTTTACGGGTAGTTATCCACCACGAAATCGTTAAAGTTGACCTACTCTCTCAGTAATAGTTACCACCTAATACTGATAAAATTACACACGCAGTACTGATAAAGTTATCCATGTGTTTTCATGGTGTAGTATCCACCACGAAATCAATGCAGTTACCATACTCTCTCGGTAATAGTTACCCACCCAATACTGATAGAGATACCCAACCAGTACTTATGAAGTTGTACGTGTGTTTTGAATAATGACCAACTTGTGCACGATACATTTACCATCCCAATGTGATATTCACTTATGAAAAACTAGGTGTGATAACTTCAAAACTCGAAAAAATCGAGAAGAACAACAAAAAATGTTTCTATTCAATCCAAAAACTACTCGTTAATATGGCGGGTAACTTACATATTACAGCCTGGGTAACTTATATGATACGGGGTGGGTAACTTTTGGGTCCAAAAAAAAAGTTGTCGGAATATGTCAACATGGGATCTAGTTTCGAATATCTCGTCGCGACTAGCTCAACGGTGAAAACAGATTCTAAATCGGATAAACGGTTTAGGCTACAAAACTTTATAAAAATTTCGAATTTGCATTTAATGCGGGATGACATCAGCCTTTTGTTTTTGTGCATGCATGCAAAAGGAGCTATTTCTTCTCACACGCGCGTGTGTATGCATTGGCAAAAAAAATTTAGGACGGACAAGTGGTCCTGCCTAGTGTCTACAGTTTTGCCAAATGTAAGGCGCCTTACACATAGTCGTTCCCAATCAAAAAATATCACAGATTTAATAAAATTTCTATGAAAATTAGTACATAAAAATCAAATCAGAAAATGAAACATGTACTCACTCCGTTCGGAAATAGATGTCTTCTATTTGTCCAAATTTGGATGTATGTGTACACTAAAACATGTCTACCTACATCCGAATCTAGACAAATGCAAGACATCTATTTCTGAACGGAGGGAGTAGTAAAAGTAGAAACATATTAGTAAATTTTATTTGTAGTCTATACATGAGAAGACTAAAGAAGAGTTCAATCATGCCTCAGTTTGCAATCATTAAGCGGCCCTCAAGAAGGCCAGAAACCCATGAAGACGTGTTTAATTGGATATTACCTCAAAGTCTATGGTTTCCCATGATGTGAGAGACACCCGGATGCAATGGACAGGAGTGGTAAAGGCCACATATTATAAAAAGACCATGGTTTCACTAATAGAGTAAAACATGATTCAAAGCACCGAGTCGTGCCATCTAAAAAAATTGTTTTACAATGATAAGGGATACAGAGGAAGAGTACGCAAAGGTTTAAGGCCCGACATATAGAAATTTCCATTTATTATTGATTAATTTTTTTTTCTAAAAAACCGACGCACGTAGAAGAAAAGGTGTGTACTCATGGATGAAGTGTGTGGGAGAAAAACGACAAATTAATACCAAAGTAAAAATTTAGGATGGTCTGTCATAGATTTTTGATCGTTGACGGTAAGGTACTTAAGTATTTAAATAGAAACATGTAGGCTCAAAGGGTCTTTAGTAAGATACAAATTAATTTAACAAAAGTACACGCTCGGACAAATAACTGATGATGATAACAATACATATTAATTATATTTCAGCAAGATATAAGTTCACTAGATGTTATTCTATAATTTGAAATGTCTATTCAACAAACAATATCTCAAACTAATATACTAATAAAATCTAAATCTATGAATGTAACAATACATAAGAACTCTAGCCGCGCAAATGCGCGGGCCACCCCGCTAGTTGCTTATATCTTAACAATTGTTTCTTATCTATGATATCAAGCTACAGGTGACGGTCTTAAAAACCTTCTGAGAAGAATTGAGATGATTGTCAAATCACATCAGCTCAATCCTTGGAGGCAACAACATATTGTCATAAAAAATTTGAAGATTGGTCATCATCAAGTGTTGAACCTATCAGGCAAATCTTGACAGAGTAAGAAGCTCACGAAGTCAGATGCATTTTCAAGGCGCCCCAAAAGTGCGAGTAAAAGCCAGTCCAACGTGATCATGAGTCGCAGAGCAAAAAAGTGCAGCCTAAACGTCCAAGGAACCTTTCAAAGTCAAGAAAACATATCAAGATATTCCATGAAGTTCAGGCTACACTTGGGGGCTAATGTCGGGGGAATAATTAACCCGCGACTTATTCAAAGCCAAACGGAGACTTCATCTTCATGATCACGCTATTATTGGGCCATGTAAAGATGGGCCGATCAAGGATCACGGCCTGCCAAAGGAAGGCTCCAGAAGGTCGGTGGTAAAACTTGCCTTGGAAGACAAGAAGACGATCGGCTTCGTGCAGAACTCTTGTAACCTAGCGAGGCTCTGTGTATATAAAGAGGACTCGCAGGACTTAGACAGGGTCAAGCTATCAAGCCCTAAAACCCTAGCACTTACGGCGAGTTCCCAGATCGGATCGCCTCCATTGTAACACCACATATATCATATCAATACCAATCTAGGGCAGCCAGGAAGTAGGTCTTTACCTCACATTGAGGGGCCGAACCTGGGTAAATCTGTGTTCGTCCTTGTTCCTGCGATCCCAAGCTCGGAGACGATTGACTCGCGTAAATCCCACACCTACGAAGTCATCCATGACATCTGACGTGACAAACCCACGACACACGGCGCTCCTCCTCCCCCTCCGCCTCCGCCACCACCTCCTCCAGCTGGGGCTCTGGCGGGGAACCACCGTGCCGCGTCGCACGCATCTTCTCCGCACGACTGCCAGATTGTACAGCGAACTCCAGCGGATGCGCGCGTGGAGATCGAGCGCCAGAGGGACCGCCACAACCGCGTCGTCCAGGAGATTGCAGCTGCAGGCCGCCAGAACCGCGGCGCGCTCGCTGGCGGCGCTGTGACATACGCCACGGGCTGCACCGCCTTCACCCACAACTTGCGCCGTGTCGTCTGGCCGGTGAAGTTCAAGCCAGACCTCCCCCCGCGCTACGATGGCAGGACCAACCCTCTGGAGTTCCTGCAGCTCTACACCGTCTCCATCCAAGCCGCGGGAGGCGACGACAAGGTGATGGCCAACTGGCTCTCCATGGCGCTCAAGGACTCCGCGCTCTCGTGGCTCATGAACCTCCCCGAGAACACCATCGACACGTGGGAGGACCTCTGCAAGGTCTTCGTCGCCAACTTCAAGGGCACCTATGAGCGCGCACTCACCAACAACGACCCTCGCGCGATGCACCAGAAGCCTGACGAGACCCTCCGCAGATACATCCAGCGCTTCAGCCAGGTCCGCAACTGATGTAGCCCGACATACGACCATCACCATGTCAAGTACTCCAACACTCCACAAGTCACCATGGACCTCAAAGGTGAACTCCTTCCACTATGTGATTCACTATATGTCACCTTTGGACATTATACTACTTGACCATTGTTCCCATTGCATTGCTAGGTGTGTCACCACGGGTACAAGACCATGGGAAGATGGACAAGGCGTGAGAGGAAGCGAGCCGGACAAGACGGTGGCTTGGAAGAGGAGAAGGAAGAGAAGCCGCAGCTTCTGCAGCGGTACTACCGCCCGCCGAGCGGTACTACCGCTGAGTCCCAGGAGCGGTACTACCGCTAGCGCTACCGCCACCACTACCGTGCCGCGCCAAATGCTCTCTGGATCGCCAGCGGTACCTGCCGGTACCTGCCTCGTACTACCGCTGGAGAACATCAATCTTATTCGTGAGAGTCCGCCGGTACTACCGCTGGAGCAGCGGTACTACCGCTACCTGACCTGGAACGGTACTACCGCTGCCCCAACGGTACTACCGCTGCCTGCGTGCAGAAGCAGGGAATATTCCCTTGTATCCCTCTCCCACCTACCCCTTTGGGTCAAACCTATATATAGGCACCTACCCCCTCCAGATCTAGATAGACTATGTTTTGAGATTAGAGTAGAGCTAGGCTCCCCACCTCAAGACGGTCTCCTTCTCCCCTTGCGGGGATGGTTCCTCCGCTTGTGGAGAAGATCCCTTCGCGGATTCAAGACCTCTACTTGTAGTTTGACTACTTGCCAATCTTTCATCCTCGGGTGACTTTATTGGATCGGTTCGGTTGGCCGTTGGAGAAACAACCATCCAAGATCCCTTCTTGTATCTACTTGCTGATCTCTCCACCTTCGTGTGGATTCTATTGGGCCGGTTGGACCGACCGGTAAGGGAAACGGTTCTTGTATCTTGTGCGTGTTCTTGTGTTCTTGGTGTTCTTCCTTGTGTTCTTCGTGTTCTTGCGTGAGTTCGTCCCCTCGTTCGTCAATCCGTGAAGATCGGGCCACCCTAGAGGTTTATACCTCATCACATAATTTCTTCATATGGTGTCTTGTGTGTGCCGGTAAACGAATGATAATGTCAACCTCAATTGAGCATGAGTTGACAATACGAGCTCTTGAGAGCATACATATGAGTTGTGGATTGAATCCAACTCTAGAATCTTTCTCATGTTTTGCATCAAACAAGTTGACCAATTTCTCTTGCTTTTGGTTTGTTTGCAAACATGTTTGTGATATTGGTTTCCCCTTTGGCAAGAATGTATCCTTGATCTTTCATATGAATGATTTATGTGTTGCCACAAAAATGATGAACAATTGTTCTTTCCAATGGCTTGTTTGCAACCATAATGACATTTTGTGCATGTCTTGTCGTGAGTTTATTGGTTTCTACCAATTTGGTGTTGCAACAATATGTTGAAAACTTGCTCTTTCATGTGTTTTGTTTGCACCCATGATGATAATTTGGACATTCTTCATTGTGTGTTTTTCATGAGTTTTGTGTGCCTACATTTTGAAGATGTTCCATTGGATTGCTTGCACTTTGACCTTGCACTTGCACTACATTTTTATATTATTGTGTTGTGCTAACGGTGCTATGACAAAGAATGGACATGTCATTGTTGATATGCTCCTCTTTCTTGCACACACATGGTTTGTTTGGTCTTTGGTGTTTGTAGGAATGGTGAATTCCAATTCTTCGACAACACATCTACCTCCTTGCCATGATGATGCCGAGCAAGAGTCGAGGACGACTCTTTTTAAAGGGAGGGGAGATGATGTAGCCCGACATACGACCATCACCATGTCAAGTACTCCAACACTCCACAAGTCAATGGACCTCAAAGGTGAACTCCTTCCACTATGTGATTCACTATATGTCACCTTTGGACGTTATACTACTTGACCATTGTTCCCATTGCATTGCTAGGTGTGTCACCACGGGTACAAGACCATGGGAAGATGGACAAGGCGTGAGAGGAAGCGAGCCGGACAAGACGGTGGCTTGGAAGAGGAGAAGAAGAGAAGCCGCAGCTTCTGCAGCGGTACTACCGCCCGCCGAGCGGTACTACCGCTGAGTCCCAGGAGCGGTACTACCGCTAGCGCTACCGCCACCACTACCGTGCCGCGCCAAATGCTCTCTGGATCGCCAGCGGTACCTGCCGGTACCTGCCTCGTACTACCGCTGGAGAACATCAATCTTATTCGTGAGAGTCCGCCGGTACTACCGCTGGAGCAGCGGTACTACCGCTACCTGACCTGGAACGGTACCGCTGCCCCAACGGTACTACCGCTGCCTGCGTGCAGAAGCAGGGAATATTCCCTTGTATCCCTCTCCCACCTACCCCTTTGGGTCAAACCTATATATAGGCACCTACCCCCTCCAGATCTAGATAGACTATGTTTTGAGATTAGAGTAGAGCTAGGCTCCCCACCTCAAGACGGTCTCCTTCCTCCCCTTGCGGGGATGGTTCCTCCGCTTGTGGAGAAGATCCCTTCGCGGATTCAAGACCTCTACTTGTAGTTTGACTACTTGCCAATCTTTCATCTTCGGGTGACTTTATTGGATCGGTTCGGTTGGCCGTTTGAGAAACAACCATCCAAGATCCCTTCTTGTATCTACTTGCCGATCTCTCCACCTTCGTGTGGATTCTATTGGGCCGGTTGGACCGACCGGTAAGGGAAACGGTTCTTGTATCTTGTGCGTGTTCTTGTGTTCTTGGTGTTCTTCCTTGTGTTCTTCGTGTTCTTACGTGAGTTCATCCCCTCGTTCGTCAATCCGTGAAGATCGGGCCACCCTAGAGGTTTATACCTCATCAGCAACAAGATTCTGAACATCCCGGACTTGCACGTCATCTCCGCCTTCAGGGAGGGCGTCATGAACCGCCGGATGCTCGAGAAGCTCGGCATTCACGACACTCTCACCTCCGTGGTGAAGCTCTTGACCTGGCTGACAAGTGCGCCAAGGCTGAAGAGGGCCTCCTCTTCGTCAAGAAAGAAATGGAGGAAGACCCTCCTGAGGGGTCCTGGAGCAGGAAGAAGCCTGTCGAGAAGCGCAAGACCACCGCCATCCTCGCGGCAGAGCCTGACGCTAAGCAGCCTCGCGAGGCTCTCCGGCGGCTGATGAGAAGAAAGTGGACAATCGCCCGTTCTGCATCTACCACAACAGGCACAACCACGCGACTGAAGACTGCTGGGAGCTCAAGCAGCTCAGCAAGGAACGCGAGAAGAACCAAGGCCGTGGCGGCCGCGGAGGCGGGCGCCACAACTTCAGCAGAGTGCTCGGGGGAACAACGCCGGGCAAAACGGCAATCTCCCCGATGAGAACCCTGGGGGCTACCAGGCCCCTCAGGGGGCAATAGCATGCATCCTCGGCGGGTCTCAGGCGGCCAAGTCCAACAACCACTTCAAGCAGTTCTCTTGCGAGGTCAACGCCGCGCTTCCAGGGATTGAGGCATCCCAGCCCCTCAAGTGGTCGCAATACACCACTGCCTTCGACTCCAAGGACCACCCAAAGTCGACCAAGGCTGTCGGCACCATCCCTCTGGTGTGCACCCCCATCATCAACAACATCGCCGTCGCCAAGATGCTCATAGATGGGGTGCAGGCTTGAACGTCATCTCTGTCGAGACCTTCGAGCAGCTTCAAGTGCCATACGAGTGGCTGATGCCCTCCAGGCCCTTCACGGGGGTGACAAGTGGCTCCACCACTCCGCTGGGGCAGGTGCGGCTCGTGGTCACCTTCGGCACGCCGCAGAACTACCGCACCGAGCAGATCGACTTCGACGTCGCGCACATTGGCCTGCCCTACAACGCCATCCTCGGCTACCCCGCCCTCGCGAAGTTCATGGCCGTCACTCACCACGTGTACAACATCGTCAAGCTTCCAGGCAGCGGCGGCACCATCTCCATTCACGGTCAAGTCCAGGACGCAATGCGCTCTGTCGAGACCGCCTACAAGGCCGCTGCCGTGGCATTCCCGCCGACGAGGACGTGGAGCCCCTCGAGAGGCCCGCGAAGAAGAAGCAGCTGTTTTCACAGGAGCAGGCAGCCACGAAGAAGGTGTCGCTGGACGCCAGTGGCTCGGGGGCTAGCGTCACCATAGGCGCTGGCTTGCCTCCCAAATAGGAAAGCGCGCTCATCGCCTTCCTCAGGGCAAACTCTGACATGTTCGCATGGACGCCGTCAGAGATGTCCGGAGTATCTAGGGAGGTGATCGAGCACCACTTAGCCGTGTGTCCAAACGCACGCCCCGTGAAGCAGAAGGCACGGCGCCAGGCGCTAGAGAAGCAAGAATTCATCATCAAGGAAGTAGAGAAGTTGAAAGAAAGAAGCACATAATCCGAGAAGTCGCACACCCCACATGGCTCTCCAACACGGTGGTCATCCCCAAACACACCGGGGACGGCAGGCTCTGCATCGACTACACCGACCTCAACAAGGCCTGCCCCAAGGACCCGTACCCCATGCCTCGAATAGATCAAATTGCGCACTCCACTGCCGGCTGCGACCTCCTCTGTTTTCTGGATGCCTTCTCAGGCTACCACCAGATCAAGATGGCGAAGGAGGATGAGGAAGACAGCATTTCTACCCCTTGTGGTGTGTATTGCTAGTCTGCATGCCCTTCGGCCTGAAGAACGCCGGTGCACCTTCCAGAGGCTCATGAGGAAGGCCTTGGGGGCTCAGATGGGGAGAAACGCAGAGGCCTACGTCCACGACATCGACTCGAAGAGCACACCCTCATGGAGGACCACGAGGAGACCTTTGCCAGCCTGCGCAAGGTGAACATCAAGCTGAGCCCCGCCAAGTGCGTCTTCGGGGTACCATCAGGCAAACTCCTCGGGTTACTAGTGTCCCACCGCGGCATAGAAGCAAATCCTGACAAGATCAAGGCCATAGAAGAAATGCAGCCACCTCGTCGCCTCAAGGACATGCAGCGCCTAGCGGGATGCATGGCCAGCCTAGGCCGTTTCATCTCCAAGTTCGGCGAGAGGGCCCTGCCATTTTTCAAGATCATGAAGCTGTCTGGCACGTTCAAGTGGACACCGGAGGCGGACAAAGCATTTGAAGACCTGAAGAAGTACTTGGCTGGCCCACCTGTCATGGTTGCCCAAGGCCCGGCGAGCATCTGAAGCTGTACCTGTCAGCCACTCCACAAACAGTAAGCGCGGCCTTGGTGGCAGAAAGGGAAGAGCCAGTCCTCGCCAAGAAGGACACCTCCACGCCAAGCCCAGATCCCCCTGATAAGGAAGCACCCTCTTCAGGCCCCGAGCCTCATGTCGAGCCCGCGCAACCAGAAGGCACCCTCGCCGAGGGTTCGCCTCAAGTGAGCTTCGACAAGGTTCCCGAGGAGCCCAGTGCTGCATCGCCATCGACAACGCTCATCGAGCATCCCGTCTACTTCATCAGCACGGTGCTGCGAGACGCTCGCAGCGATACACCATGCAGCAGAAGCTCCTCCTCGCGCTCCTCATCGCTTCCAGGAAGCTGCGCCACTACTTCCAGGGCCACCCCATCACGGTGGTCACATCATTCCCTCTGGAGCAAATCCTGCGCAACCCAAATGCCACTGATCACGTCGCAGGATGGAACATTGAGCTACAACCTTTTGGCCTGCGCTTCGACACCACCAGGGTCATCAAGGGAAGGGCATTGGTGGACTTCGTGCCGAATGGATGGACACGCAGCAAGGAGAGCCTCAAGAGGCAGAAACCACGCCAGCTGGAGACACAGTGCCAAACCACTGGACCATGCACTTCGACGGGGCATTCGCATGCCAGAACACAGGGGCTGGCGTCGTCCTAACCTCACCAAAAGGCGACAAGCTCTAATACGCCGTCCAGCTGTGCTTCACGACTGACAAAGTCTCCAACAACATCGCCGAGTACGAAGGCCTCCTCGCCGGGCTCAGAGCCGCAATCGCCCTCGGCATCAAGCACTTACTCATCAAGGGTGATTCCCAGCTCCTCGTAAACTTCTCCAACAAGAGCTACACGCCTAAGGATGGTCACATGACCGCTTACCTCGAGGAGGTTCGCAAGCTCGAGAAGCACTTCAAGGGGATGGAGCTCAGGCACATCCCGCGAAGGGAGAACCAGGAAGCTGATGACATCGCTAGGCGAGCGTCGCGGAGAGAGGCTCAGCTGGCAGTCGTGTTCGAGGAAAGGCTCACCAGGGCGTCGGTGAAACAGCCAAAAGAAGCGGTCAGCATGGACACCGACGAAGAGCTCCCACCAGCACCAACATCTGGAGCACCGAGCTGCGGTCCACCCTCAGGAGAACGCCTGTTGTTGGCCATGACACATCAAGAGACGGACTGGATCGACGAGCTCAAGGAGTACCTCAGGGACGGGGTCCTCCCTGAAGAGGATGCAGAAGCAGAGAGAATTGCTCGATAGGCCAAGTCATACTGCCTTCACGAGGGAGACCTGTACCGCAAGCGTCCAAATGGAGTTGCATTGAAATGCGTCCCCCCTGAAGAAGGCCGCCAGCTGATCAAAGACATACACAGTGGAGAATGTGGCCACCACTCATCATCTCGCACCCTCGCGGGGAAGGTCTTCAGGAGTGGATTCTACTGGCCCTCAGTGCTTGAAGACGTAACCACCATTGTCCAGGCTTGCGAGGCATGCCAGTTCCACGCCAAGCAGGTTCATCAGCCTGCACTGGGGCTCCAGACCGTCCCGCTCTCCTGGCCCTTCGCGGTCTGGGGGCTGGACATCCTGGGACCATTCCCACGCTCCAGCGGGGCTACCGCTACCTCTACGTCGCCATTGACAAGTTCACCAAATGGGCGGAGGTCGAAGCGGTGCGCAGCATCCCGGCGAGATCAGCGGTGAAATTCATCAGAGGCCTGGCCTGCCGCTTCGGCGTGCCAAATCGCATCATCACCGACAATGGCTCACAGTTCACCAGTGGCATCTTCAGGGCCTACTGCGAAAGCCTCGGCACCCGGCTCTGCTTCGCCTCGGTGGCTCACCACGAAGCAATGGGCAAGCTGAGCGAGCGAACGCTGAAGTGCTCAAGGGCCTCAAGACAAGAAGCTTCAACCGCCTCAAGGCCCACGGCAAGAACTGGATTGAAGAGCTCCCCTCTTGCTCTGGTCCATCCGCACCATCGCCACGAAGCCACTGGAGAAACACCGTTCGCTCTTGTCTATGGCGCTGAAGCAGTCCTCCCACCGAGATCAAGCACGGGTCCCCACGGATCCTTGCTTTCAACGAGGACAACCAAGAAGAGCTCCACAACGACGACCTGCTACTGCTCGATGAACTACGTCGCCGCGCTGCCCTCCGGGCGGCAAAGTACCAGCAAGATCTGCGCCGCTACCACAGCCGCCACATTCGCCCGCGCACCCTCGAGACAGGTGATCTCATCCTGAGGAGGATACTCTCCAGGGAGGGCCTGCACAAGCTCTCACCCATGCGGGAAGGCCCCTACAGGGTCGCGCACATCGCCAGGCCCAGCGCAGTATGCCTCGAGATGGAAGACGGCACCCCGGTCAAAAACCCGTGGAACATCGAGCATCTACGCAAGTTCTACCATGATCACGTCGCGGCAGGCATTTTTTGTCTCAAGAGGGAAGCAGCATCTTCACCTCCCAGCTTCACAAAGCTTTTCCCTTCACGAGGGCCATCTCCACTGAGAGCTCTCTACAACGCGTTGCCACGGGCCGCGAGAAGCCTTAGCCACTCCATGTGGAACCTCATGCCCAGACATGGCGGACTTTGTCTTGGCCACGCCAAGTGTAATGAACAATTTCGGTTCACCATGAACCTTTGCGCCTCAGCGCCGTTATGTAATATTGCTTGGTGAGTTGTTTTTCTTACGTTCATTCGTGCTCACATTTTTCCCATGCGCACCTCGCGAGCGGGGGCTGAGCACGGTGCCTGTGCCTCGGGAGCATCCCAGCAGCATCGCAAAACCCAAAGGATCCGAGCTCTAACTCGTGGTTCTCCCCCACGACCGTTATCTCACCAAAGAGCTCTGACTCATGGGCCAGCTCCCATGCACGTCACCTCACCAAGGACCTTGGTGCTTACTCTCCTCATGAGATAACATGAGGAAACCTATGAGCGCGCATGAGTTGTACAACCGTGCATCGCTTGTGGGTATGCCTCTCTCTCCAACGCAGGGAACAAGACGCCCTCAGGGCTGCGGAGCTCCAAACCAGCCTCAGGCAACCTCGAGAGGGGAAACGCCTCGCCAGGGAACACAACACCCTCTACGAGGCAATTGTCTCGCAAAAGCTAAATGCAGAACTTACGCCTCACGAGTTTTACCCTCTCGCTGGTTTTGTCGCCCCTCGAGCCTCTCTTTTCTCTCTTACGCCTCATGGGCTGCTTGCACGTCAAAGGGGAGCTCCCGAGCATCGTGCCTTGAGAGCTCTTACCTCTCTAAGCCTTACGCACCCGTCGGCCTTGTCGAGCCCTGACTCCGGCATACCGAAGCGGCGGTGCAATTTGCGCTGAAAGCAGGGTCCTAACGACGTAGAGCCAAAAAGACATGAGGAAACAGATAAAAGGCCTCCCGAGGGGCACTCACACTTGCAGATAATAAAGGTGTCTTTACAAACCATTACAAAGTGGAAATAGCAAATCCTAAGATAACAAGTGCTCCAGGCACATCACTCCGCGAGAGGGCTTAAGCAGCAGGGCTGTCGTCGTCATCGCCGTCAACAGCCTCGTCGTCCTCCTCCTCAGCGCCTGCCTCGCCGTCGCCCTCCTGGGCTGAGTCATCCTCGACCCTCTTGAAGCGCTGGACGTACTTCTCCACGTCCTCCCACCGAGCCGTCCAACTTCGAGGCGAGCTTCCGATCCAAGGGCTCCGTCACGGTCGCGAAGTCGAAGCTGGGGTGGAGATGCGCAAGGTTGGCGAAGATTTGGCCGACCGCGACGCTCGAGGAGCTCGCGGCTCTCATTGTCGACCAGGTCATCGAGGTTCGTCACAACCTCCTCAAGGCTGTGAGGAGCTGCTCGAAGAAGCCGAGGTAGGTGGCGACGTCAGCATTCCCCTCGGCAGGGAGTGCGGGGGCCTCGGCTCCCAGGCGGTATGCGACAGTCCGCGCATGGCTCACCAGGGAGAGGAACATGCGTTCCGCTGGTGCGACAGGACCCGCGCAGCCTGAGCGCTCTGCCGGGCCTCCTCGACAAGCTCTACAACAGGCCCCACCTGCTGGTGCATTTCGCTCATGTCCTGCGTCAAGGAAGCAAGGTCCTGCTCCGCGCGTTTCTGGTCCTCCACAGCAACCTGGAGACGAGAGTCAAATCGCTTCTTCTGCTGCTCGAGCACCCTGATGCGAGCGTTGAGCTCGTCGCGTTTCTTCATGAAGCACTCCTCCTGCAGCTTGACCTTCCTCGCGAACTCCTTGGAGCAGCTGTCGCGGAAGAGCTTCTCTTTGGTCGCGGACTCCTCCTACATCTTCTCCTCCTTCTTGCGGAGGTTCTCGTTGGTCTGCGCGAGGCGTTTCTTGTAGAATTCCTCGTCCTGGGCCACCTTGCTCTCACGAGACTCCAGGTGTTCCCGCTGCGCGGCTTGATCTCTCTCGATCTGCTCAACCTGCTCCTCTCGCTTGCGCAGCTCAGACTCGCGGGAGTCGAGGTCTGCCCCGCGCTGCACAATCAACCCTTCACGAGTGCGCAGGTCCTCGCGGAACTTCTCTAAGTTCTGGCGCACGGTCTCTGAGTCGGCGATGATCGACGCCTCGCGGACCACGAGCTCTTGATGCTTGGTGGTGACTGCCGCCTCGCGCGCCGCCAACTCCTGGTGCTTGGCCTCAGTCTCCGCCTCGAGAGCTTCGTGTCTGGCGCTCAAGTCCGCGAGGGTCGCTTCGGCCTCGGCAACCACGCTGGCGCGGGTTTCCTCAGAGAAGCGCAGCGCCTGGGCCACCTCGTCCCTGGTGGTAGCGCTCGACAATCTCCAGGAGGCAGGTCCAGCCCCGCGCGAGCTCGGCGCCCTCCTCCGCCTTGGCATGGTCTTCCTCGGCGAGCTGGGCCTCGAGCCCGTCAAGCACCTCCCTCGCCGAGCGAAAGATAGCATCTCGGCGAACCGCAACCGGGCGCCGACCCCGCAGGACCAAGGCCCACGCGTTGCCAGGGGGCCCCGAGGCGCCGGCGCCTGCCGAGGACTCCGGGACCTCACGTTTTGGGCTCGAAGTGGCCTCGAGGCACGCCTGGGTGCTCTGGTGAGGGCCTCCCTCTTCATCTACGCTGGGGGCTTTCTGGGGGCCGGAGCCCTCGCCATCAGCCCCGCTATCCTTCTGCCCTGGGGCGCATCTTCCTCTCCCCCAGGGGCAGGATCGGTCTTCTCCGCTGAGGCCGCCCCCGCAGCAGCCTCAGTATCCACCACCGGCGTTTCAGGGCCCGCGTTTGGTGGAGGTGGCGGCGCGGTGGCCTCCTCCATCTCAACATTGGCGCATGCCCCCGCCGACATCGCGGTCTTTGCCACACTTTCCTCCACCGGTGTCGCAGTCTTCGCCGCGTCTTCCTCCATCACCTTCTCCTGCCGCACAGGAGAAGCGCCAGGCGGCGCCGTCGCCTCAGCTTCCTCCTCCTCGTGGTGCTCCTCCGCCTGGGGGCGGCGCCGCTGTCTCGGGAGGAGGGGCGGTAGCCTCGTGAGGCACCGCTTCAGTTGTAGGCGCTGCAGATGCTGCTGCGGCGCAGGAGATCTCTCCGACCTTCCGGAGCCTCCGCCGCGTCGGCTCCTCGGGGCGCCTGGAGAGGAAAATGTTCAGAAATCCCTCGAGAGGGTCATACAAGGGCAACATCGGAAAAGAAGGGAAGTACAAGACTTACACAGCGGTGTCGACCCATTTCCTCTTCGGCACCCACCGCACAGGCGGAGCACTGGGCTCCGCGCTCTTCCGAGCCTTGGCAGGCCTGTCTTGGCCCACCTTGGCACTGGCCTCCGTCTCCTCCCGAGCTCCGGCGTTCCTGTCGTGGATCGCCTTGGAGCGGGGCTCGCATGGCCTAACGAGGCACCGTCATCGTCGTTCTCTCCTTTCCCTCGACGCGCTGCGAGGGGACGACCAAGAACCGGTCGCCGCAGCCGAGGAGATCTCGTGGATCTCAACGTCAGGCGGCACGTCCTTCGAGGTGCTCGAGCTCTCTGCCGAAGAAGCGGGGCCTCCCGAGGCACCGGCCGCGCCTGCGTCAGACTCGCAGGCGTCTCCGTCGTCTCCTCCTCGCCATCAGCTGGCGCCGCCTGCGCCGCTGACTCCGGGTCCTCGCGGGGCCCAACTTGCCCCTCAGGCACCAGGCCCCACGGTCAAACTTCGGCATCGTCTGCACGAGCGAGACGCGACGCCCAAGATCAAGCCTGTGGAGCAGCACGGTCTTGTCGGTAGGCTTGGGGATGGACGGAGATGTGAAGAGGACCTGTATGATGCTGTCCACTTCCTCCTGCGTGAAGAGGGTAGCGCTCAGGCGCGTCTTGTCCCTCTGGTTGGAGTACAGCCACATCGAATCAGCGTGCCTCTGGAGCGGAGCGACGCGACGCCTCACGAAGTCCTTGGCCACCATTTGCCCGGTGAGGCCTCGCGAAGGTCCTTCAAGCGCCTCAACAAGGGGCCAAGTGCTGCGCTCTTGAGCGTTTTGGAAGACCAGCTTGCCCTCGTCGTCGGGGGCGCCTCGGCAGCTCGAAGTAGGGACTCTGGCTCCCGACGTCCACGAGGAACCAGCGTTTGCGGAAGTCCTCCACCTTCTTCGTCACGCTGGTCACGACATTCTCGCCGGCCCACGCGATGGGGATGTAGACCCCGCCCATGTGATACCCAATGATGCTATTATAACGGACGCCAGAAAACATTCTTGATGGCGTGGAGTTACTGCGTCAAAAGAATATGGGTTAGGTTGAGACTCCAAGTGCAGAGTGTATAGTAGTGGAAGACAGTTTTCCCCACGAGGGGTGACTCGAGGGTTTAATATCGAACTCTCGGGGAACCAGTATTTCAGGTGTTATCTCCTTATCCTTCTCTTGAGAACCTGTAACAAAATAAATTGTTTTGTGCCCTCAACCTCACAAGTGGTTGTCAAGCACAAGGTGTGAGAATGATAATAAAATAATATGCAATGATGGTGGAAACAATGGTAAATGATATATTTGGGTTTTTCATAATGAATGCAAGATATAAAAGTGTTTTTGTATTTTCGGATTTAATAATGGCAGCAAACAAAAGTGGTGATAAAAGTGTTGGAAAGGTGTTTCTTATGATTAAAAATGGACCGGGGTTCATGGTTTCACAAATGCACTCTCTCTTGATAACGTGGTAGACAATGGAACACTAAAATTAACATGTAAGATGGCAAGACATGGTTTGACAAGTTATTAATAATATGGGCATCACGTCCTAACATAGAGATCTCAAGTATAAGTTGTTCTCTCTCTTATGCTCCACCAAGATGCGAACTAAATCATAACACCTTAGTAATTAAGATAAATCAGAGCATAGCAATAAGTTCAATGACATGAAGTTAAAATAAGAACATGCTAGATCTAGTCATGGAGGTAGTGGCCAAGGTCACATCCACTCTCCGGTAGCATGGTATTTTTGTTTATCCCTAGTGAGGCAACAAAGTAAGGTAGAAAACCCAAGTGGATCGCAGAACTATCTGTCACGTTCACTGCACTAGCCACCCCCCGTTACTCCAACTAATGCACACGTTCCCCTCACATGCTCTCATAAACATGCTTGATCATGACAAGTAAATAAGAACGGGGTACATAATATGCATCTACTTTCATAACTGAAACAAAACCATTGCAATCTCAAACATGTATTAACTCATAATAAAGATCCACCACAAAGGAATTACATAGATGACCGTAATCATGTTCAGCAGCTCATACGGTACTAATTAGTGAAGCTCATAGAGAGGAGAGATACATAAGTTACTTCCACAAACCCATAGTCCAGGGTGGACTACTCCCTCTTCATCATGGTGTCGGTGGAGATGTTGTTGGAGGGGAAGGAGACCACGCCGGCAGCGCCCCGCCGGAGTTTTCCCCCTCCAATCTTCAGCTCCAGGTCTCTGTTTCGTGGTTTCTGTGTTTCGGCGGCGCTCCTTTCGCGAAAGCCCTGGGGGGTCTATATATAGTCGTTTTTAGGTCAAGACGAAGCTTCGGGAAGAAGATCGACGGCAGCGGAGGCCCGAGGGCCAATTTGGTGGGTCCCACGCGGTCAGGGAATCTGGCCGCGTGGGCCCACCCCTTTCGGCCTTCTGGTCTCCGTTTCTTCGATTCCTTTGCGCCTACGTTTCGTTCCTTCCAAAAAAGTGATCCCCGTAAAATTTCAGGTCATTTGGACGTCGTTTGGTCCCTGAAACGTAAAAATATAGAAAAAGGGGTTTTCTGACAGTGCAGGGTTAATTCCAGAAAAATGGGGAATTGTTAATTATCCCCAAAACTCAATATAAATCATGAATATAACCCTTATATGATGCAAATAACATGGAATAACATGTAATAAAATGTAAAGTTCATGTATGCATTTTACATGCATCAACATCCCCAAGCTTAACCCATGCTCGTCCCGAGTATGAAGGTGATAAAACTAACATGGACTTTGCATTTTAATACTATCAATGGATATCAAAGGTGATTACTATTGCTACATAAGTCAAATGATTCATTCTTCAAAGGAATAACAATATGCAAGATAAATTATGAAGTGATATCAAATACTCAATGTAAAGATGTTCAATGATAAATTCACAAAGTGTAACATAGAAGAAAGTACTATGGACCAAATGTATGCATAATGAAAAGTAAAAACATCCTATGGTGGTCATAGAGTACTTCTTATGAAAACTGAATATAAAAGGTGGACACTTTGGATAGATAAATAAGTAGAGGTAAAGCATGAATAAGTTTCATCTAACTTCCAAACACTTCTACTTAAGTTAATGCTTGCAATGTGGTAGTCATTGGTGTGGAGCTCTCATTACCCCTATCATAGCATCTTGAATGATTAATGTTTAAAGTGAAAGCAAATATGAGTGGTGTGCTTGACAATGTATTGGTTGAATGTCTCATGTCCCTTGAATACAAGTACCTACACCATGTGTTACTCACTTTGGTCCACAAAGTAAATTCAAATAAAGGTCATTGCAAGTAATAATAGTATCATCAAGAACTGCACTGGGTACCTCTTGCCCCTTGACATGAACAAGCCCATGTCAAAACAACAAGACAAACAGACAATGAACAATCTCAGCACTCTTTTATTTACTATGGGTATAGCTTTTTATTATGAGGTGCATCACTGAATGAACATTATGGTTATGCTGTAAATTTCCACCATGAATGATGCATGGCTTAGATTAGCGGCCCAGGCATTTCTCTAACCATTTATACAAACTCTTTGAACTTACTAAGTATCCACATTCATTTCACCCATGATAGGCATCCATAAACAAAAGTACATGACATCAACTAAATATAAATAAGTGCAATGTTGAAAGCTTGCCATGTGACAGCACATATGGGCTAACTCCCAACCAAAACTATTGTCAAGCCCACAACTTCATAATTTTAATCACAATGGTTCATGCTTATTAAATGCAATAAAAGTAAATTGTGCATCAAGTTCGTGAGAGCTTTTAACCAATTTTTCCCATGACAATCAATAACATAAGCATTTAAATTCAGAAATGTAGATAACACAATATAACATGATAAACATACTTGGAATAGCATAAAGCTAATAGGTAGATATGGTGGACTCACTGGAAAAACTTTGGTTGAAGGTGTTGGGAAACAAGCTTTTTACTTGTTGTAATTTTTGGGCTAGCAATAGGGAGAAAGTTGACCATCTAAATGCATGCATAAGTGTCCATAGAACTAATCAATCCATGTTAAACCAAGTAAAGTTAAAATTCAACATCTAAACATGGTAAAAGATAGCTCTTGACAACACACTTGCAAATTAACATTCATTCAAAGCACATGAATTATGCAACTATATGTATCTTTTAAAATCAACTCAAACATCCCTATCCCAATATATTTAATAGCATCCAACATAATTCAACCCAAACTTCCAGTAGCTCTCTCATATATAAATGATAGTGGTGGTCTCAAGAAAATAAAATCAAACCGAAATAACAAAAGCAAAAAAAAAACAGACGCTCCAAGTTTATACGATAAAGTGCTTTGATCGAAAAACAGAAGTTAGACGTGTGCAAACCGAGAGTGTGTTGGTCTAGTGGGGTTGTCTTGACATCCCCAAGCTTATGGTCTTCACCATCCTTGGATAGCTCTTGGTGCAGCTCCTCTAATCCCTGTGAAAAAACTTCAAAACACCGTTTCTCCCATTTCTTTTCTGTGGGGTGATATTAGTAGTGATAAACAAATAGGTTCCTTGCTGCATAAAATCCTTAGGCAAAAATTCATATGAATGTCCAGAGAGTATATAATGTTGTATGCCTACTCATAAACTCAATTGAATCAAAAAGATTCAAGCAAAAAGCTCAAAGAATGCATCAAACAATATCAAGACAGAATCTGTCCAGAAAAACAGCAGCAGCAAAACGCATTTTTCTACCCTACTTAAACTCGTCAGAAAAATCTGCAAAAAATCACGTGTGCAGAGGATGAAAAGTTGAAGCTACTGTTCAAATTACAGCTCAATCGGAGTTACAGATAAAAAATGAAAAATCAAACCGTGCACAGACTTCGTGCAGGCAGAAAACTCTCCGAAAATGAATAGCAACTTTTCAAACCCAAAATAGGTAAAACTTGGTTCTTTATTAAAAATCCCAGAAACAAAACTAACAAACTACTCTCTTGTTACAGCAAGAGGACTCAAAGAAAATCTCAAACAAAAACAACCGGGTTGCCTCCCGTAAAGCGCTTTCTTTATAGCCATATAGCTAGGCTTACTTACTTGATAATCAAAGGGGACGTAGCTCATGAGGGAGCTTGAACCTTGGTGTGTCCCTCTTCCTTGGGAAGTGTTCCATGCTCTTCTTGTGTGGAAACTGAAACTTCACATTCCCTTCCTTTGAATCAATAATGGCACCTGTAGTACGAAGAAAAGGTCTTCCCAAAATAATAGGACTAGAGGTTTTATTCCCCATGTCCATGATTAGAAAATCAACAGGCACAAAAGTCATGTGTAACTCTACCATAACATCACTTACTTTTCCTAGAGCATGTCTAATGGAATCATCAGCAAGTGCAAGTTCAATAGAGCATTTCTCAATATTTTTAAGTTCAAGGACTTCATATAGTTCTTTAGATAATATAGAGACACTAGATCCTAGATCTAAAATGGCATGGTGTGTCTCTTTTCCAATGGTTACTAGTACCTTAGGGATCCAGATATCCCCAAGCTTAGGTGGTATCATAGCTTCTTGATTGTACCTAGCAATCTTTTCTTTTAAGACATGATTAGCAATATGGAACCAAAACCAGCCTGGTTAATATTAACAGAAGGATCACTTGCAAATTTTTGTAAGATAGAAATTAATTCATGCAAGCTACACTTCTCTAAATCAACAAATGGTTCCTTAACTTCACTAAGCATTTTAACTTCCTCAACTTTTTTCTCTTTTTGAGATATAATGATGTTCTTTAATGAGGAAACTTCCTTAGTGAGTTGATCTACTCTTTCAAACAAAATATCATGTTTTTCGAATTTGGATATGAACTCCTTATTGAGCTCCTTTTGAGTAGATATAAATGATCTAATGGTGTTTTCCAAATCACTAGAAACATTACTACTAGTGGTATATTTGTTTGGAACATATGGGGGCTTATTATAAGAGTTATAATTGTTATTACCATACCCATTATTACCATAGTTCCTAATGAAGTTGACATCAACATTTTCAGGATTATTACCAACTAGTTCTTGCAAAGGCATATTTTCAAAATTTTGTTTATTAATAAAAGCAAGAATGGTGTCCATTTTAGATGACAAATCATTTGTTTCTTCTATAGAGTTCACTTTCTTAGATGAACTAGGTGCTCTATCAGTATGCCATTGACTATAATTTTGCAAGATACTTTCCAAAATGTTCTTAGCTTCTAATATAGTTTTTCCCATGAAAGCACCTCCAGCAGCTGAATCAAGTATATTTCTAGACATGTAATTTAGACCATTGTAAAAAGAGTGTAAAATGGTCCATTCATTAACCCCATGTGATGGACAAGTTCTAAGCATGAGTTTAATCCTATCCCAAGCCATGGCAACATGTTCATTTTCATTTTGCCTAAAAGAGAGGATATTGTTTCTATTTTGCAGTATTTTAACAGGGGGATAATATTTCTTAATGAAAGCTTCTTTTAAATCATCCCAAGAATTAATACTACTAGTAGGTAATGAATGTAGCCACTCTTTAGCTTTTCCTCTAAGTGACACTAGTAGGGAAAACCTATATAGGTAGGTGGGCACTCTATGGCGCACCCTTAATTGGTGCGCCACAGAAATAATTCTGTGGCACATGGTGCCCCGTGCGCCACAGAAATCTTGCCCTTTCTGTGGCGCATCCGTTGCCCATGCGCCACAGAAAGCAAGAATTCTGTGGCGCATGCCATCCTATGCGCCACAGAAAATGTGTGGGTCCCACGTCCAATGATTGGGCCAGATCCATCTAGGAACTATCTGTGGCGCATCCAAGCGCATGCGCCACAGAAAATTTGCTTTCTGTGGCGCACTGGCGCATGCGCTTGGATGCGCCACAGAAAGAAGACTTTCTGTGGCGCACTTAGCCCGTGCGCCACAGAAATGCAGCTTTCTGTGGCGCACCGAGCCACAGAATATTGGCCCAGATCTACAAAAAGGTGGCAGCCCCACTTTCCCCATGTGACCTTCTCCATTCTCCCATCTAGCTCGAGTTCCTCCTCTCTCCCATGCCATTTTGACCATCCTATTCTCCATTATTTGTTGTTAAACCTACTTTGTTTGCTATATAATTAGTGAAGGCTTGGGGAGAGCCTCCATATATACTCTCTCTCTTTTTTGTCCACTATTTTCTCTCCATCACCACACACTCTCTCTCATCGATCACGGTCACGTCTGGAACGGATCTAGATCTACTAGGTGGGTATTGTTGGATGGATATGTTTATGCATGAAACTTGTGTGTGTGGTTTGCATGAATCTTTGCATGTTGTTGCTTGCGGGCGTGGTGCATGGATGTTTGCCGAAATGTTGATTCATTTCCATTTCGGTAAATTTTTGCACCACCCATATGTCCTACTTTTAGGGGAAGTCATGCCGAATTTTTTCGTCGAACATTTCCGACTTTACGACTTCCCGCATGAGAAGCTTGTATGTGTGTGTGCATGTTGCGGTTTATTAATTCTAATTAATAACACATACTCTATATGTATACCGCGTAGGCGTCCATGGTCATCAAGATGAGCTCCAGTCGAATCAACAACTACAAGGAAGAAGCGAAGGCGGAAATGAGTCGGTGCAACGGGCGCCAGATACGATGTCCGTGTCGAAGTTGCAAACTTGTGAGATGGATCGACCCTGATTCCGGACAATTGGAGGAACACCTGCTCAGGCGCGGTTTCATGCAAGGCTTCAACCAAGCGCCGACAGCAAATGTTGCGCCTGAAGACGAGGGCGGGCAAGATGATCGTGACGAAGGAGATGCCGACGGACATGGTCAAGATGAAGGAGTAGATGGTGGTGGAGAAGACGCGAACACGCCGCAGAGCTCGCTAATGTCGGCCTTGATGGAGTCTCATGTTCAAGAACTGCTCCTCAAGGAGGCGAGCACCGTTAGAGAGAAAGCCAACCTGGCGCAAATGGAGATAGACGGGAAGACTCCGTTGTATCCTGGGTGCCGGCCACAGGATACGCGCTTGCAAGTAACGCTTGATGCTCTGGAGATGAAGTCGGGAAACAAATGGACCGACGCGAGCTTCAACAAGAACATGAAATTCTTCCACGAGCGTCTTCCCGAGGGGAACACATTGCCAACTAGTATCGAGGAGGCCAAGAAAGTCATGTGCCCTCTTGACCTACCGCACGTTAAATACCACGCCTGCATCAATGATTGCACAATTTATCGGGGCGAGTACGGGACAGAACCACATGTCCGGTGTGCGGCCAAAGACGGTACAAGAGCGTGGGAAGAAAGTTCCTCGAAAAGTGGTATGGTACTTTCCTATCACTCCCCGTCTGCAGCGGTACTTCGTGGACCCTAAGGAAGCAAAGCTCATGCAATGGCACGCGGAAAGGGAGAAGCCCGAAGAAGATCCGGAGAAGGGCAGGATCCTTACACACCCTTCAGATGCTAGCCAGTGGCAAGAGTTGGACGCCGTCGGAAATTTTGGAGGCGACGCAAGGAACATCAGGCTCGGTATGAGCACCGATGGACTCAATCCGTGCGGCAACCAGAGTAGCACGCATAGCACCTGGCCCGTGTTTGTATGGCCTTACAACCTTCCCCCGTGGTTTGTGCACGAAGCAAAGGTACATACACATGAGTATTCTCATTCAGGGGCCGAAACAAGCAGGTGTCCACATACATGTATCTCGCGCTGTTGAAAGAGGAGTTAGCCACGTTGTGGGAGACGCCAGCCCGTACGTGGGATGCCTACACTGGAGATTATTTCGACATGAGAGCCGCATTGCTCACGACGGTGCAGGACTATCCTGGTTGCTCATATGTATTGGCCCAGGTAGGCCACGGATTCTGCGCATGTGTCAGGTGCATGGATAAGACCCGCATCTCCAGCTACCAAGGAATCCCGGGTCTTCGAAAACCGTGTACCCAGGGGCTCGAAGGTGGCTTCGCATGGATCACCGTGGAGAAAACGCGGTGACCTGTTCAATGGTAAGGACGAGATCGAAGGAGCCCGAGCCCGAGGAGCGGCACAGAAATCGACGAGCTGTTGAAAAATTGGGAGGAGTGCCCCGTGCCGGAAAGAAACGACCGAAGGTAGATCCGCTGCTGGGTGTATGGAAAGCGAGGTCTGTTTTCCACGACTTGGAGTACTGGAAGGTCCTTAAGACGCCACATAGCCTCGGATATGATGCACATTACGAAGAATGTCACCGAGGCTCTGCTTGGCACTCTTTCCAACATGGCGGAAAAGTCCAAGGATGGACGAAAGCAAGATACGATCTGAAATGGATTGGTGTCAGGAAGATCTTTAGATCCCCGATAGTGATGACGATGATAATGATCAGGGAAGGGACTCAAGGTCGTCGCAAAAGGGTAAAGAAGAACACTGTGGTGCTTCCCGCTACGTGCTTCGCTATGAGTCGGAGAGAGCTCGAGCAATTTACAGGTGTCTCCTAGGAGTCAAATTTCCTCATGGTTACGTGGGGCAGATAAGCATATATCTGACGGAATGAAGAAGAGGTTTAGCAGGATGAAGTCTCACGACTGTCACGTGTGTTGACGCAGATACTTCCGTTGCGATCGAGGATAATGGACGAGCAGTCCGTGATAGCTGCTTGCCTTTGCAATTTTTTTGACGTCATCAACAGGAAGTCAATCGGCGTGAATGTGGGACCCCGGATTAGGTATCGAGATACCCGTTATGTTTCCTGCAACAATCCATGATCAGTTTGTTGT